>OZ005651.1:58695037-59295037 GCA_963930645.1 Salticus scenicus
TTTACAAAAATCTGCACACAACTTTCTTTTTAAACATAATGGAATAACCATAAACTTTTTATTCTATTATGATTTTTTATATGAAATAAACAAGTTATATTTTAATATATCAAGTTATATTTTAATATATATAACAATATTATAAATAAAACAATTTATTTGTTAGATCTAAGCAATTTTTTATTAAAAATATGTATTCTGCATTGGATTAATTCCACCTTTGTATGGAATTACTGCTTTAATGCACAATGGGGTAGTATTATACAGTGTTTTAATATAAATTTCAGAAATTTCAATGTGCCAAATATCACAAATAATTTTTTTCTAGTTCTGGAAGAGTTGTAGACCGCAAATTTCGAATCATCTCCCCTCTCTCCCTCCTTTTTATAGACGAAACATTTTCGAGCGGATCGCGATTTGGACTATTTCGATGTCTGGTAAAGAAGAAATTCTACTATAGCCTTCGTGTAATTTAACTTAAAGTGAAAAAAGGTATGATTACTTACAGAATTATAGGTTCTCATGGGAATGAATAAGAAATTTTGACAATTTGAAGTGAATAAACTTACCACAGACGCCGTGTAGTAAGGTGCATTATCATCTTGAAATGCTGTTTGCGGAAATGTTCAAAATACCTACAAAATAGTCGGCCAGGCACCACTTTTATAAAGACTGTGTTTTATTTCGAGTTAATTGATCCCTTGAGCATAAAAATTTGCCCGACTGTTTGAAAAGTTATGCACTTTCGTACCATCATGTACGGAGAATGTGTTACTGTTTTAAATGTGTGATTTTCATCAAGTAGGTCATATTTTCGTTGTCAGATCTGCTTGTTTTCTTTAGCTCGAAATAAGGTAAACTTCACTCATCGGAGAGAACCAGTTCAGCCCAATAATTAACTAATCCTTTATTTATTTATTTATTTATTTACTTATTTATTTTTTAGCCATGTGAGGTCTTGCTTTCTTAATTTTCTCCACTAAGAATGGATTTTTTTCAAATTTTCTTTCATTTAAACCTGCTTTGTTTTCTAGTTGCCGCACTGTAATTAAAGAAATTATGCTGCTAATCACTTTTTCTGAATCTCTTTTATGTTCTAAATGTAATACAAATCGACCTTTTAAACATTTGCTTTTTAACATGTGGTTATCTTGCTTGGATGAGCAACGTGGTAGCCTAAATCCAAATTTCCAGTTTAAACGGCCAAAACATTTTATATCTTGCCAAAAACCATTTTACCAATATTTTGTTAACATTTAACTATTTTGCCATCTCACGTATTAAAATATTTTTTGATTTTCATTCAAAAATTAATACTTTTTTGTGTCATCGTTAACTGCCTTATTATTACCATTTTTGAAACAATTTCTAATATTAAAATTTTTCTGACAATTGCATTTTGTTCTTAACACTGGACTCAATGCTAAAGTGTATGTGGAGGACAACATAATAAAATCTGTTCGAAAATTTGCTTTTTAAACGATTAAATTGGCGGTTGTAGAAGGTGAAAAGAATATATACAAGTGCGGCGCTTTTTTTTTTTTTTTTTTTTTTTTTTTTTGTAGCTTAGTGTACATAAGATTCTACGGCTGTAGCTTCCAGTGGAATAAATTTAACCCGTTAGTAGTTGCTATAGACAGCGCCACCTGTTACAGATTGCGCACTTTTTATTTAACTGTCACCAATAATTTTAAAAAGCGACGTGATCGACGTTTCTTCCAGTTTATTCGAATTTTACGTATATCAAATGCCACTTCTAAAAATTTTTGGTCGCTATCGAATAAAAAAATCTGGCAACACTTAAGGATGGGCGGCTACTAACGGGTTAAAAATTAAAGTAGTATTTTATCTGTTCAAAAGGTGTTACATGAGTGAGAAATCTTATTTTTTATCAAAACAATTAGCAATTACTGAAAAGCCTTTAAATGATGGTGCCGTAATTATGCGAGAATCTTGAAATGTGATTGGATATGTTTAAATATTTTTTACAGTTTATTCATTTCCTGAAGATTACTTGTTGCTTAATTCTACAATAAGTACCATTCCATAACATAAGGAGATTGATTACTTGATTCAGTTTAACATACGATATTTATTATATTATTCCTTTATTCTACGGTTATATACAGTTTCCATAAAACCCAAAATAGGAAATATGGATGAACATAAAATATAAGATGAGTGTAATCATTTGTGGTATTTATTTATTTATTTTTTCTTTTCGTTTTCCTTGTGGTCTTTCAGCATTTATCACCGTTACCTTTAAACGACATTATTCTGTTTTTGTGAAAATTACAGCGAAGAGATTTTTATATTTTTTAAAATCTGAGACACTGTAGCAAATCTTTTTTTTACACAGAATTTCTTCGTAATGCGATTTTTCTATTCTGATTTAAAACGAAATCTTTCCGAGTCGTGCTTCTTGCCTTAACAATACTGTATACTTTCAGAAATGTTTACCTTAATTAATCTTAGAAATTTATCAATAAAGATTTTTTGATGGAGATAATACTAGTATTAAAATGAATCGTTAAAGGCAAGCCAGTTGTAGATTTAAAAATTTTTAATTTTGCCAAAAAGCGTTTCATATAACTCATTGACTTTTTTTTCCCAATTGACCTAATTTAAATATACTTTTGACGTAAAAAAATAAATAAATAAATAAATAAAAATAAAAAAATAAAAGTGTTTTATCACAAAACTAAACTGCATTTTACTCGTTATGGGGTAAAATTTCTTGAAAATTCAACTGTTTAATAAACTGCTCTCTTCTGGAGAATTACACTGTAGCAAATCTTTTTTTTACACAGAATTTCTTCGTAATGCGATTTTTCTATTCCGATTTAAAACGAAATCTTTCCGAGTCGTGCTTCTTGCCTTAACAATACTGTATACTTTCAGAAATGTTTACCTTAATTAATCTTAGAAATTTATCAATAAAGATTTTTTGATGGAGATAATACTAGTATTAAAATGAATCGTTTAAGGCAAGCCAGTTGTAGATTTTAAAATTTTTAATTTTGCCAAAAAGCGTTTCATATAACTCATTGACTTTTTTTTCCCAATTGACCTAATTTAAATATACTTTTGACGTAAAAAAAAAATAAATAAATAAAATAAAAGTGTTTTATCACAAAACTAAACTGCATTTTACTTGTTATGGGGTAAAATTTCTTGAAAATTCAACTGTTTAATAAACTGCTCTCTTTTTCTGGAGAATTACAAATACTCTCTAAAGGCTCTGAAAATAACTTGTTAAGTTTTATATTTGAAATATTTTTAATAAAACAGTAATAATTAAAATATAAATAGAATTTTAAAGTGCAAGTTTTCCGTTATTATTATTATTATTTTTTTTATTTATTTTTTTGTCAGAGCGTATATATTTATATGCGTATTGAACAAGCTTTTGGAGGGAAAATACAATGCAAATGTTAGCTCAAAATCTGAACACCAAATGAATATATTGTGCTAAACTTTTTTAACAGCACATTGTGTTTGCCTAATCTTTAATATTTACCAGAATTCTCAGAAATAAACTACATTTCTATAGTAATTTAATCGTAAATTTATTATTCGTAATGAAAAAAATTAACATAATTTTATACATTTACATTTCTTAAGTTAACAGAAAGCTTCATAGATTAATATCTTTACTCTGAGAATCTGACAAAATCTTAATAATATCTTTTACCTCGAGGCTAAAAGATTTAAAATGAAAAAGAGTCTTAACAGGAGATATTGTTGAATTCTCTTCGTAATACATAACAGATTTTCTCTTTCTAGAGTTTTTCTATTGAAATGATATATGTAAGATATGAACTAATATTTTTATTGATCTTTATTTTTATAAAGTCATCTAAATTCATGAATTTTCTTTGAAAATATTAATACAGTTTTGCCGCGAGCGTTGTAAACACAATGAATCTAAAATGTGTTATGCATATTGTTAAAATGATTACAACAAATTGTCTTCAAATTTTGGAGAATGTAAAAATGGAACTTGAATTTATTCATTATAATATTATATTATATTTAAAAGAAGATAATATTTTTGAGTATAATAGAAATAAATATTAAAAAGTCCTTTGAATAAAAAATGCATAGATTCATCACCATTTAAAGAATATCATAAATTGCAAGTTGTTTACTCTAGAGATATTATGATAAACATTTATTTCGCAAAAGACTAATTCGTAGTCTAATTTACATACATAAAAGATAATTCTGAAAAATATTAAAATAATACTAATTAATTTTTATATATATGTAATTAGTTTCTTTCTAGCATTGATACGAAAAGTTCTGTAGGATTCTTAAATTAAAACAACATTATTTAGAAATAGGTATCTTTCGTATTATTTTCAATTACGGAAATATCATGAAAAAAAGCAACATTTTAGAAACAACACAGAGAAAAAGATCCTCAAAATATAACGCCTCTGAAAAATATGCATAACGTTCTGCTGTTTGCTATTTTATTTAATGATTATAATTTGCTTTGAGTTTGAGTTGGCGATCTATGAGCATTTCCTCCATATTAAGACTTGTTATCGCAAATTTATGACTTAAAGTGGATTTCAAGTTATTACATATATTTATTTCCCGAACATGGATTCGAACCCGGCACTTGGCATCTGAAGGCTTGAACGACACCAATTAAATGTATTGTAATTTGATAGTAAATTTCAGTTTTCATTATACCAATAATTTTTCCAGTAAAAATATCTTTAATTGAAAATAAAACTTATTGAACATTTTTAATTGTTGTTACACCAGCCCGAAATAAAGAATACTATTTGTATCTACATTAAGCACACACACACACATGACCATAAATATCTATAAACAGATAGCTTTAAAATTTGTCTTAAATATTGTTAAGATCGATGTATGGAGAAAAAATAATAAAGACAGGATCACAATTTTACTTATTTGTTATTGCTATATCTCTTTCAGAAAGTAATGTAACAACAACATTAATGTAACAGCTTTCTTTAGATTTCGTATTATTGCAGTTAAGATGGAAGCGTTCTTAATGTTACACTTGAGTATTTGAACATTACAATAGAATCTAACAATAATTCGATAAACCGTACCCGTTATAAGGCCATTTTTTTTATGTCGTTAAGGCCGAAAACAATGTGGAATATTTACAAAAAGAGTTTATAAAGGTTATTAGAATAGTTTAAATTGAATAAGTGCTTCATAGGTTTTGCTGTATCAGATTTTTTTCTGTTTGTAATATTTTTTATGCATAAAATACAAATAATATATTTAAAAAAGCATTGTAATTTGCACTTTTTTTTTTTTTTTTTTTTTTGCAAATGTATAACGAATTATATTCAATAGCGGCGCATACAAATTTATGTAGACACATATAAAGATGGTCTTCATAAACACGGAGTTTGTTAATTTGTTTAATCGAAATATATGTTTTTATTAAATTAAAGTTTTAGTGCTCAAACAGATATCCAGAAAGATATTACAATTCTGGCAAATATTGTGCGACCACGTTTCATACGACTAGCAGTGAGGTCGAGTCCAAAAGTTTGGAGGGATGCAAAATTGCCCGAGAGATAGTTATTTGGCAAACATCCAGTTATTCGGTGTTCCCTTATCGCTTGTTTTCTCTCAGTCACCCCTATTTTAACACTGGTCTCGTTCAATCGGCACTTGCGCAGAGGCTTCCATGGTCGCAAGAAATGTGCTTAAAGAATAGTAACTTTTTTTATTAGCAAATAATATATTTAATCTCATAAAAACACATGCATCACACAGGCCTGCAACCAAAGAGTGTTTAGAAACAATACTCAAAGAGTGTTTAGGACAAATACTCAAAATATTCCATGATGTACCATTTTAAAAAAAATTAAATTAAATTAATAAGAGATGGAGTGTAGATACTAATGTAGATGGAACGTCAATATGGTGGCGGACTACTGTTGGACGCTACACAGCCCTCATACTGCCTACAACAAACTATGTGCCAAAAAGAACTTTGAGGGCAAAAGGGGAAAAAATATAACATTAACAATATATGAATTCAGGATGTATTAAAGAATGATAAGCCATCAATTCTGTACATCAGTCAGATAGCTCCCTTTCTATTTACCCATGTTATCGTATTGGACTCCTCTTGCTTCGTTTTATAAAAATATCTCATTCAAAAATGAAGTTTTTCGATTTTTTTTTTTTTTATATTACACTTTGAACGTATCGCCTTTTAGCTTAGTGATCAGTTTTTTTTTTTTTTTTTTTTTTTTTTTTTAAAGGTTAATTTAGGACTCTAAGTTTGGATCTCTAAAAAAATATGTATTTTCCCCCTTAAAACAAACAGCTCTCTAAGCTAAAAGGCGACTTAATCTAAGAATAATATTAAAAAAACAGAGTTTGGAAACTTCATTTTTGAATCAGATGGTCTTATGCAATGAAGTAACGAAAATATAATTCGATAACATGGGAAGAATGGAAGCCGGAAACTTACTGAAGTGCAGTCTTAATTGCGCAGCCCTAATTAATGTAATTTCCAATTAATATGAAATCAACATATATTTAACAAATAATTTTCAATTGTTTGATATATTAATTAATTAGTAAAAAAATAATAAAATAAAAATATTTTCAAAATACTTTCTTTTTCCTAGAATATGCACAATATCTGTCTTGTCCATATATTTAGCCAATTTTGTGAAAAATATTTGCGTGATTCAGATGTCATATTTGAAATCAGCGCACCAGATAATATAAAAATCAATCATTATTTACAAACATTTTTTCAGGACTATTGCAGGCCTGTGTTATAAATAAATTCCTATGTAGGCACATATAATGATGGTTTATATATATACGAACAGTGTTAATATATTAAATTGAAATTATTGTTCTTGATAAAAGAAAATTTTAGTGTTTTTAAAGTTACTCAGAAATAGATAAAATTTTCGTCAAAAAGAAACGGTTTCAATTTTAATATCTTAGTTAATCTTAAAATATTACTGTTTATATATATATATATATATTTCTACTGATGCATAGCTTTAATTAATAGTATGCATAGTATCATTCAGCTTTTCTGTTTAGATAAGTAACATATCATTTTCGTCATTCTAATAAAGTTTTGTAAGTAATTTGTCATTCATGCTTGCATGAATAAAATATAAATCTCATTAAGAACTATGCAATGTATATAGCTATTCCAGTGATATTATGGAAAGTAACAGAAAATATAGTTTAAAATCTAAAAAGTGTTTGTATATATATTTTCTTTTACTGGTTTCTAGAAATTTGCACCTACTTGATGTTGGACTAACATTTAGAATCCATAATCTTTTGTTTATTAATTAAATGAAATAAAATGCATTAAGGTTATTATTACTTTCGTAAATCAATAAACTATTCAAAAGTTTCTATTTATTTTTTGTTTAAACAAGTGTCACAATTTTAATTCAAATACAAAGTATTATAAAGATATTACCATTTGAAACGATTTTTATTTGATTTTTATTGTGTGCGCGAGCGTGGTGTGTTTTATTTTTCAAAATAATTGAATTTTACAATAAAAATTAGCTAATGTTATTATATTGAATTAAACATATTCTATTTAATAATCAAACAAACAAATCCTTCATGATATATTTAACATTCAGTGTTCAATTTTTTTTACCTGAGACATCTTTTCTTTATCTTTTTGATGCTGCATTTAAACAGATTTCACTTTCCCTTTTTCCACTGTCACCCATCTGTATACTTCCTATTTTCCATTTTGTATTATTTTGTGGATTCACTCTTTTAAATGTTGTGTAAAATGAAGAAATAATTTTTGAATATGGGTTTGTGTTAAGCAATAGTTTGTTTTGCGCTAAAAAATAGTAAAAGTATAAATTCCGCAAAAATAAAAGTTGACGTGATTGAATTTTTCACTTTTTTTTTTTCAGTTTAAAATAGTAAAAATCATTGAAATACAGTTAAAAATTCATAGTTTCTGGTTGTATGCTTATCTTATTAAAATTGCATAATAATTTTTAATATATTTTAAAGATCTTGTTTATCTTTATTTTTATGCATATAATTAAAAATTTATATGTTACAGTTTATCCGTGCAGATATATTTATTTTAAAGTCTATATTGTCAAAGAGTTTGAAAAAAATATAAGCTATAAGCTACTAGGTTTCACAAACAGATTTCAAAATGTACCATACTTAGCGTTTAACTAAAGTAATATTTATTTATTTTTATTTAATATAATTACGACTACATCACAATTTACAAGTATATATTATTATTATTATTTTTATATGCTTTTATTGCTTAAATAAGAACCTTTTAAAAGGATACAAAGACGTGATTTATTAAATTCTTTATTATTTATTTGACATATTGTTTTCTATACAAGCCTGCTTTATTAGCTTTTTCACACGTTTTATGTCGCGTGAAACAAAAAAATAAAAATAATAACAAGAAAAGGTCTTTAAGTGTTACGCAAAACACCTGCTTTTGACGCAAATTATGCAGGCTGTTGTTTTAAGATAAATCGTGTTAGGAATAATAAACTTACTGCATTTTTACTTTTCTTCTAACTTTTGTTCAAAAAAGGTCAGAAAGTTTTAAAATATACACTGGCGGACAAATAATAATAATAAAAAATGCATCACCTGCCAAAAAGAGGAAAAGTGTGCAAATAATGTTTTTCATGAGCATGTTGTATGCGATTATGATATTGTTGCGATAAAATACGTTTGTAGGATTAATTACAATCATATTTTATTAGGATTAATAAATTATTTACACTTAATCATTTGGAAAAATAAAAATAATGTGAAAAATGTAATAGATACAAAAATTCTGTAACTAATGTAAATTCTACATAACTGCAGTCATATTACATATACTTACATGTGTATACACGTATGAGAATCATTTCAACATTTAGCAGTGGTCAGGCATAGAAGATATATACTTCTGAATTGTAAACCTGGATAATTTCATGGAAATAGACCCTAATAAGGTTTTCTGCAGTTTTATCTTAATAGGCTTTTAGCAGCAATTTTCGTACCCATTATATGCCAACAGTAATCAATGGGATTAAGTCAGGACTATTCCTAGGCCAGATTTTATCAGATAGGCCTCCATCAAAAGGGAGGTAGTTGGGGGGAAATGTACTTTTCCAGTATCCGTAATGTGGTGGAAAAGAAAATTTGTAAATTAAACAACAAAATCATCCATGAATAAGCGAGATCGTACTTACAGATTTTGCTGAGTGACAGGATGCAAACTCAAAAATGTAATTCCAGCACCTTTCAAATAATTCTGAATAACTGGCTTTAAACTCTTCTCCAAGATCTTAGTATAAACGGATGCATTCACAGTTCCAGTAATACGTTTAAGGCATCAAACCCCTTTGCTAGATATCGATCTCCACACTATTAGTCTGGCTGGGAGTTTTAGAGCAGGCGGTACGCAGTCTGGTAGATTCATCTGAAATATTACTGAGTTCCGCTGAGCCTTTGTCCCTGAGACATGCACTTTTATGCAAAAAAATCGCTTCTTCTTCTTCTTCTTTTTTTTTTTCTAGTAAGGAAAGGCTTTTAACCATGCAGACCGCATTCGTCAAGGCCTCTTTGGACAGTTCCTGTGCTTAAATTAACACCACAGGCTTTCTGATATTCGACCTTTAAATTAGAAGTACGATGATGATGGTTAATGATCATAATCAGTACTAATTACTAAATATGATCATATACTAATTATGACTAGTTATCATGATGATTACTGACAGACATCAGTTTAAGGTATCGATCATCAGAATTTCTGGTCACTTTCTTTCGGCCCGATCGGCCCCTTCTCTGAACATTATCAGTTTCATATTTCAATTGAAAGGTTCTCGTGGTTGAAACCAATTTGTTTAGTGGCCTTACATGCCGAGTGTTCTTCTTTAGCTAAAGGAAGTATCACCATTTTTATCCTTCCGTCAATTGAACGTATGAAGCCAACCTTCCATCGCTTAAAGAAAGATACAAACGACCGTGTTTTACCTTTTCGCCGCGCTATATTTAGAAATCGATGTCGCATTACTTCGGAAGTGCTGTGTGATAAAATAGGAATTGGAATTATATCATGTCTTACTTTGCAGTAACTAATATAATCTTATGGGAACAAAATAATTCGATAATATTACAAAATATTTATTTTTCTAGTTGATGCAGTTTTTTTTCCCACCACTATGTACATATATTGTTAAAATCTGCTTCATTTAGAGGACTATTCTGTTTGAAATATTGCATAATAAACAGAATTTCTAACTAAAATTGTTAATTACTGTGTACAATTTTATAAAAATTATCAATAGTTAAAAGATTAACTAAACGTGAAGATCAAAACGACTTAAATAGTTATTCAGCTATCTGCCTATACCATGTTTTTAATTACCGGTATCAGTTATAGCATTAAGCCATATTCTTTTATTTATAATTAAACATTTTAACACCACCAGTCATTTAAAAAGATGAAACATTCTTTTTAAAAAGTTAAAGCATAAAAGTTTAATTAAAAAGTTAAAGTTTTTTTTTCGAAATGACTTACTACAGAGGTGTATGCAGTTCTATTTAATAAAACCAAAATAATCATAATAATAATAATAATAGTAACGTTTCTAAACAGGAACAAGAAATGTTTTAAATTATAAGTTTGTATTTAATGTTTACTTATTTATTACAAATTTTTAGAAAATACAAAAAAAAAAAAAAATAAATAAATAAATAAATAAAAGTAATGTATGAAAAATATGCTATTAAAAATTAGTTTATTCAAGCATGCGCATAAGTAGTATTACATTAAAAAAAAAAAAAAAAAAAAAAAAAAAAAAAAAAAAAAAAACCTGACTTTCGTTAACATGAATTTTTTTTTTAGGGTTTATGATTCAATCATTATACATTATATATTTTTATACATTCGACATTGTGTATTTTTTTTTTTTTTTTTAGATTTGATTACATATGGTATTTTCTCACGTCTTGTGGCTCTTATACAGGATAATACAAGTAGGTGATAGTTCGCAATTTTTCGAACTGAAAACTTTAATTAGGTAAGTTTTCTAAAATTCTCGTCGATTAATTAAGCCAATAGTAACTATTAAAAAAAATTACAATTGTATAAATGCCATTACCCTGATTAGTAAAAGTATTCTAAGTTATTCTGCTGACTTATATGACTACAAAACAGGACTGATCAAAGAGTCATTGAAAGCCCAATTTCAATATTGATATTTATTTCGCACACAATACGTTTAAATTTTCATTTAATTTGAATATTTTGATAAATTATTACTTAGATTATAGATAGCCTTAAATAGAAAAAAAAAATATCATACACATGATATCAATTTTAATCGGAGATTTAACCGGTAGCCTTACATCATCATGTTTAATGATACCGAAATCGGAGATCAAGAAACGTATTTAATAAATACAGAGTGTTAAATGAATAGACATAAATCAGTAGTTAAGAACTGGACATACAGTAACTAATAAAATATACAGTAACTTGCACCCAAGTGATTAAATATAATTAATATGTGTGTGTTAATTCGTTTAAAATTTTAAGATAATATGGAATGTTTTTTACGAATGCAAATGTGTGTGAAAGTTCAAACAATGCACGGAAAATTTTCTTAACACATACATGTAAAACTTCGCAAAAAGAAGTAGACAACGCTTCTACACTACTGTAATAGTGGTCTGTACATTTCCGCTCTTCACTGACATTTTGATTGGTGCAATAGCAATACTATGCATTCTGCTATTGAACAAATACGGAAAAGTTCCAAAAAAGTCGCCGATTACTCACTGTAAAAAAAAAAAAAAAAAAAAAAAAAAACTTGTTTTGAGTGAAAAATCCTGTAAATTTCAACAGGAAAAAAACTGTAAATCAAAAGTACGGTTTAAAACTGTAAAAATGTACAGTCGGTAACAAAAGTCTCCGAACACTAGCGAAAATTCCTATATACAAAAAGTACACTTTATACAGTTTTGTTCAATAAATCCTTGTCGAATCCTGTTCTTAGTCAGTCTGAAAACAGGATTCGACTAGGATTTATTTAACAAAACTGTATTAAGTGTACTTTTTTACATAGGAATTTTTGCTAGTGTTCGGAGACTTTTGTTACCGACTGTATAACTGACATATATTTTACGGGGAAATCCAATAAATCAAACAGTAACTGAATTGTACGGTTTAAAACTGTGAAATGATATGAATTAGTTCTTTGTGTGGCACTCTCGATTTCATTCAATATTTATGATAATAATCATAATGAGAGTCTAGATCTAATAACAGAGAAACGTTGATGATGATAAATCACTGCAGTGTGTTTTGTAAAGTCCGGTGCATGTCAGGGTGTACAGAACCTGAAGCAGAAATTTGAAACTAGCCCAATGTACAATACTTTATCCTGAGCCCGACTCAAACCTGGAAGAGTTCTACCCGAACATAATAGAAAATAAAATATCAATAATTCATTTAACCCTTTTAAGGGCAGAGTATGTCATCTTATTTCATTGTGAGTTATACATCTGAATTTGAACTAAATTTTTCTATTACTTTGTAGATAACAGATGCTAAATGAAATTTCCTGATTTGCAACTAAAACTCGTCAAAATTTAGTATATTATAGCTTGAGTTACTAGTATTACTAGATTTTTTCCGTTTGATATATGAATAAAATAGTAGTTATAAAATACCCTATTACAATCACTTAGTTTATCTATATCCTATCTATATGCAGGTTGGTTGGGGCAAAAGCCAGGTGACGAAATTTAAAAGGATCAAATATAAAAAGATTTGCTATACAATGCATATTCGGAAATGCCACGTGAAGGTGGCAAAAGGCATTCAGCAGGACAGTTGAAAAAAGCGAAACTTTCTTTTTATGATATCCGATGGATATCTGCTAGTTCAACATATGTGAAGCGCTGCATGGTATGAAATCGCAGCAGGCAATGGCAGTTTCCTGCATTTCTGGCTTGTTTCACACCATGCCCATACCATGCCCTACACAACACACTCTACTTGCAGAAATTCCAGACAGGCATTCAAATGCAAATCCTTTCATATTTGTCGCCTCTGACTGTCTTTAAATTCTGGCCAGACATTTTGAAATCACCCTGTATATATAACGTAAAATTCATCATCATGATAACTCCTGATATAATGAATCAAATCTAAAGATGGAGAGAATTTTTTTTACAAATATCTTTGAGTTCTCTAGCCAAATTAATCTGCCATTTTTTTTCCAAATGGCAGCCAAATAAAAATTTCAAAACCACATTATAAAAAGCATATTTAATACTAGATTTGCTTACATTTTGAGGTAAACATAGACCATAAAAGAGACACAACAAAGTTTACTAATAAATTTCATGCACCATCTAGTTATTTTAAAATAAAAAAAGCACATATATTAAAATAAGCAGTCACATGAAAATTTCTCATTTTGATAACTTTTAAAATAAACGCAACGAAGTTTAACAGTAGACTTATCTATTAAATGCTTTGGATGCGTTTGCTGGGCACCTTGCTCTACCATTTTGTTTTGAGGTGGTAGCATAACATATTACTTAAATGTAGGGTATTAAATGACTGAATACCGGTACAAAATATTACAGGTCTCCCGTTAAATACATGGTTTAAACTTGTAGCAGACAGGTTAACCGGCTAATTAACCGATAACTCTCAACTACTAGTTCAACCCCAGGTGCAAAAACTCTAGGCTTGCGACTCAAAACCTGAGTTGAATATTTCTTATTCACCGTTAACTTGCAAAGCTGGTTACTGAACCTGAAGGTTTTCAGCCTAGATTGAATTGCTGAAAGTTGATTGGTCGAAGGAAAGCACGCGATTTAATACCCATAAGAAGACACTGCGCGCGTATTTACAATCAAGACGAAGACCACATTTTCTTTGTTTGCCGTTGCCTGTTGCTGACGCTTTACTATTTACTATTATTTCTAGATTTGTTTTTCTTTATGGTATTTCATTGATCCGAAACGTACAATGTTTACTAGAGAGGAGAATGAGATCCTTCTCTCTCTAATTAATGAAAAACTGCACAACATTGAATGTAAGGAAACTAATAAAGTTTCTATTAAAGAAAAAATGATGCCTGGATAGAAATATACAAACAATTTAATGCTTGTCTAGGGGTGACATGTCGTACCCCTAAACAACTGCGACAGAGGTTTTTAAGCATGAAAAAAGAAGCTAATAAGTTAGCTGCAGTTAATAACAAATTGGTGGTTTTTTCTTACTATACTGTATATATACTGCCATTCGTTAATAAATTGGAAAACAAGCGAGATTTATTCACAAGATGAAAAAACGAAATGTTTCTGGCAGATGTCAAAGAAAGGCTTTTTATTTTATGGCGTACCTACAACAATTATATGTAGATATTGCAGAAAAAAAAAAAAAAAACTATTTATTATTTCATAAGAAGTAAAACAATTTGTAATAGCAATGGTGAACCAAAATAAAATTTTTGTATATTTAAAAACATTGCTTTTCTTTTGAATATGTGGGAAATTACTGGCACCCCAGCTGCCTGTTTTCCTCCGTACTTTTACGGGTTTATTTTTTGAAGTGCTTTTGCAAATTATTTGATGAGTTATTTACCAGAAGCACATAAAACTTTTCGTATCAGTGTAATTTAGGCCCAGAAGCTGCAATTCTTTCTTTTTTTTTAATTATTATATAAGCTTTTTTATTTACTTTGTTTATCGTTTATATTTCTCCTCTCGCAGAATGCTTGATCTTGATACCTAACTATTTCAATGTAGAATAACGTTTAGTTTTTGCTCTACTTCAAGAAATTTACGTTTAAAAACATTTCGAATTTTTGAATAAATTTTCTTATGAAATTATTGCCTGCCTTTTCTTAAAATAACTTTAAAAATTTTACCGGCTATCAAACGTATTATATTAAAATAAATATATATATTTATTCATTTAGGTCAATCTAACTTTAAAAAATAAACAACAAATAGGTAATAAAGCAATGGACGAGTAAGGCAAGATTTTAATCGATGAATAAATAAGGTTTAATATATTCGGATTTTAGTATTTAGCGCGAATACTAAATTCATTTCATGTCAGATCTAGTAACATGACTCTAAATATTTAATTATCAAACATTTGATTTTCTCTATATAGATTGATTTAAGTTAATGCAAATACATATAAACGTTTGACATCGAAACTTAAGTGTTTTATAGAGAGTAATATTAAAGATTGTTTATGTGTCAATCTATCTGTAAAACATTATCAGTTGTTCCGCAAAAAAGCATACTCTAGTGAATATTGTTTATGAATGGATTGAAATTTCCCTTATATTTTGTTAATTGATTATTTTCCATACTCTTTACTAAATTTATTTTTTCTTATCTTTAACAAAAAATTCCACTGCCACATGTATGATTATTATTAATTATTTTATTATTCGAATTATTTTTTTAAAGCCATAGTTTTTTTTTCCTTTTTTGTAACATAAATTTAAGCAAATTATGTTAAATATAAGCGTAATCTTTGTTATAATATTAATTACAAGATATTTATAGAAACACATCTAAATAAATAAATAAATGAATATATATATATATATATTTATATATATAAAGTGAAAAATTTAATAACATTATAAAATTTAGCAATTAATATATACATGATAATACCAACAACACTCACATAAAAGTTATTGTAATTCAATTTAAATGTTAGCACATCTTTTTTCTATGAGTCTTTTACAATATCAGTTAATAGATAAATTAATTTTAAATTACTTACTTACGCTAATGTTAGCAATTAGGGTCATAAGACTAAGATCAACAAGGTTTGATTATTATCATGCGAAATTCAAGAAAGTTATCAGATGTAAACCAACAATTTTATAAAAATATGAAAGAAAAGATAACGGGAAATGAGAATCGGAATAGAAAATGCTCAAAAACAGAAGGATTCACGCTTCAGTGAACATGTCCTTCTACGAGCAAAGAGATAGCAAGATTACGGAAAACTGTATACTTAATTTAAGCCAAAAATGCAGTTCATGTTCCTATCTTGCGACAAAACACAAATTTTAAAAGGAATAAATTAATTTTCAACAAATCATTGATCCAACCAACCCAACAATGAATCATGATAATATATATATATATATATATATAACATTTATCCACATGTCATTCTGACTCCAAACAAGAATTAAAAAAAAAAAAAAAAAAAAATCAATAGTTAGAGAATAAATTCGCATACTCTATGCGCAAGTAAATACAGTAAATAGAAGATTTGTAAACATAATTTTGAGAATTAATTTAAAAATTTTGAAAATTAATGCAGTAGAAAGCAAAAAATAAAAAGGAAACTAATAGAAAATATTAATTTACCCCCAAACATTCGAGGCCATAATCAGGGGAGACCTCAATGCAGCGTAAAAAGAGTAAGATATTTCAAGAGCTTCTAGCAAAAAAAAAAAAGCAGAAAAGCTTAGCTCTCTACGTATTACCAACAGCAAAAGTACTGAACCACTACAGTTCTGAATGCAAAATGAAAAATTATTTAGATTCAAAGAAAAAACTTTGAAACCAATAAAAAAAATGCACCGATATAGATATTTTTTTTAAAAGATTGTAGAAAACATTTACCAAAAACGACTAAATAAAATTAATGAAAACAAAAACATGGAGCAATAGTAAAGGAAAAACATTTACAGTATTTAACAGTAACGGATAGCAGTTATAATGTAAGACGGATAACCATTTAATTTCATTGTATCGAAAAAACTGCGAAATGCTATTTAAAGACTATCTCAACTTTTTCAATTTATTCTAATCTAAGCAATTTACAAAAATATTTTTTTCTTCTAAACTTCAATAATTATACATGATAACCAATGAGTTAAACAAATAACCTTAAAATTGAAATCTAATATTTTTTAATAAAGCCTAATATTCCAAGATTCATTAACTAACTTAGTTTTTACATCTAAAACAGAAATTAAACCTTCATTACTAATCTGGTTTAAATTTCAATCCTTAAAATAAATATCAGCAGAAACCTCTAGAAATATAACTAAACACTATAAAATCATCAGAAAACCTAAAGAAGCTTATATCAGAACTAACTAAATTTTTCTCATAAAAATAACAGGTGCGGGAGTGAAACGGGCGATTTTGAAACCTCCACCAATGATACAAATATATTCACAGCGATATAAAGGAATTACAACATGAATTTACAACGCTTGCAATTTGTGAGGAATGTTTCTGAATAACTTGCACATCTTCCACAGACATGTCACGACACAAAACGTCCATCACTTGAAAATGACATCACGTAGATGCCCCCACTTTTCCTTCACGCACACCCCTCTTTCTTATCACATTACTCGTTTCCTCAAAGTTCTGAACCCACAATTTGATAGCATGCTCCGACGGAACAGGGGCATGACGTGGGAGATTGTAATGAGCACAAATACACGCTGCGCAGCCACGTAGCTGTCGTTGTTTTTGCAAAACGCCTTCACAGCAAAAGCGCGTTGTTCACCGGTCCACGACGCCATCTCAACTGAACACCGATGTAAGGGTCAATGACAGGGTTTGTTGTCAAAATGGCACCACTCTCTTTTTCTGATTCCTAACGTAACTTACTATTTCTAGGGTTTCAAAATCGCCCGTTTCACTGTCGCGCCTGTTATAAAAATATATATGCAAAGGAACTCTAAAAATTATTTTCCAAAGCAATTTTTTAATTCGCAAAAATATTAATTACTATTATACAAAATATTTTCAAAAATACAAAATGTATCTAAATTTATCCAGTAGGTTCTTTCCCATTCCATAATCGACTAAATTCGTCATATATCTTATTATAAATTATAATAAACTCTTAATGACACATACTACCAAATAAAATTTCAAAGTAAACATTCTTAATCGAATATATGCTAGAATTGTTACTATTAATATAATTTAAAACTGGATTATTGTTATTGTTTATAAAACTGCTTTCCTGTCTATAAATATCACTAAGTGCTCTATTTAACAAACTGAAAAACTTTTCGTAAGCAAAATGACTATAACTAAATGTTCAACAAGTAACATAAATACATTTAACAGTTAATTATTATTATTATTATTATTATTATTATTATTTTAATAAAATTTGATGGTAATAAATAAGAAAGGGAATTTATAATTAGAATTTTGAAAATTTTAATTTTTATTGAAAACATTTAAACCATTTTTTATCACAGAAGAAGTATTTACAATTTAAAAATTATTGTTACTTATATAGTCATCTGAAAGAAGGTCTTTATAATTTTTTTTTTTTTTTTTTTTATGTAAAAGTAAAATTATCTGCTTTATGTACTGTGTCTGATGGAATTTGATCGGGGATATAAACTAGCCAATATTTTAAGAATTATTAGCCAATATTATAATATAATATACTGTGTTTAGTTTGGCCAATATATGATAAACCACACTGACAGGGAATACTATAAATGCCACAAGAATTATGCATATCAATAGGATATTTTAACTGAGAAAAGGTGAGTTTATTGGAAGGCGAAAATATTATTTTAAAATCATATTGTTAGAGAATTTTAGCTATGGTTTGACTGGTTTTAGAAAAATAGGGTAAAACAATACTGATATTAGATGTGACTGATTTAGTAGACGAAATACGAGGGAGTTCTAATTTTTGGATACCTTTGTCTATAATGGAAGGGTCAAAACCTCTGTAAATTGCGATGGCTTTCAGGTATTTAATTTCAGATTTTAATAAAATAGGATTTAAATAGGCCCTTAATATTTGTTCAAATCATATTTTATTCAAATCTGAAATTAAATACCTGAATTACAACTCCCTCGTATTTCGTCTTACTAAATCAGTCACATCTAATATCAGTATTGTTTTACCCTATTTTTCTAAAACCAGTCAAATCATAGCTAATATTCTCAAACAATATGGTTTTAAAATAATATTTTCGCCTTCCAATAAACTCACATTTTTCAGTTAAAATATCCTATTGATATGCATAATTCTTGGGGCATTTATAATATTCCCTGTCAGTGTGGTTTATCATATATTGGCCAAACTAAACGCAGTCTTAAATTTCGTCTAAAAGAACATATGGATTACGTCCGCAAACAAGAAACCAATAAATCGGCTATATCTAAACATTGCTGGGAGGAAAATCATAATTTTAAATTTAATTCAGCTAAAATAATTTGCAGACCTAAATCCATTCATGAACTCGATTTCTTTGAAGCTTTTCATATTTATAAAAATTTTAAAAACCTTGTAAATTGTGATTTCGCTGTTCCCTATTTGTCTGATTGTTGGAAATTTTACATTCAGTCCACAATTTCTTAATTTTTCTACTGTTTACACAGCTACACATTCCTAAATTCCTATTGGCCACACTCCCCACCTCTTCCGTAATCCTATTGGTTGAACTAAATCCGGTCCCTCTCCTATGTATACAAGCACTTCTCCAGATTCAGAATTTTTTTTGCACTGAAGACGGTACGCTTTAGGCTACCGAAACAGCTGTATACACCTCAAATATTTTTCTTTGGCGTTTCTGACGTAGTAGTTTATTAGGGTTTTAATATTCCATCGCTAATTCTTCTATTACAATTATTTACTAATACTTATATGTTACTATTCTATATACTATGTGTTTTTATATCGTGCTTTCTAAATGTATGCATAAATGTTATATAACAAAATATTTAAAAAAAAAAAAAAAAAAAAAAAAAAAAAAAAAGATTATGTTTAATCATATTATGGTCAGATAAGCTGACACGAGACCTGTTTTGTGGGGCCCTTCGTTTAATAAATGCAGGGATGGAACACGGGCGCAGAATTCATACTGGTATTTGTTTAAGGAATTTTACTGGCTATAATATCGTTCATTAAGAAGTAGAAATTTTTCTTTTATCGATAGTGGTCTGCGCCCATGTTCCATCCCTGTAAATGGATATGCTTATTTTAATAATAAATGAAAAAAAAAAAAAAAAAAAAAAGGTACAGGTCATTTGAAATTTACCAAATAAGGGTAAATATGATATGGACTATTATATATGTCCAGATATTTTGAATAATAATATACTACAGCTGTTTTTATTATGCAAAAGATTATGCATAATTTGATGTGAATCCTATATGATTATTTTATGTCATGATTATTTTTATTTTTTTATATTTTTGTATAGGATGTGTGTCTCGTGTAATATTCTTTGTAATTTTTTATATTTTTGCTTTTTTTAAAAATTGAATTACAGTGTTATAAGGTTAATATCCTCTAGTTTGTTGATAAATATTTTATCTAATGAGGACATAGAAAAAATTTTGTTCTTTTTTAAAAATTTTCTGGATGAAGGGGAGAAATATGTAATGGAGAAATCACATACATTTTTATTAATTTTATTTAATTTTAATTCAAATTTATTTTAAAGCTTTATATGATAATTTACTGGTATGTCCAATATTAATCTTTAGTAACCGCCGAATTCTTTCGCCATCAATAAAAAAGAATGTAAAAGTAATCACTCAAAATAATTTGCAGACCTAAATCCATTCATGAACTCGATTTCTTTGAAGCTTTTCATATTTATAAAAATTTTAAAAACCTTGTAAATTGTGATTTCGCTGTTCCCTATTTGTCTGATTGTTGGAAATTTTACATTCAGTCCACAATTTCTTAATTTTTCTACTGTTTACACAGCTACACATTCCTAAATTCCTATTGGCCACACGCCCCACCTCTTCCGTAATCCTACTGGTTGAACTAAATCCGGTCCCTCTCCTATATATACGAGCACTTCTCCAGATTCAGAATTCTTTTTGCACTGAAGACGGTAAGCTTTAGGCTACCGAAACAGCTGTATGCACCTCAAATATTTTTCTTTGGCGTTTCTGACGTAATAGTTTATTAGGGTTTTAGTAAATAATTGTGTTACTAATAATTAGGTGTGGCGGTATTACGATAAGATTTGGCATAAAATTTTTACACACGTAATTTTTGGTGTTTACACACGTGAGGGAACATGAATATTTGATAAATATGATACTGTTGATTCAATAAAGTGACATATAACAATATGCATATTAAATCTGTGTAGTGTAATGTAAAAATTATCTTTTTTTTTTTATTTATTTTTATTTATATATTTATTTATTTATTTATTTGTATATAAATGGAAATTTGTTTTCCCGTGTATAAAAGTGTGAAGTATACTTTTAATAATCATGTAATTTAAAAATGGGAATGTGTATGCTGTAATTGTAATTACAGGGGAAAAAATAATAATCATCATCTGTGCAAAAGTCTAGCGTGAATATTTTTTACAGTTTCAAGCTAAGGCAAATCAATCATGCAAAGTGATTGGCCAACAATTAATGAAAAAGCTTAAGTATTGTTTGTTTTCGTTAGCTGTGACCCTGCTCACCTATGCGCATGCGTGAGGTCTGCATTGATTTTGTTAAAATAGGGTAGAAGCGTAGAAGATGAGAGAATGTTTACATTTTACGAGTGTGCGGTTTCTTTTTTCTTTTTTTTTCTTTTCAGGACATTATTGAATTTTGAGGCGATACTTCTTCGTTATATTCGTATAAAGGCAAAATTCTGATTTTTCCCCCTTGTAATTTTTAAATAAGTGTAGAAGATCAGTTTTATTCTTCGATGCAAAATAAAATCCGTAAACTTAAAAGTAAATGCCTGTTTTCTTTCTTCTTCTTCTTTTTTTTTTTCAGTTAAAATTATTTTTATTTGCTTACTTGATCTCTAAATTCGTACTATATCTGTCATACCTGAACACTTGTTTCATGCACTGATTATAGTAGTAAATTAATTAAAAATGACTTAAATTAGGTAAAATTTACATAATTCATTAATAAAAGAAGAGAAAAAGAACAACGTTTACAGTAGACTTTACCTGTAGTAAAAGTAATGTATTTTTTTCTTTTAAATTATACTGCTAAAATAAAAATACCATATTTTTGGATCTCTATTTTACAGAAATTTACAGAAAATCGTATTTAAATCAAATCATTAGATTTTTTTATCATGATTATTTTACACCTTTTATTTTTCGCGCATATTGTCATATAAATTACATTAAATAAAATATTGTTAATTAAAATTAAAAATTAAACTTTAAATTCGCGTAAAAAGGTAAAATAAATATTGAAGACTCATAAAAAGAAAACGAACACGTGTAGAACGAAAAGCGCATTTGGCTAAGTGCCCATCTCATTCAACGCATCACCCCTTTTCCGAGTAGGATCGTTCCGCGAGAGGTAGACATGGTTTACGAAAACGGACAGTAAATTTTATGTCAAGTGTAAAAAAAGTGTAAACGTGAAAAAATGTGTGTGAATGTGGGAAAAGGAAGCCTTATTGAAACCTATAAATATCACAAAAGAATTATTGCATTCAAAAATACTTTAACAACAAAAAAAAGCAAATCAATAAAATCAATAAAATAAAGTTAATTTTTACATTACACTAGACAGATTTAACATGCACATATTTATTAGATGTAATTTGTTCGGGGATATAAATTAGTCAATATTTTTAATTTCGAAGGGCCGTAATAAATTGCGATGAATAAATTCAAGATCAGATACAGCAAATCCAGATTCTTTTAACTCCAGATGACTGAAAGGGAAGATTATTAATAGCAAAGTAATAAATAGAAAGACATCAGCATGGCTGTAATTTTAATCCCTTCAGATACCACAAGAGAGTTATGGAGGATGGGACGGTGCCTTATTATATATATCATATATATATATATTATATATATATATATATATATATATATATATATATTCACATACTTTCAGTTCGAGATACCAGCAGCAAATGTAATGTATTTTGCCAATGTTTTAAGTAACATTTTGGCACCCAATTTTTACGCCACAAGAAACTATAAAACGGAACAAATTTTATGATACGTTATACTCTAATAAAGCTAATAATTTTGAATACACAGAGCAGGATTACCATATGTGGTAGCTCTTAAATTCCGCCAAACTTTTGTGATGAGAAATGAGAAACCACAACGGACAGATGTTACGTTAGCAAATTAGACTAAAGTTTAGGAGGATCAGAAATGAAATAAGTCATTTGTTATTCTTTATGAGACGGAACGATTATGAAATTCCGTTAGGAGAGTGATTATTTTTTACATTATTTATTTATTTATTTATTTATTTTTATTTTATTTTTATTGATAGAGAAAGAATTCGGCGGTTATTAAAGATTAATAATGAATACACGTGTAAATTATTATATAAAGTGTTATAATATATTTGAATTAAAATTAAATAAAAATTAAAAATATATGTGATACCTGCATCACACTGTGGAAACTATAAAATCCCTTTTTAAATCTCATTGCTATTCAATAAATGAGGTTGTTTTTGTCTTTGCTTTTATGAAAGCAATTAAAATAATACAAATAATTTTAAACAATTTAAACATTTCCACTTTCTATTTATAAAAATCTTCAACACTCTAAAAGTATTTACAGGGAAATTTTTAAATGAAATTACCTAAATCCTTTTCAGAATTTACCAGATTATTACTATAATTGTAATTAAAATCGAATCTAAATTTTAAACCTCAACTCATAACATTTTCTACTATATTTGATTTACCAGTAACAATATGACCATAATCCTTGTTAACATAATCACTACATATTTCTAACTTACATAAGCAACCTGTATCTTAATCAATTCTAAATTCTTACTATGATTAGTATAGTTAAAAATTAATATTTTCAATGATTTAACATAACTAAAGTCTATCCTTATTTTACAATCTTTTGCAAGAGGAAAAATATGTGCTTACAGATATATTCGATCCCTTATGTTTTACCACGAAGTTCTATTTTCAAATTTTTAACTATATATATATATTGAACCGACCGAAGTCGATAGTTACGTAATTTAACAATTT
Organism: Salticus scenicus; assembly: GCA_963930645.1. Lineage (NCBI taxonomy): Eukaryota > Metazoa > Arthropoda > Arachnida > Araneae > Salticidae > Salticus > Salticus scenicus. The sequence continues at coordinate 58,719,061 of OZ005651.1, forward strand.
AAGATTAAATAGCATTTTTTTTTTTTTTTTCAGAATTATCAACTAGTTTTAATCAAATATAAAAACTAATAATACAGATTATAAGTTCTTAATTGAAAATTTCTTAATTTCCTTTACAATTTGTATTAATGATATATAAAATAATAAAATTCCCCTTTTGATATACACACTAATATCTACAGCTTGTGTCTGGCGTCTGTTAAAAAGAACCAGAATATTTATGAATTAAAATTTAAAATATCATTTCTTTCAATCGCCTATATTTACCCTATTAAAAATAATAATAATAAAAGTTTGCTATAAATGACGATCATAAATTCATAGTCTAAAAATATCTTGATACATAATTTATTTAAGGATAGGTCTTTGACACACTGTAGCACAAAACTTTGGAAACTTTAATGATAACTAGTCGCCAATATAAATTTATTATAAATGGAAACGTTAAATATAAAAATAATCTCACAAGGATGTGGAAAATTTTGTCTAATGTTCTATGTAGCTATTACAACTTTTTACCTTTAATTTTTTAATCTATGAAGATTTTAAGCCCGCAGTTCTCGAATGAGTTCAGTTTAAATGAAACATTACACACACAAATTCTTGAAACCTTATCTAATTTAAGTAGTAATAAGTTAAAGAAAATTTTATTTCTCCTTTGAAATGGCTTATTTAGAACAAAAATTATAATACAAAAAGAAATAATAAAAAAAAAAAAAAAAAAAAAAGCGCCAGCCAAACGAGACGTAAAGATATTTATATTTATATTTATTTATTTATTTATTAACGAAACAGTAAAAATCGCATCGATAAAATAAACCCTTCCAAGTTCTTTTGGAAAATGTGATTATTGTTGGAGTTCATAAGACTAAAAAGTAGCCTATCCAATTATCTAAAAGTGAAATTAGCTTGATTTCTTACAAATTAAGACTCATTCTAAATAAAATAGATTCACTGAAGCACTGCATTAAAACATATGCCAGTCCAAATCGTTAATTGTCTGAGAGGCATTTTTTCCATTTCTCGTATTAAATTACTTTTTTTTTCTCCATTCAAATTAAAAGTTAAATGTCTCAGAAAATACTATTTCTTAACTAAATAAATTTCTAATCAGTTAGATTTTTATTTTTATTTACTCTTTTTTTTTTTTTTTTTTTCATGAGAAAAATATAAACTCTATAAAAATCGTCCTTAAAGAGGTTACATACATCTATATCTCAATAGATATTCAAGTCAAATTTCATCGCAGAAAGTAGGCACTAAATAAAATTCAGAAATAGTGTTTGAAAATATAAACATGTGACTATCATATTTCGTATTTGTACACGAATATGATCCACATTTCAAACCACTTCATAAACATTAAATCAGTTGTGGTAACGAATGATTTATAATAACACAATGTATATATTTCTTTCATTTATATATATATATATATATATATATATATATATATATATATATATATATATATATTAATAATTATGAATTTAATTATATCTTTATTCAGTTGCAAAATATTGGAACCTGTCATGAATCGAAACTGCCTTTACAAATAATATTTTTGATATATAAAGTTTCATATCAGTCTCATATCCATAGTAAAAACAAATCTGAAATACAAAACATCAATTGTACTCTGAAAAAAAAAAAAAAAAAATCCTACCTCCGAACTTATAGCAATAATTTGAGATCATTCCGAAAACGATTTTAATCAGAGTAATGGGAATAACAAAGGCTATCGAGAGATTGTTCAATTGATAGAAGCTTAAAAAATATCAAACGATTCATTGCAAGAAATGAGAAAATTTATAGAGTTACAGCAAGGATTCCTTTTTCATTTGATCTCTGCGATATTGATGAAGAAATGAAAAAAAGAGTACTTTCAATTCACATTTAATAAAACAAGAAACAAATTAAATTTACTTTTTATTCGTTTCATTAGTAAAGTCATGACTTCATATTTTCTTTCTTTCTTCAGATGTGACGCACATTTTCTTTTTCTTTTTTCTTTTCTTTTCTTTTTTCTTTCTTTTCTTTTCTTTCTTTTTTTTTTTTTTTTTTTGTAAAATCATATTTTGAGGTAAGATTTACATTATTATAACTGTTATTATTATTATAATTGGCTTTTATTTTAATTGAAACGAATTTTGGAAGAAAGTTTTCAAAACCTCTAGATTTTTTTTTTTTTTAACAGGTAGTCTAATGAATCGCATATGCTTTTAAAGATAATATATATTTATTATTGATTAAACAATGTTTAAAATAGTTAAAAAAATGAATGAGATACCAATTATTTTATTTAATGAATAACTAATTCTTATTAAAATTTGAAATATATATATATATATATATATATAATATAGAGAATTTAAAGAAAAAAAATATATAATTTTTTTATAAAGAAATACTTTAGATATCCGTAAATAAATAAAAAAAAAAACTCCGAGTAAAAGTTTACACTGAAGTACTATTATAATTATTTCGTATTAAAACTATAGTTTCTATTTGGCTGTAATTATATTACTTTTTTAATGACAGAAGTGTAAGTATATAACCATATACAATTTCCCAATATAATTATAAATTTGATAAATGCCATTCATCTGTCATATTTATTAGCAATTATTTTGTCCGAGAGCAAAGATACTTTAATTTAAGCAAGACCGCTATAGGAAAGAGAATGGTCCTCTATAAAATAAAAGAGAATGGTCCTCCATAAAATAAAAGAGAATGGTCCTCCATAAAAAAAAAAAAAAAAAAAATGGCCATGTCTCCTATTTTCATACGGAGATCATCAATTTCTATTTTGAAAGCTTTACAATTTTAGTAACACTTACATTTGTATCCCATTCGTTAAGATACGTCAAGTGCAAAGGAAGATGGTGTTGGTGTTAGGGATTAAGGCCGATTGACAACACTGGGGTCCTAGGCCTAAGGGGGAGTGCCTTCCGTGGAGGTCTTTCTAAGGGATCCTAGCCCGTATTTACGCAAGTTTCGGAGGAAACCACGGAAAACTCCGAACGGCTAGGCCGACGAGCGCGACCGGGGATCGAACCCGGCACCTCACATCTACCAGCTTTGAGCGCAGAACCGCTCGGCCGCTGGTGGGCAGTGCAAAGGAAGAAGCAAAATTTCACCCTTATTTAAAATGTTTTTCTGATAAGTATAGTACAAAAATCATAGAAAATCACCTAATTAAAATATTTTGATAAAATTTATCTTAAATAAAAATCTTTGTCTGTGTTCTAGGAAGGTTTCAGAAAATTATTTTAAGTACTTTTTTTTTAGATCTGTGTATTTTAAAACAAAAGAAATTTAAACACAGCACAGCTACTCTTTGAAAAATTTTAAAGAATTGTCAAAATAGAAACAGAAAATTACATATTGCACACCACAATGAATTGAGGTATTAAAATCTGATAAGGTTGCCATGAATAGTTTTTGGGTCCATAAAATTTTATAACTGAATTGTTTTGCCATACTTCAAAATTATATATATCACCTAAAATAACAGTTTGACATATAAACGGTTTGTTTCAGAATGTTTAGCATACACTTCTGTTCAAAACCGCCAAATTTCATGTATTCTTTCTTTTCTTTCTTTCTTTCTTTCTTTTTTTTTTTTTTTTTTTTTGCGAAATAGTTTTTACCGTATAAGCCCAGAAAGCGAAAATGACACGATAATTTGAAACACGGCAGCTGTAGTAACTTTTTTTTTTTTTTTTCTAGAAAAGAGAGATGCCGTATTACATGGCTTAATGCTGCTTAATCCAGTAAGTAATCTTGAGCTATCGATTCAATTTCATGAGCTTTCATCAAACAATAAAATGAATCTTTCCCTCTTGCTTATACTTTTACATTATTTTCACTAGTTTAAATCTATCTAGTTTTATTTTATTTTTTATAAACAAGTTCACTTTTAATATTCTTATACTTTTATTTTGTACAATATGTTATGCATATAATAATTTTAACGTTATGTATTATGGTAGTTTGCTGAAATTTATGAATATGATACTTGGATAGCGGCTTAAATATGATAAAAAATGTTTAACCTTCATAGGGTGTTCGGGTCTTTTTTGACCCAAATCGAATTTATTTCGCAGATATTTCCAACATTTTTGGGAATTTTTAAAAAATACTTTGTTACTTTGATTTTAAGGCTGCAGTGAATACGCACGTACTTTTTTTTAATTTTTCAACTGGTAGTTTTTTCGTAGTAAAAATAGTAACACATAAGTTGTTCGGGTCTTTTTTGACCCGAATGGACTGTTTACGGTAAAGCAATGATAGCGCTATACCTTTCAATAAATTATTCAATTATTATTGCTGTGAGAATGTATTTGTCTCCTCGCTCTTATCTAGTACGTATTTTTCGTTATCCGCAATAGATGGTGCTACTAGATAGATACTACATCAGTAACTGTAAGTTTCAGAGAGCGGCATTTTTTCTCGCACTTTCTTTCCTGCTTCCGTATAGTACGCTGTTCTTTTCATAGTTCATTTTGTTGCGCATTTTGTTAGACACACAGTAAAGTCTATGATATGGCCAATCGTGGACTTACTAAAGAAGAAATAGATGAGTTATGGCTTGCGATGTCAGACGAAGAAGAAGTTGTTTCAGAAATTGAAGATCATGTTTCGGAAAGCGAAGAGACATCCGATAACGACACAGATGAAGAATCTGATCAGTCGATAATTCAGACGGAAACTTTAGTTAGCAAAGATGGTAAAATTGAGTGGAAATCTGAACCACAAGCTTTAGGTGGTAGGCGTAAAGCAGAAAATATTTTGAATATGACTCCAGGTCCTACGAAGTATGCTACGTCTAGAATTCAAGATGAATACTCTGCATTTATGTTGTTTTTCCCACCATCAATAGTTAATATTATACTAAAAAATAGTAACATAGAAGGAAAAAATTTATTTGGTGACCGATGGAAGAATTTAAATATCTCTGACTTGGAAGCCTTTATTGGCTTGTTGCTGCTGTCTGGTGTATATAAATCTCGTAATGAGTCCACAGAGAGTCTGTGGGATGCCACAACGGGACGGAGTATATTCAGGGCTATTATGTCCTTAGAAAAATTCAAACTGATATCGAAGGTTCTTCGATTTGATGATAAACAGACCCGACAAAGAAGAAGGGAAACTGACAAATTCGCAGCCATAAGAGAGCTTTGGGACAAGTGGGTGGAAATATTGCCAATGTTGTATAATCCCGAGATGTACGTTACTGTGGATGAGCAGCTAGTTGCTTTCCGTGGAAAGTGCCCATTTCGTCAGTACATGCCCAGCAAACCAGCCAAGTACGGCATAAAATTTTGGTTACTTTGCGATAACGCTACCAGTTATGTTTGGAATATACAACCGTACCTTGGAAAGAATCCTGGTTCTGCATCAGAAAAAAACCAAGGTCTCAGGGTTGTTAACGATCTTGTTCAAGGCTTGAAAGGTCACAATGTAACTTGTGATAACTTTTTCACGTCTTATGACCTTGGACAGCTTCTTCTGAAAAAAAAAACTGACAATGATTGGAACAATCAGAAAAAATAAGACAACAATTCCTCCTCAGTTGCTTCTAAAAAAGGCTCCAATGTACTCCTCAAAATTTGCGTTCACGAAGGACATGACTCTAGTATCGTACGTCCCGAAGAGAGGCAAGTGCGTAGTCCTCCAAAGCACTCTTCATCATGACAAGAAGCTTGCTGACACAGATACAAAGAAACCTGAAATCATTCTGGATTATAACAGCACAAAAGGAGGAGTAGATACGTTAGATAAACTAGTATCTAACTATTCTTGTCGGAGGAAGACCAACAGGTGGCCCATCATTGTTTTTTCCAATATCTTAGATATTTCTGCATATAATGCATTCGTACTCTTCATAAAAGTCAATCCAACATGGAAGATGAATTCATTTCACAAAAGGAGGCTCTTCATTGAAAAGCTCGGCATGACTTTGGTTACTCAACAAATCGAAAAACGAAAACATCTGCCCAGAGCAAGAGCTGCCCGAGAATTAGCGATGAGTATTCAAAATTCAGAACGGACTGAACTCGCTCCTGAACTATCAGGAAGTTTATCAACTACCAATAAAAGGGGAAGATGCCACTTGTGCACACGGACTGATAACAAAAGTTCTGTAAAATGTTTCAAATGTGAACATTTCACTTGTAAGAAACATTTCATTCAAGTGTGCAACAATTGTGTATAAAAGGTAATCTCTTTTCTATATTGTTCTATTTTTTCAGTATTTCCTACACATAATTTTCTAGTATATTCCTGTTATACAAATTGAGAAATGTGTAGATTAAAAGATAAATAAATAATTGCATATCCATATTTAGAATTTTTTTTTTCAAATATTATGATGCAAATTCAACTTTTCAAAACAGCAGTTATTTGTCCCCTAAAGGGTTAAGCTATATAAAAATACAGAAAAGGGTAAAAAAATGATAATTACATAAAAAAATTGTATTTCCATTTTTATAATAGAAAATTTTCAAAAATTCTGTGGAAAATTTAACATTTCAAAAAAGAAATTCCTTGAACTGCAAAGGGTTAAATTATCATTTGATCTACCATTTTCTATAATTTTGTATAACTACTTAATTATCTACATTACCAATATTCATAACGTGTGCCTAGAATTCGAAAAAATTGAAAATTATAATATGGGTCTTTTTTGACCCGAACACCTTAGGTGTATGCTACATTGGAACACCGTATGAAGGTTAACAGCAACAATGATAATCATAATAATTTAATACTATAATGTATAACCGTTTAAATATTTTATGAATTTGTTTTCAGGATATGAAAATAACGAAAACATATATAAAAAATATAGAGATAATTTCTTTATATGAAATTATCTTTATATGCCAGATTACATAGACTAAAAGTGAAGATTTCACAAATATAAAAACACGCAATCTTTATCAAACCATTAAATACAAATGTTGAACTAGAGATGTTTTCTAACTCATGTTTCTGAGTACTTTTATTGTTTGCATTATACCTATAATGATATCCGGAGATAATTTAATGGACAACATTCAACAATACTTCCCTTTAATTCGCGACGTCTTTTTCACTGTGGTTTGTGGGAAACATACAGACATGTACGGATCACTGTAAAACTCATCCATAAGAAAATGAAGTTGGAAACTTTTATTTAAAATTTTGTGCATTTCAAATTTGCATATGACAAATACATTGCATTTCTTCCTACCCTTTATTGTTGAATTGATTAGCCCTTGTTTTGAACCCGTAAACAATTTGATGCTCGATTTATTGTAAATAAATATTTCGAGTTCTTCAAATAAACATTTTATCAGGTTAGATTTTGCTGGCTATTAATATTGTGTTCTGAAATTTAGCTTAAATTATCCATGGTTTAATTGGATTTTTTTAAGTGGAGTTAATTTTCTTGAAATAAACTCTCTTTATGCATCACGATCTTTTCCCTTTGCGTTTCATATTTTAGCTTTTTTTTGTTGCCGGAAAATGAAAGAGAAATATTTTATATATTTCTATTTAATCACTTTTCACAAAATAAAGAAAAAAAAAATGCTATTACAAATTTTTGGAAGCTAAAAAGTGCTAAATTTGACATCTATACTGCGTGATAGATGATAGAATGTCTGCATTACGAAATATTTGCAATTTCAAATCTCTGGTGCAGGTCATTATTTAACATTTTTTCATCGCTGATATTTTATGAAAGATTAAAATGGTGCTCTTTTGGTTTCTATATAAAGTATTTGAAGGTTTTTTTTTTTTTTTTTTTTTTTTTTTTTTTTTTTTTTTTTAATAGCAGGCGCTGTTTTGATTTCAATTTCAAACAATTTAATCAGTTTCAGTTTGAAATTTAAGTTCACATTTCTTAACCAGTAATTTATTCAGTGTTTATGTCAACTTTCAGAAATTAAATAAGAAATGCATCAATAGTGTTGCTAAACTTCTCAATTATGACCCCTGAAAGCGTTACAAAACATGAAAAAATCTTTTCAAAACATAAGTAGCAATATATTGGGTGAGTGCAAAAGTAATACTCGTTTTTGCATATACAAATTTGCAAAAAAATCGACGTCACACGTGACATTGTAATGAAGCAAATCGTCGGCCAATCAACCGTGTGGATGCCTCACATATAAATGCTTCGTATCTCACAAAGTTAATCATCCCAAAAAAAAAAAAAAAAAAAAATCAGAGGTTGTAACATGGAAAACTAGAAGGAGCATATAATACATTGCTTGTTATAAGAGTTAGATAAAAAAAAGAGTACGGCAGCCGTAGCATGTCACAGTGTTTGTCAAATTTATGGGGGAGATGCAATAAACGAAAGCACATGTCGTCGATGGTTTCGTAAATTTAGGGAAGGAAACAGAAGCTGCCAAGTTCAGGCTAGGAGTGGACGGCCATCACACGTTGGTCCTGACGATATTGAACAAGCCCTAAGGAACAACCCGAATCCAACCATGCAAGAATTAGCGCAGACCTTCAACGTACACCGGACAATAGTCGAGAGACGGCTGGTTAAGTTGGGTTTTATGAGAAAGTTGGATCGTTGGGTTCCACATAACCTAGCAGCTAATCAACGGGATGACCGAATCGCTACCTGTGTTTACTTTCTTTCCTGGTACAAAAATGACCCATTCTTGACACGAATTGTTACAGGAGATGAGAAGTTATTTATGTAACGTAACGTAAAGCATCGTAGGACTATGTGTCGCCCTCTGATCCGTCTGCATCAACTTCGAAAGCTGAACTTCCTCCCAAGAAAGTGTTATTGAGTGTGTGGTGGGATGTGCAAGGAATAACTCAGTGGGAGGTCCTGCCACTCAACCAAACCGTCAATCCTCCCTTCTACTGTCTACAATCAGACATGCTGCATTCAAATTTGGTAGCAAAGCGGCCAGGTCTCATCAATCGTCGCGGTGTTATTCTTTATCGCGATAACGCCAGGCCACATGCTGCTGTCATCACTCGCCAAAAGTTACTGTTCTTTGGTTGGGAGGTTTTACCACACCCTCCCTATTCTCCTGACTTGGCACCAACAGACTATCACCTATTTCGTGCGTTGAACAATTCCTTGAGTCAGAAGATCTTTGACGATCTTGATGGTGAGAAAACTGCCATCCAAGACTTTTTTGACTCGAAACCGCCGGAATTTTACCGACGTGGGTTTCATCTCTTACCTGAAAGATGGCAAGAGGTCATAGGTAACAATGGGGATTATGCACAATAATAGGTAATGTCCGTTTTGCGTTTATTTGCTCTTCTTCATTGGTGATAAAAACGGGTAGAACTTTTGCAGTCACCCAATATATATATGTTTTGTAAATATATTATTAAATAATCTGTATTCTTCCTAGATGAGGAATATCATAGTTTTGGATAAAAGGACACTATTGCAACAAAATTATTTCAGAAAAATCTGTATATTTTTCTTGTCAATTTGTATTTTATCTGAACAGCTTATCTTATACATTTACCAAATTTTGGTTTCAAAAGCAGATTTTACCCTAAAGATAAAAGAAATTTTATTCTTTTCAGGAAGATTATTTTGTGATTTCTTATATTTCATTAATGTTGTTTAAAAAATAAAACTTATGTAACAATAAATTTATAGTATTAGAAACATTAAACTTTGAATAAAGCAGAGTACTCTAAATTGTTTAATATCTAAAAAAAAAATCTATACAATTATATATATCAATGACAAAGTTAAAACGTATGACATAAAGCTTCATCCTTTTATTATTATGCATGTAAAATGAAGAAAGCCTTCTTTGTTTCATTATTTTAAAAAGAAAAAATTCCAAATTTAGATATGTGTCTTTCAATAACTTTATTTCTCATAAGACATTGTAGCCATTTTACAGCTAAGTCAATATTGGCACCTAAAATCGTTACTTTTCAGAAATTCCTTCAGTATAAACATACTTCTTTTCTTATCTTAAAGCGTTATTTTTCCTTCTAAAACATTTCTCAAAATGCACGAAGTTTGAAGAGAATTTTGAAAGCTGTCATTGTTATAACATCCTCTCTTTTGATAAATGGTAAAATAGAATCTCTATATCTATGACAGCCAGCCAAAAGTCTCTATTTGTAAACGTTATATAATAAAAAGAGGTTACTTTACTTATACTTAAGAAATATTTCCGAGTTTCCTTTAAAAATTTTTGAATTTTATTCAAGAAAATTTCATGTCAAAGGAATTTATTTAAAGACCTCAAACATAGAACCGTATTTAAGACCCTTAGACATTTTTTATAGCATTAATATGATCATTAAATGTTATAACAGAAACTATAACTTTAATTAGTTCTTAAAAAAAAAAAAAAAAAAAAAAAAAAAAAAAAAAATCCTTTTGCTTTTATCTTGTTTTTTTTTTTTTTTTTTTTTTTTTTTAATTTATTATAAAATTTTGAAAGGTGAATATAATATAAAGTTCAATATAATATATATATATATATATATGTGTGTGTGTTACGCTAAACTATTGTTTTGCAAGTATGCACAGTAAACAAATTAAAATTGATTAAAAATTCAGCATGTTAATCGAAAGTACAGCTGAAAAGTTGTAAAATGCGACTTCGTAAAAAATAAATTTATTATGAGATAATTTAAAAATTTCAGAACTTCTTTTTTGCGGTATTGTTTATAATAATATATTTGCATATTATCTGAACGCATGTTTAATATTTGTTTACTAAGTGAAACTTAGTCTAATTATGTTTCCAGAATTCATAAAACATTTTATTTAAATTCCTTAATTTTTAAAATAGTTGTGAAAAAACGTCTATGAAAGATTTATACAATAAAAGTGAAGAATTCAGAATATTGTGTGCTTAAAAAAAAAACTTAAGTGATAATACAAAGCAAAACAAACAAGAATTTCTATCAGTACACGTATCACAGTAACTAAAGCATAAGGTATCCAAATAGCACCGGAACGTTCTTTCAAAGTCTAATGATGGTTATAATAGTTTAAACATTTGTTTCATATGAAAAAAAGGTTTTTAAGTAATAATAAGAAAGTAGTAATAAGAACGTTCTTAAGTACAATTCCAGTTATATGAAAATCATTTAAATGCAACACCGTCATAACACGCTCTTTCTCTATGCGTTTATATATATGACAAAATTCCGCATAACCAGTTTCGATATTGTTGAATAATATAATTATAATACTCATTGATATGTTATTGTGATAAAATATTTATTTTATTTATTTTATATACTTTAAACTCGTATTATCTTTAAATAAAACTGTATTTACGTTTTATATTGTTAAACGTATTAAATAGTTACTCCGAATTTTATTTATTTTTTATTTTATATATTTATTTATTTATTTATTATTATTATTATTATTATTTTCAGTTTCCTTTTTTCTTTTCTTATATGTTGATAAAGAAAAACTAAAATAATTTAGTATATTTTTAGAAACATAGTTCTTTATTAAACGGATATTTTATGCCACCATGAACATATACGTAACCATTTTTTTAACCCTTTAACGGGGTATGATTAATAAACGGTTCTATGTTGAAATTTTTCGGGGATTGAGATTAATTTAAGAAAATAAATTTGTTTATCTTGTTAGATAAAATTAATTTGAATTTAAATCTTTATAATGCCATCAAACGTACACTTGCTACCCAATTCATTCATTTTAAATGAGAAAGGCGTGATGAGCTACTTGTTCCCCCCTACTGGCTTTAGTCTAAGCACCCATTTTTGTGGAAAAACTGCTAACTCGACCTTAGAAAGAAAAATTCAGAAAAAAAAAATCATTTTACTGTGTGACATTTTCATCTTTTTTGTTCTTTTACATATTTTAGTAGAGTGAAAACGGCAGATGTAGAAAAATAGCTTACAACGTCTACCCCATTTAAAAATTGATGATTTTGGTTGTAAATGTTGTTATAACAGCCGTTAAAGGGTTAATTTAAATTATTTAAAATTAGTTCGCTACGTCCATTCCATTTTTTCCCCTGTATCATTCTCTGTAAACGTGCCAGTTACTAGTTATCAAACACAAAAATTTATGAAACATTGCATCTCAAAGTTAGCGTTTTATATATTTAATTTGATGCAAATATCTCCAAAAGATGCATATATATATAGCCATCTTAAAAATAACAGAAAACAGAGCAAATAATACAGAGCCTATCGGCCGATATACGCTCAAATTGAAATTATTTGATGTTTTATAATATATTGATAACAAGCAGTCATAGGCACAAGAATGTCTCTGGATTATTTCACCGACACATCTTAATTTCTGCTAAATAGCTGGCTGAGAACAACGTGGTGCCCCGCGAAGACAATGGAGAACCGTTCGACGATTCCACAAACTGCCGCATGAGAATCCCAGAAAGATTTTTAGACATTTAGATCTGTGCAAAAAAGCTCTCTGGTTGTTTGTGTTTTCGGGTTTTGTTGACAGAATACTGAATACTGATTATTATAGAATTATAAACTATGTTGCGTTACCGCGTTGTTTGCAGCACTCATGACTACTTTGCTCGCATGACGAAGGGTTGTCTCTTCTTTCGACCCGAAAACTTTGCTGCGAGTTTTTGCATTTTATGGTGTTTATTCAAAGCTTTGTGCAAACTTCAATACTAACTAGTTCATAACACTCCCAGGACTTGCAAAAATATATCCAGACTTATTTTTGTATGCAAAATCTGACCGCAGTTAACTTGAAATCATGCTGAGGTTTGCCAGATCAGTTCTAAGGTTTCACCATTTTTCGATTCTCGTGTACTAAAGTACTCTGCTGTGTTGCAATGCTTAAAGTGGAAATTACGAATTATCAGCTATTTACAATTTTGAATAAAGATTTATAAATTTTAGAACAGTATTTTCTTTAACTGAGTAAGATATCAATACAAAAAACCCTTAGCGAGTTAAAAGTTTGTGACGCCGCTACTTTATGGCTATAAGAATTTGAAATACGAGTCTTATAAATAATGATATCAAATTTTAAGTGACGCTTTGCACATTAGTTAAAATATACATCGATTTTCTTATTTGATCATTTTCATTTTACTTTTATTTCTGTTTATAATGCAAACGTAATATTTTTATCTTCACGATCAGACAGATGTAAAATACACTCACTGAAGCTATTTCATTCACATTTCAAATTCAAAATAACAGTTTTAAAAGAAATGATATAAAAATTTCAGTGGTGCCTCGGCGTTATTTTAAAAGATTTGTTTTTAGAATGCATTAAAATTACATTTGTTTTGTCTAATAAAGTATATTTACAGATTGAAACAGTGCTTTTAATTTTCAAATATACTGTCAAATAATTAACATTTCATTAGGTTTGCATTATAAATTAATTTTTTTTATTTCAATAAATTGATTTATCTTTTGCATAAAGCTATCCAAAACATAGTATCATAGTTTTAATAAAGAAGCACCACAAAACTGGCGTTGTAAAAATTATTAATTACAAACTTTGAATAAACACCATAAAATGCAATAAACTCGCAACAATTGTTTCGGGTCGAAAAAACACACGACCCTTCATCAGGCGAATAAAGTAAGCACGAGTGCTGCGGTCAAAGCGGCAACGCACAAAATCGTTTAAAATGAAAAGAAAAACTTTATAAAGTAGAAAGTAAATATAGCTACTGGTTTGAGTAGAATTGTACAAGAAAACAAGAAAATAAATAAATGAGTGAGATTAAACATATAACAATCTAAGGATAACAAAAATTAAACGAAAATCTAAGTTACGTGAGTAATTTCCAAGTATCAGAGAAGAAAGGAGTGGAAGAAATATCATTAACAAGATTTTTGGAATTTTTAAATATGTAAAATGCTTCATGAATATCCAAATGGGAGGAACAGACAGGTGATGAAATTGGAGCTGATAAAGGAGGACAAACTGTTCTACTCAACAAATCGGATTATATTTCCCATGTTGAATCCTTGCTTACTTCAGGTCCTATTCGAAACTTAAAAAAGATCCTTCCAATGATCATCTTGATCAAGTCAAATACCACGTTAAAAATTCCGTTATTATTAATGATTATACCAAACGCATGGTAATTCCTTCTGCTGCTAATTGTGCTCGTTTTTATGCACTTCCGAAAGTTCATAAACCCACTCTCTGCTTTCGGCCTATTGTGTCTAATATTGGTACGGCTTCTTATAATCTTGCTCGATTTCTTTCAAACTCTCTTTCTCATCTAACTACTACTAATCTTTATACTGTAAAAAACTCGTATGATTTTGTGTACAAAATTAAATGCATCTCTCCGTCTAACTATACTATGATTTCTTTAGATGTAAAATCACTTTTTACAAATGTTCCGGTTCAAGGTGCTCTGGTTTGTTTAGAGAGAAGACTACGTGAATTCCATTATTCTTCTATTGAGATTGAGGAACTTGTAAATTTAGTTCATTTGTGTATCAGGCAAACTGCCTTCATTTTTAATGGTACTTATTATTCCCAAAATGATGGTATGGCCATGGGTAGTCCTCTCTCTCCTTTACTTTGCGACATTTATATGCACTATTTTGAAGAAAAACTCTTCGGTGTATATAAATTTCCTCACTGGTTTAGGTATGTGGATGACACTTTCGTTCTTGTCTCTCCTGATGTCGATTTGTCCAATTTACTTTCTTTGGTCAATTCGATTGACCCATGCATTCAATTCTCTTTTGAGGTTGAACAGGATTGCTCTTTGCCTTTCCTTGACGTTCTTGTGAATAAAGAAAAGGATTGTCTCTCAACTACTGTTTTTAGAAAACCATTCTCAGTCTCTTTGCCGCCGCATGCTCTCTCTAACCACGCCCCTCAACAAAAAATGTCTGCTTTTTATACTTATGTTTATCGTGCCTTACACATTTGTTCTGATCCGTCTAATCTTTCGAAAGAAATTAATTATTTAAAATCTCTTTCTCTCTCTCGTGGCTATAACCCTTCTATCATCGATAAAGCTCTATATAAATTTAAGAATCCTAAACGTTCTGCTCCCAAATTAAACGATCACAGTCTCAACCCAGTTGTTTTACCTTTTTATTTTTCACTCTCTTATCTCTAAAATTCTTTCACCGTTTGGTTGCAAAGTTATTTACAAACCCGTCAATAAAATTAAATTATCTTCTCTTAAGGATCCCATTCCCACCGAAAACCGTTCTGGAATTTATTTAATTCCGTGTTCGTCCTGCAACTTAGGTTATATTGGTCAAACTAGGAGGCGTTTGAAATACAGAATAAATGAGCACCGTCGGAATGTTCGTAATGAAGAGATTACCAAATCTTCTATTCTTCCCAGTGCTGGTCTCAAGGTCATCGTTTTGATTTTTCCAAAACTAACATAATTTCATCACCTGTCTGTTCCTCCCATTTGGATATTCATGAAGCATTTTACATATTTAAAAATTCCAAAAATCTTGTTAATGATATTTCTTCCACTCCTTTCTTCTCTGATGCTTGGAAATTACTCACGTAACTTAGATTTTCGTTTAATTTTTGTTATCCTTAGATTGTTATATGTTTAATCTCACTCATTTATTTATTTTCTTGTTTTCTTGTACAATTCTACTCAAACCAGTAGCTATATTTGCTTTCTACTTTCTAAAGTTTTTCTTTTCATTTTAAACGATTTTGTGCGTTGCCGCTTTGACCGCAGCACTCGTGCTTACTTTATTCGCCTGATGAAGGGTCGTGTGTTCTTTCGACCCGAAACAATTGTTGCGAGTTTATTGCATTTTATGGTGTTTATTCAAAGTTTGTAATTAATAATAGTATCATAGTATCCAACTAAGTGAAAATTTGCGCAAAGAGGTAGTGTGGCGTAAAGAAAACATTTACATAAATTTTACTTGCAGTTTTGGATAGCGGGACGCAAAAGATAAATCAATTTATTGAAATAAATAATTTTAATTTATAATGCAAACTTAGTGAAAGTATCATTATTTGACAGTATATTTGAAAAATAAAAGCACTGTTTCAATACGTAAATATTCTTTATTAGACAAAACAAAAGTAATTTTAATGGAATCTAAAAACAAATCTTTTAAAATAACACCGAGACGCCACTGGAATTTTTATATAATTCCTTTTAAAACTGTTATTTTGAATTTGAAATGTGAATGAAAAAGTATCAGTGAGTGTATTTTATATATCTGTCTGATCTTGAAGCTAAAAATATTACTTTGCATTATAAATATAAATAAAAGTAAAAAAGTAAATGATCAAATAAGAAAATTTATGTATATTTTAACTAATTGCAAAGCGTCACTTAAAATTTGATATCATTATTTTTAAGACTCATATTTCAAATTTTTATAGGCATAAAGTAGCGGCGTCACAAACTTTTAACCCGTTAAGGGTTTTTTGTACTGATATCATTACTTTTTGTTGGTTATTGATCAAAAAATTAAAAGGAGTCCTTCTGGCTCCTAGGAAGGGTAAACTGATTTATCTTTTATTGTGAAGTTGCCACCATTTTTTTTCAAAATGGCAGCTACAATTTATTAATGAAGTTGGTGGATTTATTAATGAAGGCTTGTATATATGGCGTTTTAAGCAAATCGGTTCATAGAGCCATTCTAATGCAAATTTGAAATTTTCAGTGGGCTGGCACAGGGAAACAAGAGGGCAGATTAAGTTGGCAAATGAACATAACAAATACATTTGAAAGCCACTTCCACACTATAAATTTAGTTTGAATTAAATCAGTATTTCAAACGTTATCATACTGACAAATTTTCAAATAGCCTGCCACTTGGAAACAAAATGGAGAAGCTTCACACTAGAAAAAAAAAAATATTGAGTGGGATTCTCAAACTCTTTAAAAAAGAAAATAATAATAATAATAATAATAATAGTAATAATAATAAGTGGGAAATTTCAAATTTAAGTTAGAATTACGTAATTTACATTTTGCAAGTTTCTTTTTAGAGAATTACAAATGCAAATTAAGCAATTAAAAAAAAATCAAGTTAATGTTAAAAATGGAAATTTATTTATTTTCTTTTCCCTTTTGAGGCTAAGTATAGATACTGCTTCAATATTCACAATTTAAATATTCATCAAAAGTGCAGGTAAAAATTAATTCATGAGAATATTTGGGGGAAAAAATAGACAAAATATAAATTAAGCTCTACATTTCTATAATTTAAAAATAAGATACAACCATTTGGAGAAAAAATTTATGGAAAATACAAGTTAATCTAAAGTTAATACAAGTTAAGTAGAATACAAGTTACGCTTAAGTTTTATGGAAAATACAAGTTATATGTATATATTTCTTTTTAAAAATTAAAAATCTCTTTTTCAAATACAGTTAGAGTTTATTCATATATTTACTTTTCAGACTTTAAAATGATACAATTTTTAAATAGTACATATTTTAAATATTAACATAATCAAACTAATTTTTTTTTTATTATTTAAAACAATAATGGCTAAGGGAAGAAAGAGTAGATAAGTGTACTGTACATAAAAAAAAAAAAAAAAAAAAAAAAAAAAAAAAACATGAAAATAGAATTACAATTCTTGAAAAATGTGTCAAATAGCAATTATTGAAAAACACGTCAAAATAAATAACATCTTTACTGAACTTTGAAACCCACAATAATTTATTAAAAAAAAAAATATATATATATTTTTTTTTATTAAATAATTTCTGCATGCAAAATTCCATTTCATAAACATATTTACAACTACAATAAACAAGAAAACCCTCCTTTAATTTTAAATAATTATTTCTACATGTTTCTAAGCAATTACATTTTTTTTTTTTTTTTTTTTTTTTTTTTTTAAGAACAATAAATTAAATATAGGAATGTATATGGTTTTAATATATGCTACTAGATGGCAATCATGAAATTATTACCTTCATGATTAAAACCTCATACATTTCTATATTTAATTTATTTTTCTCAAAAACACTTTTAATTGCTTAGGAACATGTAGAAATAATTATTTAACATTAAAGGGGGGTTTTTTGTTTATTGTAGTTGTAAATATATTTAGGAAATGGAATTTTTCACGCAGAAATTAATTAATTAAAAAAAAAAAAAAAGGAGAATTATATTTTTTAAATAAATTATTATGGGTTTCAAAGTAAAGATGTTATTAACAGTATTAAAAAAAAAAAAAAATAATTTTAAAAACGAAATATATATATATATATATATATATATATGCGAAAATGTGTGTTTTAAGTTAAAAACAAAAGATGGCTCGAAAACTCCATTTGTTTTTTTTTTTCCCATTTCCGGTGAGGAAGGATACGTGAATAGGTATCGCAAACCATTGAGCTACTATAAAGTCGATGTTTATGAATGATTAAAAATTTTTCGCTTTAAAAAATTGTAAATTCATGGAATATTGTAAAAAATGGAATATCTAAAATTACAAAATACTTCCTTATTTAAAACGTTATATAAATACTTTTTTGACTAAATATGAAAATTTGAAATCAAAAATATCATTTTCATAGCAGAAGAGAAAATATATTTAAGTGAATTTGACTTAGTATATATACAATAAATATATAAAAAATGTAATAAAGTATTTTTGCGTTAAAAAAAGGAAAATTTAAATAATTCAATGATTGCATTCACGTTGGTCAACCAACCAACGGGACCAACTCAAGCCTTGCAAGTAAAAACCGCATCACGACGTTTTCGCCGAAGGAAAGCCTGCAATTGGCTGAGTAATATAGTTCCATTTTTAAAACAACCTTTATAAAAAACAAGAGTTTTCCTGAAAAAAAAACGAAAACGTTACTAGATTCAGAAAGATCTCATTAACAACATATAATTAATTACAAGAAAATCGTTCGTGCTGTTTTAGAGATTTTTTCATGATTTTAGACCATTACAAACTTACACCATCCATTTTCCCTTTTTGGCTTTAAATTGAGATTCAAATCTCAAAACATACTGCATGTAGAAATGTAAAATTTTCAGGATAGTTTAAGACCGAAGATGAAGTACTATTTTGAAAAGATCAGAACAAAATATGGCATATTTGCTGAGATATTAAGTGTCGGCTTTTACAAATCGCTTTGATGTCAAACTAGCCGTATATATGAGTTCGCAGCATTCAGTTTGTCCTTCCGCTTGCGTCACTCGAAAAACTGCCGTTTTTCATGATTTTATAGCATTTCATATATATATTTCAATACTTCATAATATGTACCAATTATTTTGCATTTATATTTTATAGAAGTTGAGATCTAGCCTTTCATAATAATAAAAAAAAATTATATATATTTGAAAATCTGACTTGCACTATTTTAAATCAAGGTCCAGTTATATATCAGTATAAACGAAATTTCGTCTGTTTCTGTGTGGAATTGCCGAGTTCGAAACCAGACTTCATCTGTAGGACTAGCCTTTCGAAGTTTTCCGTAGTTCTCCCAGAAGCTCGTGTAAATATGCACTAGGACCCTTACAAAAAACAACTCAAGGCCTAGGAACCTCGCGTTGTCAAACGACCTTAAATTATATAACACACGACGATCATTAGTTCTTGAAATACAGTGTGCACAATTTTTTCAAACACACACAAAGTTTTTCTAAGAATAAGCGAGTTGTGTTGATGACATCTCAAAACGGGTAAATTGTTCGAAAACTGGAAGTCGAAAATTTTTACGTATTCAAAGCATTTTACTTACGTATGTAGAAGAAAGTAAAAAAGTGTACTATTCATGATTTTATTGAAACTTTACTGCATATGTCACAGTTAATCAAATAAAAAAATGTTTTCCTGTTTAATTTGAGATTTTAAAATTAAAAATTTAAATTTCATTATCGTTTTAAATATTTTTATAAATCTAAATAATTTTTAAAATATGCATAACTTTTATTTAATATGTTGTCTGTTTTTTTTTTTTTTTTTTTTTTTTTTTTATTAAGACATTCATTAAGTATTTGCAAATATATTCAGACTTGAAAACTTACTGGATTTTTAATACCGATAAATTTTTATATCACAATCCGCCTTATATTTTAGAGAAAAGTCTATGATTAAACTAGTGGATCTGCAGATCAGGAGCCTCAACGTCCTATTTGCATCAGACATTTTTCAATAGGTCATTTTTATTTATTTCTTATTATATAATAGTATATATTGATTCCATCGACTTATTACCATAATCAGATACATTCCTGAGGGGGGCTGCCGCCCCCCTCAACCCCCCGCTGTATCTCTCTTTCTATACCTATTTGTATATCATATAAAGTGTTACGGAATTGTAAATAATTGCATTTATTTTTGTATAAATTTTTTCAAAGAGGCTTAGTAAGTCGATAAAATGCTAATTTTGTGCATTTCTAGTCGTTTTAGCGTTAAAATAGCCTAATTTTCCTTTAAAAACGAATTGAAAAGCTCCAATAAGGGAATAAATGGATTTGGCGCCAAATTTGGCGACTGTTTCCCTCCTTGGCGATTTTTTTTGGCGACCTTGCCGAGAAAATCCTTATTAGGGATATACCAAATATGGAAGCTCTAATCTCATTGGCTGATGAGATACGATAATTTTCCAGAACAGTCTGTGTTCGATATAATAGTATAAAAGGAGCATTTGTTTAGCCAAGGCTTCCAATCTCAGATCTGTGTCGGTTTCGTCAAATGCTTGCTTTGCTTTGAGCCTCTTTGAATGAGACTTGCTTTATGTGTTATTGCTAAACAGTTTGTACTGTTGTTTTGCTGTTAACGGCTGTTGTTTAAGCTATGTTTACTGGTTGAATTGAAGCTGATACTTGGTTTATAGACCTGTATTCTTCTGGAACTTTCTGTGAATAAATCACTGAATTTTTGCAAGTTTCGCCTTTCATTCTCGGACAACTTACAAACCCCCAAGTACGCAACAATATGCATTCTTATTAAACGACGGTCTTGTATTATTTCCCGGAAATTCATAAATACCGAATTTCATACAAAAAAAATTACATAGCATATCGGAAATATTTTGCGTAACCTTTAAACTAATTATCAATTCTATGCCCACAATTTTCAACATGAAAACAGGCTTTTAAAATTCTAATAAAATTTCATTATATTTGATGGGGTGTAACCATGTTAAAATACACCTTTAAGAAATACCGACTATACACCATAAAAGTACGAAATTCCTTTATGTATTCCGGAAAAGTAGCCACAGTCATTATAAACGCCAATAATAAGAATAAATCTAATTAATTATAACTCATTAATCTTTCAAACTAATTTGACAGCATTTGGATGATTACAGTACATACTCGGAATTATTTTGTGTGGTCCCATAAATTATTTAGTCTATACATAAACTTTTTTTAGAGTAAACATGATTTTAAGCATCTTTATAATGTATGTTAACTTTATTAAGTTCAATTCAGCATAAACGCATTAAAGTGCGCGCTTAAATTAAAAATTCGTCCATAGGCTCTTACGTTACGAAATTCTTTCGTGTGTCTTTGTAAACGAACCATAAACATTGTATACACCAGTAAAAACTATTCAGCTTATTTTGCGTTTAAAATTAATAATTGTTCCAAATTTAACATCGTTTGGATGACTAAGTGACGTTGTCAGAACACTTTTGTAAGGTCCTGTACATTAATTAGAAAGCTTAAGAGCACATATTTTCTTCAAGCAACATAAGTTTAAGCATCTTACTCACGTACTCTAGTTTCATTTTCTTCATTGCAAAGTAATGATATTAAAATGCGTTTAAACGAAATTCACCCCATACGCCGTAATGTTAAGAATTTTGGCGTGTCCCTGTACACAGTTTATAAAAAATATAGCAATGAAAATTATACAGCTACTTATATGGAAAGCTGGAATGTGTGCGCCAATTTGCAAGTCAATCGAAGGATTTTTGCGGCCGCTATTGCGGTACATACAAATTCTTCCCATAGGCCGTAAGGATAAGAAAAATTTTGGCGTGTCCCTGTACACGAACAACAAAGGGAATACACACCTAACACTATACAGCTAATTCCGTTGGGCTCGTGAATATGTGTACCAAATTGCAAGTCTATAGCGTTATTTTTGGGGCCGCTATCGCGGTACATACAAATTCTTCACATAGGCCGTAATGATAAAAAAAACTTTGGCGTGTCCCTGTACACGAACTACAAATGGAATGCACACCCAAAACTATACAGGTAATTTCATGGGGATCATGAACATGTGTACAAAGTTTCAAGTCAATAGCGTGGTTTTTGCGGCCGCTATCGCACGACAGACAGACAGACAGACAGACGGACGGACCGACGGAACCCAAAATCCTTTTGAGTCTCAACAGAGGGCCTCCACTGACGTTTCGGCAAAAATTGAAGTCAATAGCTTGATTTTTGCGGCGGCTATCGCGGTACATACAGATTCTTCCCATAGGCCGTAATGATAGAAAATCTTTGGCGTGTCCCTGTACACAACTACAAATGGAATACACACCTAAAACTATACAGCTGATTCCGTTGGGCTTATGAACATGTGTACCAAATTGCAAGTCGAAAGCGTGATTTTTGTGGCTGCTATCGCGGTACATACAAATTCCTCCCATAGGCCGTAATGATAAGAAAAACTTTGGCGTTATCCTTGTACACGAATTACAAATGGAATACACACCCAAAACTATACAGCTGATTTCGTGGGGCACATGAACACGTGTACCAAATTGCAAGTCAATAGCGTGATTTTTGTGGCCGCTATCGTGATACATACAAATTCCTCCCATAGGCCGTAATGATAAGAAAAACTTTGGCGTGTCCCTGTATACGAACTACAAATGGAGTACATACCAAAAACTATACAGCTGATTTCGTGGGGCTCATGAACACGTGTACCAAATTTCAAGTCAATAGCGCTATTTTTGCGGCCGCTATCGCGCGACAGACAAACAGACAGACAGACACAGCCCAAAACCGTTTTGAGTCTCAACAGAGGGCCTCCACTGACGTTTCGGCAATAATTCAAAGATAATAAAAAAATGTGATAGGAATTAATCTAGAGGGTTGCAGGGCTGTATATTAAAATGTTTAATTTATATTTTGAACCCTCACATTTCCAGAATTTATCACAGGTGGATACAGTATTATGCATCTGACATTTGTATAATACAACTGGATTCAATGATGTTTGTAATCAAATTTGCACAGATATTGAAAAACCACAACTACCGCACATATATATCACTTACCCTCAGATCAATTTTTTTTGTAAAAAATGCACTGGAGGAAGGGTGTTGAAAAGTAATAAGTATACGACTATCTGTAAACACAATAGATTGAAAAAAAAATCATGCAACAGCTGTGTTTGCTCAAAATCTGGTCTCTACCATTCGACGGGTGAATAAAGTAGGCAGGAGTTCAGCAAGCAAAGCAGCAAAGCACAAAACTTTAGGTAAGTTGCTTATTACTTCCAGAGACAAAGGTAAGGATTAGTACGATTAAATTCATTTCAGCAGTGATTTATTCCTCTCGAGAACTTGAAATACCTTACAATTTTGCATTCAATTTAAAAACCCCTCCCCCATCCTAGTCAAAAGGTAATGACTTCAAATATTACATTTATGTGGATGGCGGATGTTAAAATTTTACTTGTAAATATCTGTCTTAAATTTGTAAAAGTTTGACACGTATCATTAAAAAAATCTACATACTAAATATATTAAAATTTCTTGAAAATACTAAAAATAAAAAAAAAATTAAATTCTTTGAGAAGTTTTCTAATTGTTCCATACGGATTTTACTTTTTACTCGAATTTACAATATAATAGTTTAACAATATATTTTATGTATTTGGGTGTTATTTAGTGGTTTGATTGATAATTAAATTTCGTTACATTTTTGCTTTTGAATGGTGGAAATTTGCATAAAATTTCAGCATTCAAGTAGTAAAATATTAAAATATAATAATTTCATAATCGTAATATCTGATATAATGTACAACTACACTAATGTAAAATAGAGAGAACAAGTTAAAACTTAATTAGCAGAGAGAATTTAGAAATTATTTAACAAATTAAAAATTTTATTTATTTATTTATTTATTTTTTAAGTTTTCGATACACTTTAATATCCTTAATATTATTATATCTCATAGCATATTTACCTATAATTTATTAACTGGAAATATATAATTTAAAAAATAGTTTTTATGGTCCCCAACCTTGTAAAACACTTTTTTTTTTTTTTTTTTTTTTTGTAATTTACTTTTTTCGAGATAATAAATTTTATGATCATATTCATTGATGTGAGAATATTAAATATATTAAAATTTTTCGAAATTATTTTAATTAAAAGTTTAAAATTCGAAATTTTAAATTCCTTGAGTTGAGTTGTTTTGTTTTTACATCGTTTTTGGGCTACACTATAGGCAATTGGCGACGCTTTGCGACACACGCTAAGAGCGATCTGGATATAAGCCATCACAACACTGATCATCTACGGAAGAGATGACTCCCATGCTTCGGTGATTCGCAGAGGTATAATTTGGCATTAGAACGTTGATAACATTGCGGCCATGACAGAACTTACGTTTACCATTAATTTACGCGTCGGCCTTCAGCCAATTCGAACATCGAACCCGCATCGAACCTCCAAAAAAGAGTTTATTACTCTAATAGCAACACTACAAAAAAATTTGTGTAACTTTACTCAAGAATAGTAAGGTAGCTTACTTGCCACAACTATGTTGAGAAACATTACCAACTGTAGTTGCATAATCGTTGCAGACAGGGAAGAAAATTTACACACTCATAAAGGGAAACTTTACACAAGTTTTTTGTGTAATATATTCAGAACGGTAGGTAAGGTTCCACTTTCGCAAACGGTAACAACATTGTAAGGTAACGTATGCACATTAAAAGGTAAGGTTCCACTGACACAAACTGTAATTTTACGCAGTATAGTTGTGTAACGTATGCAGATCAAAAGGTAAGGTTCCACTTTTGCAAACGATAACTTTGCACAACATTGTTGTGTATCGTATATTGATCAGTGGGTAAGATTCCATTCTGACAAAAACAGTAACTTTACACAACAATGTTGTGTAACATATGCAGATTAGTAGGAAATATTCCAATTTGGCAAACGGAAACTTTACACAACATTGTTGTGTAATGTAGGAAGATCAGTAGGTAAGGTTCTTCACTCGCAAACGGTAACTTTACAAAAGATTGTTGTGTAACGTATGGATAGCAGTGGGTAAGGTTCCACTCTGGCAAACGGTAACTTTACACAACAGTGTTGTGTAACGTATGCAGATTAGTAGACGATATTCCTTTTTGGCAAACGGTAAGTTCAAACAATATTGCTGTGTAACATATGCAGATCAGTAGGTAAAGTTTCTCTCTCGCAAATATTAACATTACACAATATTTTAGTGTAACGTAGGAAGATTAGTTGGTCACTTTCGAAAACAATAACTTCATGCAACGATGTTATGAAACCTATG
This sequence comes from Salticus scenicus, assembly GCA_963930645.1. Classification (NCBI taxonomy): domain Eukaryota; kingdom Metazoa; phylum Arthropoda; class Arachnida; order Araneae; family Salticidae; genus Salticus; species Salticus scenicus. The sequence goes on from OZ005651.1 coordinate 58,744,511, forward strand.
CATATCAGTGTGATTGGGGACTGAATACGAGTTTGTTGTATAATATATACAGACCATTAATTAGAGTTCCACACTTAGTTCGTTAATTTTACACTACTTTGTTATTTAAAGTTTGCCGGCTAGTAAGAAACATTTTAATCTAGTGATCTATTATTATAGTTAAATTTGCTCCGATAAACAAATCAGTAGGTAAAGTCCCAATTTTCATTCAGTGACTTTATGTAATTTTATTGAGTTTTGTAGGTAGAATAGTAAGTTTTATTTTGGAAATTGTGAAAATTTATCATTTACAAAAAGGTTTTATAATTATTTTGAGATGATGATGGACGCTACGAATGTTTAGTAAATTACCGTGTTACAGTTATAAATATTTCCATACGTTTGAATTAAATGTATCACTATATTAAAATTTCTCAAAAATTGTTTAAAAAAAAATGAGTGCAAAATTAGGATTATTTTTTCACTTCAATTTTGAATTATTATAGTTTAATTACGTATTTCAAACATGTTTGGGTTATGTGTTATGAGTTCATTGATAAACATTTTTTTTTTTTAATTATTTTTGTTTCAGTACAGAAATTTCTTACAAATTTTGGCTTCAAACAAAAAAAAATAATTATTTTATCAATCTCTTGCCAAAATAATGCCCAATATTTGTTTAAATATGCTGTTTAACTATAATAATGTAAAATCGAGGGGGAAATTTTAAAACTAGTTTGCTTTTTATTTTTCTTGGGGGGGGGCGGAGTTTTTATATATTTTCGATAATTGTATACGAATATTTAATTTCTTAATTGTGAAAACCAGTAATTAACCCTTATCGCTCGTATGTCCCTTCTGAGAGGACATTTAAAAATAGACCCACGCCTTAAGGTGTTCCTCTGCAAATGAAATGTTATTATTCCAAAACGTGTAACTATAGGCTACCTTTCGGCTACCGGAAAATTTTGACAGAAAGATTTATTTTATTTAATGATGAAGTAAAATAAAACAAATTATTACAATTCTTCAGTAGCCAAAAGGTAGTAAGTTGGAAACTATACGTGTGATGTTTTAAAGGAACGCCAAAAGGCATGTCTTACTGTTCAAAATAGGAAAATATGCCGAGCGTTAAGGGTTAAAAAATATATATATATAATGTGGATCATATCTTAAAAAATAGAGATATTGACAAATCCATTCACATTTTTATGACCATTTAAAAAATACATAATTTGTAAAAAAAAAAAAAAAAAAAAAAAAAAAAACTGAAAAATGACAATTTTTTTATGCGAACACTTATTGGTGTTTTATTATAATTAGGGCTCCTGCCAGCATATTGACAAAGCGACAGTTGTTACCCAGTTACAAACAAAGTCGTCCATTTGATAATTTTATTAAAATCTACTTCGATATTAATAAGCTTCTATCACTAATTTTCGATGCTTGTCTGGTAAATTATTAATTTCTTTCCTCAATTAATATTTTCCTTAATTTCTTTTATGGTTGATTTTCTCTATATTCACATTTCTGTTACTAGATATTATAGATTGTTGCTAAATAAAATTCTTAAGCTGTTGAATAATAGGTTCATTGGATCACAACGTTTATTTAATTTCTGTAAATTTCTTTTCCGTTAAAATTTCATGTTACCATCAAAAGCCTTTTTGGCTTTGTTTTTAAAAGAGAGAAGAGACAATACATTTTACAGGATTATGCAATTCATGTTGACGATTAAATCTCTTTATTACGTTTTTTTTTTCGTACTTCTTATAGTGACTACATTTTTCCCTCACGAAGAGTCATGTTTAATTATTTCGATGCGAAACAACTACTATCTATCAGTTTATGTGCATTACCAGCTTTATGTTCACATTATTGCAAGTTTTAAAAAATGTGTATTGCATAATTTGTATATTTAAATATTTTTTAAAAATTAAAATTGTTTTGCTTACTTTTTGTAGGAAATCTATATAAATAAAGCAAAGAGATTGTCGGGACCACATCGGGGTGGACCACTCCTATTTTTGATTGGTCTAGATTCCACTACTTTGGTGATGAAAGTTGGCCATATTTTTTTAGTAAAAACTGAGGAATTTTTAAAGAGATACTGCATAGATATTATACTTTTTAAAAGAGCTCTAAAAATTATTCATTTTTTTGTGTGGACACTTTATACATCAAATTATTAAAGATTTTACATTGCAAAGTTTTGTTTTAATTAATTACAATTTGAAAATAAATATCAGTTATAATTTAATAGTTGAAAAAACTACGAGTTCATTTTCTTTCGACATAAAAATAAATACATTAAATTAAACGAGAACAAATAAAAAATTGTAAAAAAATAAATTATGCATCTCACAAAAATTGACATTATTATCACTTTAAATTTTCTACACATTTATAAAATGCTAATGTATATAGCTATAAGATTACAGAAAATTTAAAAACATGGTATATAAAAAGTTTTTTTTTTTTTTTAAATCTTATAACTACTTATAATTATGTTGACATTTCGGCGATAAGTTGATAAGGGTATCGCAAATGCATGAGTAAACATTTTGGCGAGAAACGTCCGCCAAGAGGTCCAAACTTTTTCAATGTTTTGGAAACTTTTCTTAATTTTATTTGAAATATATTTGGGAAAAAATATTTTGGGAAAAAAGGAAAAACATTTTTTAAATTGGTCTGATTATAAAAAATACCTCCATGTAAAATATTATGCGTTTTCCGTTCTGTTTAATATTAAAAAGAAAATGTCTAATGCAGTTTTTTCTGTATTATTAACATTTCTATAAATTAAATTAAATTAAAATATCCAGTACCAAGACGTTGCGGTGAAGAAGTCTCTGCCGAAGTCAGCGAGGGGCCGAAGCGAAGTTTTTAAGCAATTTCAATGTATTATCTTTTTAGTTTTAATTTGTAGAACGGTATAAAAAATAGTGATTCTTTTTTTTTAATTCATTTAAATATTGTGATATATTATTTAAATATTTTAAATAAAGAAATGTGAATGTGGTGATGTAATTCACAGATGGTAAAAGATAAAACGTTCACAGGTTACATCTGAAAAACTTAATCTTCTATGATAAAACTATTTGAAATTTATAGTAGAGTTTTACCAGACAATGAATAAATAAATAAATAAAGCTGCAAAGAAACTGAATCAATAAGAATATATTTTCTTTTCAAATTTTATTGAATGTTTGATGTAAATGAAATATGTAAAATAAAAATGTATACTTTCAAAGTCAATATTAAGTACATGAGATTCTATAAATTTCTAATTTTTATTGAAAAAAAGCTGCAGTAACATTTTATAATAGCAAAATACTTTTCTCCTGCATTAAAAAAATTACGCTTTTTGACAAATTATGAGTAATTAGTTGACAAGTCATGAACGAATGCTTGAAAATAACTTTAACGCTCATCTCTGTCTTAAACTGTAAGGTCCTCCGTATTGAAGAACTTAATTGATTCATTAATTCATTTCCATTAAGTTTTGATCCCGCATTTATTTTTGCGCCCATTGCAATTTTTAGAGTCTGTCATCGTTTTTTCTGTCTCCTGAAAATACAAAATATATAATACAAAATATATATAGTATTAACAATTAATTTTTATAATTAAAAAAATTCATTGATTTTAGAGCTTTTTTTTTTGGGGGGGGGGGGGGGGGGGGAGGTTAATACTGATTGACTCCCCGAAGGCCCTAGGTCTGAGGTGATGTGCTTACCATGAGGGTCCTAACCCGTATTTACGCGAGTTTTGGTGAAAACCACTGAAAAAAACGAACGACTACATCTATAAGCGCGAACCTGGGAATGAACCAGGTATTTCCCGTCAACAAACTTTTAGAACAGAATCACTCAGCCACCGGTGGGGACATTAATTTTTAAAAAGTTTTAACTCTGTACCACAGATTTGAAAATATCTACTCAACACGTGGTTACCAAATAAAATATTTCTGCCAACGTAAAACAACTCACCACATTTTTTATTTTGCTACAATCTTCAAAAGTACAAACTAAATCCCTGAAAGTACCATATATACAGACGAACCTCGTTCACGTGAATTACTTTTAACATGAACTGTTTCCACAATTCCCTTCGAAATGAAGATTAGTTTAGTTATTTGAAGATTAGTTACTGACAGCATGAACTACTGATAACATGAACAAATTTTTATCCCCCTTGAAATTCACGTTAACGAGGTTTGACTGTATACATTCTTGTGAGTTAAAGTTATACGTACTTATAATTTTACATTTACTTTTTTATTAAAATTAATGATATTCCAGATTTTTAAGTTAGTGAAAAATTTAAAAACGTGATAGGGATTTTTTTCTTTTTTTCTTTTTAATGGAAGGGGAGAGAAGGGAATTATTAAAGTACCATACATTTATTCATTGGATATGTTAAAGCATTTATTTACGATGAGTAAAAAAAACAAAAAAAAAAAAAAAAACTAGAGTTTAACTTAGGTCCTTATTTAATAAATAAATAAAAGTTTGCTTTAAAAAAAAAATGAATAAATAATAGTAATAATAAGTTACAATATTTTTTTTCTGAAATTCTCGAAGATATAGCTTTATATATATATATATATATATATATATATATTAAGTTTTTAGTATTTGATAATTTTTAATAAAAATACGAGTTCATCCTGAGTGAATACCAAATGATGCAAAATCACAATATTTTGAAAGTCTATAACTTTAACATTTGTTAAGATAGAAAGAAAAATACAGTTAGTCGGTTATTTATAAACAGAAAAAACGGAGATCTGTTAAGTTTTATAAAAATCTGTGATGGTGAGTTTGGGTCCTCGTCGACAAATTGGCATACAATGACCCTTGTTTGAACAATCTTATATAGTTTTTTAAAAGCAATTTATGCATATAGTATTTCAATTTTAATGCTCGTTAGTGTCAATTCTATAAAGTTATGTGTGCTCAAATGTCAAATCCCTCCAATAATTTCATCCTAATACTGCGAGCATTTTCATTTATTTCTTTATTTTTTAATTTAATCTGCAGTCAAAATAACATAGCACCGCCTTTTATCAAATCATAACAGGTTAAAGCTACAATGTACTAAGTACATTGTAGCTTTAACCTGTTATACCTGCTCGTACCTCATACCTTTTATGCTGCACTCGTGGATGACACTGGATTTCTTTTAAAAGGAAAAAAAATAACATTTCATTTTTTTTGTAATTTTTTGCATGAAAACAGAGTATTCATTTATTTTTTAATTTAGTTTTAAGCAGTGGCGGATCCAGAAGTTTACTTTGTGTTGATGGTGGTGGTGAAGGGTGGGGGTGGCTAAGATTTTCCGAGAGGTTATTCCAGATCAAGGAAAATTTACAATCGTAATATTAGTGTGCATTCTGTAGACACATTATACATACTTAACACTTTTAAGGCGTTTAATATTACTGTCTTTGTCATTTTGAAAAGAGAAATATTTAACAGTATGTGCCTGTTTTTCTTTCTATACTTATAACTTTTTTTTTTTTTTTTTTTTTTACTTACTGAAAAATAAATTTTCAGCATTTGTAAACCTGCTATTTTATGCTGGTGACTTTGAAATAATAAAACAAATTATTTATTTTATTAATTTCAGTATATAATTTCTTTTCATATATAAATTTCATAATTTCAAAGCTTTGCTTTTTTATTTGTCTCTAACTAAAAATTCAATATTGATGAATTTATTAAAGAAAAGAGAAAGTATTTTATCAATTTAAATATCTATTTATGCTTATGTAATTTTAAGTATTTCTCTGTATATGAATACTATACATACACAGTATACACACTATACAACTTTAACCCTTTGCCGTTCAGTGTTCCACTACATGGAACACCTAACTTCGCTAGCTCCTCCAACCGTTAAATTCAATCGCAAATAAATGAAAAATAGGTTTATTTTTTACTTTAAACTTTCCTTTTCACCCATAGATGGCATCACTACACAAGGCAATCCATGATATTTAGCTGGGACGCGTTATTTTAAATCCTCGTATTTACAAGGAATTTTGTATATATATATTTATATATATATATATATATATATATATTGTGATACAGAAAAAATTGCTTGAAATAAGATTTCTATGTATATCGTTGGCTGTACTCTAAATTATTTGTTCTACATTATTTTTAATTTTTTATTCAGGAAACATACGAGGAATTGTTGAATAAAAGAAGGTGTTCCATCTCCTGGAACACTGCGACACTAGCGCTTTTCATATTATTCAACCGAAAGCAATTATAAGAGAAGACAGCTGTGTTTACAGGTTCTGTTTTCCTCTGTTTGGAGGAAATGACGTCAAGCTATCAGATGCTGCGAGGGAGGGTTGGTTGTTTATGAAGAAAAAAAACAAAACAAGAAATATATAAAAAAAACCCGCACAAAACTAGTTTCATGTGCAAAACCTGCAATGTTGGTTTCTGCTTCTACCAAAAGAGTGTGACGTGCTTCCAAAAATTTCATGACGCTAAAAAATAGATTAATTGTAAATATTTTTCCACATAGGATTTGTGTATCAAATTATTTCATAAAAAATAATGTAACCAATATATATAAATATATATATATATATATATATTTTGGGGGGGGGGGGTGTAGAGTAGCAGGCCTCCCCATGGTGCACCATGGGTCATGCTAAATTAGCTACACAGGTGTAATGCAGTGTTTTTTTATTCATATGCAAAATCTTCTACTCATTTACGCGCTTCATTGCGATGCTCTTAGAAGCACTTTTCAGAGCTCTAGTGGCGCAGTGTTCCCGCTGATGGAACACCCACAAATTCAAAACGGTAAATACTATCTTTACAAAATTATACATGCGTACTCCATTAGACATACGTATATAGCCTAGAACTTGTTTTGTTGAAATTCCAACTTTAAAGGGTAGTGCGCTGTAAAGGGATAATGCCCAACTACACACTGTGAGCAGTAAGGTTGGATGCAGCTGGAAAATGAGGTTTAATATGTCATGAATTGTTTACTTTCAGCGGTTGCTTATAAAATAATATTTTGTTAATATTCTCGATGTATATATATATATATACATATGGGGTAATGCGGTTAAATTTTATTTAATGTTTAATTATCTTATTTTTTCGTGAATGAGAGAAATGGCTTTTCTTTTATCTAAATTTCTCATTTTTTAGTGTGAATTGATTGCACAAATAATTTCATTTGTTTATTTAATCAATAAATATTTTACCTTTTTTGAAAAGTTTATTAAAACAAATTGACAGTCTGAATTTTATAGTTTTTTGTAATTAAAATTTGTTTAATATAGTTATATAACAATGTGCGTCATATAAATTAATTTATTATAGTGTACGTCGGAACTGTATACAAAATTCTTACAAAATTTATTGTAGACTTCTTAGTGTTTCCAAGATTATTATATATTTATTTCTTTAAAATTTTAGAAAATATAAATGATTTAATTAAGGATGGGTTAAGATCTCATTCATACTAACCGATAGTTAAATCATTTCCAATTTCTAATATGTGCACTTCTCTCTCTCTCTGCAACAAAAGGCATGCTTGCAGTATTGGGTCGTTCTCGATTTCGCTCAATTTCGATTCCGCTAGGTAATGACGTCAGATGGGAAGTAATGCAACCTAATTGGTCAGCTTTTTATCAGATGTCTTCCTGTGCAATTCCTGTAATTGGTTTCTCCCAATTTCTTCTTGTTATGTAATGATTCTCAAACAAGAAGTGTAAGATTGTTCAAAAGAACAGTGTATTCTAAAATCTCAACTTTCCAAACGCATATTGAGGGAATTTACACAACGCTTTTGAGGAACGTTAGTAAAAATTTTTTACAGTGAACGCTACGACAGCCTTTTAAATTCTGTGAAAAAAAATGATCCCCCTAACTAATTTTTAAATTTTCTTTCGATTTTGTGTTAATATAATTTAACAGGATGTTTTAAATATTTTTTGGGTATTATTTCGTAGATTAATTGATAAATTATTATTATTATTTTTTTTATATAATTATGTTTGAATGCTGAAATTTCATACAAATATTATAAATTAAAACATAAAAAATATAACATCAATTAAACCATGAAACAAATCCCAAATATTTTTTGAAACAATAATGTAAAACGGATGGTAAAAATTAAAAATAGTTATGAGAAAGCATAGAAATTTTTCAAAAATTAAAATTTTGAATTTTACTTTTTTAAATTTAATTAATTTTCGAGAAAATTCCATATGTTGAATACTGTTATAATTTATAGCATATATATGCAAAATTTTATATTACTAAGTCAGAAGTTTAAAGAAGGAATTTTAATGTACACCAGTTCCTTAAATAATTTATGAAAATTACTGAGTTAGAGTTTTAAAATTCTACATAATTCTAAATATGTAATATCATAATTCTAAATATGTAAGTCAATAGCTTAAATATCTGTTTTAAGTGTACCTCATGTATTTAAAACTACTTTTCGTTATAGAGTCAATAAATTTTGCGTACATGTGCATTGATATATAACAATATTAAATATATAAAGATTTCTTGAAAACTACTTAAATTTAAAATAATAAAATTTAAAATTTTTAAATTGCCTCCTGCCAGCTAATTTTTATTTATTTTTTTCTTTTCTTTACTCTAATTTGCCCTAATATAATTTAACAGTACATTCTAAACATTTTTCTGTATTACCTTTTGATAATCATTATAAGTATTATCATTTTTTTTTTTGTATATAATTATGTATAAATGCTGAAATTTTATTAAAAAATTTCAACACTGAAACATACAACTACAACAAAACTAACTTATCAATCAATCCACAAGATGTACTGAAATTTTTTTTAAATATATTGTTAAACAATATAATAATGTAATGCAGCTGTTGGTATAGATTTTATTTTTTATTTTTTCTAAATTTTAATGCAATTCTTATTTTAAAAAAAAAATCCGTTGAGTGCATCGAAAAGCTTAACGTTTCGGCTACAAATTCATGTATGGCCCATTAATTAAATATTTATGTAATCAATCCAAAGAACACTTTTTCTAAAAGCTTTTAACTAACCAGAATGCATCGTCATTTGACTTGTGCTAGTAGTATTTTGCTTAATTATAAATATGCAAAATTTTATAACTCTAAATCTATAATTAATAAATTATTTTTAATTTCTACCATTCAGAATTAAAATATTTTTTCATTAAATTCAATTTTATTTGGACTATAGTTTTTTAATTTAATGATACAAAATACAACGAAAAAAATGAAAATAGTTAACAGGAAGCATTTTAAATATTTTCGTAATATTCAAAATTTATATTTTACTGTACGAATTTAATTAGTTTCTGATAAATCATAGTATACTTGATAATTGTTATACTTCATTGTATAAAATTATACTAATTTAGAACATACAAATCACGTTTTATGAAAGTTGAGAACGTACATATAAAACATTTTCAAAACATTTCAGTAGAACAGATGAGGAAAGTTATACGTGAATTGAACGTATATTGGACCGCACTATTGAGCATTTTTATAATGAACAAATAGCACGTTTATTTTGAAGCTTCTAAAACGTACTTCTAGAGCGATTTTTGAACATTCAGAGAACGTGTCGGGGCTTCTTGCAGGAAAAAAAAGAAGTTTTAAAGCAAGCAAACCTCTGTTTTTATACAAATATTCATGTAAGATTATATTTAGCAAACTTTCGTTACATTAAATGTAGCAATAGACAGTCATATACACACATATGGATTGCAAAACAATTTCAAATAAAATTTAAACATAATAATTGCCTAAACGTCAGTGGAGGCTTGCCTGTTGAGACTCAAAAAGATTTTGGGTTCCGTCTGTATAATTGTCTGTGTGTTTGTTTGTCACGCTATTCACTTAAAATTTAGTGCACATATTCATGAGCCCAACGATATCAGCTGTATAGTTTTGGGTGTGCATTTCATTTGCAGTTCGTGTACAGGTACACGCAAATTTTCACTTATCTTTACGGCCTATGTTAAAATTTTGTATCTACCGCGGTAGGGATCGCAAAAATCACGCTACTGACTTGCAGTTTGGTACACACAGCAGTTTGGTTCCATGAGCTACATGGAATTAGCTGTATAGTTTTGTGTGTATAGTTCACTTGCAGTTCGTGCACATGGACACATCAACATTTTTCTTATCTTACGGCCTATGGGCAGAATTTTTATGTAGAGAAAAAGCGGCCGCAAAAATACTCCGATTGACTTGCAAACTGGCACACACGTTCAGGCTTTGCATAAAAATAGCTGCATATATATATATATATATATATATATATATACTCATGGACAAAAAAATTAGCGCACCAAGAAGGAGTCGTCAAAATGAAACGAAATTTTGCATACGTAATGACTACTTTGATATAAGTAAATGATTAGAAAATCAAAGGAAAAGGATAATTTATTTTAGAGAAAAAGGCAAAAGAACGGAGGATTTAATACCCCTGTTGGACCCCCTCTAGCGCGAATGCACGATGCGATGCGATTGGGCATTGAGGTATACAAGTTATGTATGATGTCTTGAGAAATTTCGTTCCATATTTGCTGTAAACTTGCCTCTAGTTCGTTCAAACTCGTGGGATGCCCAGGTCGCCGTCCCAAATGATCCCTGATATGCCCGATTGGAAACAAATCTGGGGATCGGGCAGGCCAAGGGAAGGTAGTAACAGTGCGGAGACAGTCTTGTGACAGCCTTGCCGTGTGAGGCCGAGCATTGTCTTGGTGAAAAATGGCTCCTGGGAGCCGTTGCATGAGTGGCAACACATGTGGTTGCAGGATGTTATGGACATACCGCTGGGCTGTCATGGTGTCATGGATCAATACTAGGGGTGACCGTGTATTGTAGGCAATGACACCCCATACCATCACACCAGTTGTGGATGCAGCGTGCAACTGTAAAGAAAAGGCAGAATTGAGGTATTCCCCCCGTTGCCTCTACACACCTACATGTTAGTCATCCCTGCCCAAATTGAAGCTGGATTCGTCGCTAAGCACGACGTGGTTCCACTCGGTTGCTATCCAACCCCGTCGAGTGTGACACCACTCCAAACGGAGCAGAGGGGGTGGGTATTATTGGCGGCACATGTAATGGACGCCGCGATACCAAATGTCCTTCAGTCAGGCACTTTCGTATGGTTCAAAAGGACACAGGGGCCCCTAGTGAAGGTGCTACCTCTGTTTGGTTGGCGGCCGATGAAGCAGTTGGCTGTACGTGTACATTTCTTACGATGTGGCGGTCTTCTCGACGACTGGTCTGTCGAGGGCGTCCTGAGCCTGGTCTTCGTGTACATGACATCTCTCGGGTCCACTGGTCCCAACACCTCCTCCCAACACAATCAGAGCGGCCTAATTGACGAGCTACTCGCCTAGCTGACCACCCAGCTTCCATCATGCCGATGTTTCTCCCCCTCTCAAACTGCGACAGCTGCTCATATTGTCTTTGAAAACAACGTAATGGCATGTCTACCTCAGCTCTTCCTTTGTAAACGAGTCAGCACACTCAAATAAGCTTTGGTTACCTTTTTTATACTCCACAGAGAACGACAATAAACCTACCGGCGATACTTAATGCGCAATCACGCTGCATTTCTAATCATTTGCATATCTCCCCGACATGTACATTCATGCCAAGTTTCGTTACGATCCCGCAATTATTTCTTGGTGCGCTAATTCTTTATCCATGAGTGTATATATATATATATATATATATATATATATATATATATATGTATATTTTTTTTTCAGAGCTGCCAACCTAATCCGGCAAATTGTTAGTACCGCCTCTTTTTCTACACCACTTACTTTTAGAGCAATTCTCTTCAAATGTATCTGCGATGAATTAAGAAGAAAAATGCTCTAAAAATTAAGTGGTGTAGAAAAAGGGGCGGTACTAGCAATTTGCCGAATTAGGTTGGCAGCTCTATATTTTGTATATATTGTTTATGAATTGTGTACAGGGTCACGCCAAAATTCTTATCATTACAGCATATGGGGTAATTTTAATTTAAACGCATTTTAACATCATTACTTTGCAATCAACAAAATGAAATGGGGTTCCGTCTGTATGTTTGTTTGCCGCGCTATTGACTTGAAATTTAGTACACATATTCATGAGCCCCACGGAATCAGCTGTATAGTTTTGGGTGTGCATTCCATTTTTAGTTCATGTATAGGAAAACGCCAAAATTTTCTTATCATTACGGCCTATGGGAAATATTTGTATCTACCGTGATAGCGACCGCAAAAATCACGCTATTGACTTGCAATTTGGTACACACGTTTATGAGCTACATGAAATTAGCTGTATAGTTTTGAGTGTGTAGTCCATTTGCAGTTTCTGTACAGGGACACACCAAAATTTTTCTTATCATTACAGCCTATTGGCAGAATTTGTATGTACAGAAATAGCGGCTGCAAAAATCGATTGACTTGCAAACTAGCACACACGTTCAGGGTTTGCATAGAAATAGCCGTGTATTTTTTATGCCTATATTGTTTATGAATAGTGTACAGGGAGACGCCAAAATCTTATCATTACGGCATATGGGGTGATTTTCGTTTAAACGCGTTTTAACATCATTACTTTGCAATCAACAAAACGAAATGGGTTCCGTCTGTGTGTTTGTCAGTCGCGCTATTGACTTGAAATATAGTACGCATGTTCATGACCCCCACGGAATAAGCTGTATAGTTTTGGGTGTGCAGTCCATTTGCAGTTCATGTACAGGGACACGCCAAAGTTTTTCTAATCATTACGGCCTATGGAAAAAAAAATGGATCTACCGTGATATCGACGGCAAAAATCACGCTATTGACTTTCAATTTTTTACACACGTTTATGCGCTACATGGAATTAGCTGTATAGTATTGGATGAGTAGTCCATTTGTAGTTCGTGTACAGGGACACACGAGATTTTTTCTTATCATTACGACCTATGGGCTGAATTTGTATATACAGAAATAGCGGCCGAAAAAATCCTCCGATTGACTTACAAACTGGCACACATGTTCAGGCTTTAAATAGAAATTGCTGTGTAATTTTTTATGTCTATATTATTTATGAATTGTGTACAGGGGCAAGCCAAAATTTTAATCATTACGACGCGTGGGGTGATATTCGTTTAAACGCATTTCAATATCATTACTTTGCAATCAATAACATGAAATTAGCGTACATTAGTGAGGCGCTTAAACTTATGTTTTCCGCAGAAAATACGTGCTCTTAGGCTTCCTAATTAATATACAGGACCTTACAAAAGTGTTCTGACAATGTCATGTAATCATCCAAATTATGTCAAATTTCAAATAATTATTTATTAAAAACGTAGAATAAGCTGAATAGTTTTTACTGGTGTATACAATGTTTAGGGATCGTTTACAGATACACATAAAAGACTTTTGTGACATTAGAGCCTATGGACACATTTTTATTTAAGCTCATTTTAATGCGTTTATGGTGCATTAAGCATAATGGAATTAACATACATTGTAAAGATTCTTAAAATCATGTTTACTCTTAAAAAAAGACTATGTATAGAATAAATTTATTTATGGGATCACACAAAAATAATTCCGATGGCGTACTGTAATCATCCAAATTATGTCAAATAAGTTTGATAAATTAATGAGTTTTAAGTAATTAGGTGTATTCTTATTACTGGCTTATATAATAATTGTGACTCTTTTTTGGCATACATAAAAGAATTTCGCAATTTTACGGTCTATAGTCGGTATTTCTTAAAAGTGCATTTATACATGGTTACACATCATTAAATATAATGTAATTTTATTAGAATTTTAAAAGGAAAGTTTTTATTCGGAATTGAGTGGGCATAGAATTGGTAATTAGTTTACAGTGTTAAACAAAATAATTTGGATATTTTATGTAACCGTTTTCTATGAAATTTGGTACAAATATTTATGAATTTCAGGAAATTAATACAAGACTGTCAGTTAATAAGAATACATATATATGATATACAGATAGATGTAGAAAGTGAAATAAAGCGGGGGTGTTGAGGGGGGGGGAGCGGAAGCCTCTTTGAGGAACGTATCTGTTTATGCAGGAAGTCAATCGAATATAATATAATAAGGAATAAATAAAAATGACCTGTTGAATAATGAGCGATGCAAATAGCACGTTGCGTTTCCTGATCTGCAGATCCACTAGTTTTATGATATTTTGTATATTCATAAGGAGTTTGTTTTACAATACTCATAATCTTTTTTTTGGCTGAATGAGTCTACAGCCTACTCAAATTGATGAGAATCGTAATATTCAAATTAAAAAATAATTCTAATTAATAAAATATTAGTCATATAACATTAAACTAACGGTTCGAGCATCGTGATATATCGTTATTATGTTCAAAAGCGAAAAATAATTTCCATTATTCTTGGAAATTCTGAATTTAAAATCGTCCCTGTATGCATGTATGCGAAATGTCGAAAAATATAGAATCATGTTATTCCCTGTTTAATTCATCACAAAATCGTATTGTGGTCAAAACCCGCATTTTTCTGAACCAGTATTTTTCGATAGTAATATTTGTGATATGCTTTAAGATAAATTAAGACAAATATTATCGGATTTTGTGGCTATAGGATATAAAAAATATGTCCATACTAAACTGCAAAAGAAATTAACTCAACCTATTTGCCTTTTTAAAATAGTGTTCTGGATATTTTGCCAAAAGTGTAAAACATACGTAAAATACAAAATAAACGCGCATGGTATTTATTGTTTACTTTACGTGTTTTTTGATATTCAGACAAATTATCTGTGAATCCAGTATATTTTATATATCTTTAAAATATTTAACTTTTTTCAATCAATAATAATAATAATAATAATAATAATATACTTCAGTATTGCACAAAATTAGATTCACTATAACATTATAAAAATATGCGTGATTATTTATCTCGAATTTCAGAGATATTTTAAAAATCTAATTATAGGTCTTCATATCTTAAACGATCAAAAAATTATAGAACATCATTTTTTTTTGTATATAATTATGTATAAATGCTGAAATTTTATTAAAAAATTTCAACACTGAAACATACAACTACAACAAAACTAACTTATCAATCAATCCACAAGATGTACTGAAATTTTTTTTAAATATATTGTTAAACAATATAATAATGTAATGCAGCTGTTGGTATAGATTTTATTTTTTATTTTTTCTAAATTTTAATGCAATTCTTATTTTAAAAAAAAAATCCGTTGAGTGCATCGAAAAGCTTAACGTTTCGGCTACAAATTCATGTATGGCCCATTAATTAAATATTTATGTAATCAATCCAAAGAACACTTTTTCTAAAAGCTTTTAACTAACCAGAATGCATCGTCATTTGACTTGTGCTAGTAGTATTTTGCTTAATTATAAATATGCAAAATTTTATAACTCTAAATCTATAATTAATAAATTATTTTTAATTTCTACCATTCAGAATTAAAATATTTTTTCATTAAATTCAATTTTATTTGGACTATAGTTTTTAAATTTAATGATACAAAATACAACGAAAAAAATGAAAATAGTTAACAGGAAGCATTTTAAATATTTTCGTAATATTCAAAATTTATATTTTACTGTACGAATTTAATTAGTTTCTGATAAATCATAGTATACTTGATAATTGTTATACTTCATTGTATAAAATTATACTAATTTAGAACATACAAATCACGTTTTATGAAAGTTGAGAACGTACATATAAAACATTTTCAAAACATTTCAGTAGAACAGATGAGGAAAGTTATACGTGAATTGAACGTATATTGGACCGCACTATTGAGCATTTTTATAATGAACAAATAGCACGTTTATTTTGAAGCTTCTAAAACGTACTTCTAGAGCGATTTTTGAACATTCAGAGAACGTGTCGGGGCTTCTTGCAGGAAAAAAAAGAAGTTTTAAAGCAAGCAAACCTCTGTTTTTATACAAATATTCATGTAAGATTATATTTAGCAAACTTTCGTTACATTAAATGTAGCAATAGACAGTCATATACACACATATGGATTGCAAAACAATTTCAAATAAAATTTAAACATAATAATTGCCTAAACGTCAGTGGAGGCTTGCCTGTTGAGACTCAAAAAGATTTTGGGTTCCGTCTGTATAATTGTCTGTGTGTTTGTTTGTCACGCTATTCACTTAAAATTTAGTGCACATATTCATGAGCCCAACGATATCAGCTGTATAGTTTTGGGTGTGCATTTCATTTGCAGTTCGTGTACAGGTACACGCAAATTTTCACTTATCTTTACGGCCTATGTTAAAATTTTGTATCTACCGCGGTAGGGATCGCAAAAATCACGCTACTGACTTGCAGTTTGGTACACACAGCAGTTTGGTTCCATGAGCTACATGGAATTAGCTGTATAGTTTTGTGTGTATAGTTCACTTGCAGTTCGTGCACATGGACACATCAACATTTTTCTTATCTTACGGCCTATGGGCAGAATTTTTATGTAGAGAAAAAGCGGCCGCAAAAATACTCCGATTGACTTGCAAACTGGCACACACGTTCAGGCTTTGCATAAAAATAGCTGCATATATATATATATATATATATATATATACTCATGGACAAAAAAATTAGCGCACCAAGAAGGAGTCGTCAAAATGAAACGAAATTTTGCATACGTAATGACTACTTTGATATAAGTAAATGATTAGAAAATCAAAGGAAAAGGATAATTTATTTTAGAGAAAAAGGCAAAAGAACGGAGGATTTAATACCCCTGTTGGACCCCCTCTAGCGCGAATGCACGATGCGATGCGATTGGGCATTGAGGTATACAAGTTATGTATGATGTCTTGAGAAATTTCGTTCCATATTTGCTGTAAACTTGCCTCTAGTTCGTTCAAACTCGTGGGATGCCCAGGTCGCCGTCCCAAATGATCCCTGATATGCCCGATTGGAGACAAATCTGGGGATCGGGCAGGCCAAGGGAAGGTAGTAACAGTGCGGAGACAGTCTTGTGACAGCCTTGCCGTGTGAGGCCGAGCATTGTCTTGGTGAAAAATGGCTCCTGGGAGCCGTTGCATGAGTGGCAACACATGTGGTTGCAGGATGTTATGGACATACCGCTGGGCTGTCATGGTGTCATGGATCAATACTAGGGGTGACCGTGTATTGTAGGCAATGACACCCCATACCATCACACCAGTTGTGGATGCAGCGTGCAACTGTAAAGAAAAGGCAGAATTGAGGTATTCCCCCCGTTGCCTCTACACACCTACATGTTAGTCATCCCTGCCCAAATTGAAGCTGGATTCGTCGCTAAGCACGACGTGGTTCCACTCGGTTGCTATCCAACCCCGTCGAGTGTGACACCACTCCAAACGGAGCAGAGGGGGTGGGTATTATTGGCGGCACATGTAATGGACGCCGCGATACCAAATGTCCTTCAGTCAGGCACTTTCGTATGGTTCAAAAGGACACAGGGGCCCCTAGTGAAGGTGCTACCTCTGTTTGGTTGGCGGCCGATGAAGCAGTTGGCTGTACGTGTACATTTCTTACGATGTGGCGGTCTTCTCGACGACTGGTCTGTCGAGGGCGTCCTGAGCCTGGTCTTCGTGTACATGACATCTCTCGGGTCCACTGGTCCCAACACCTCCTCCCAACACAATCAGAGCGGCCTAATTGACGAGCTACTCGCCTAGCTGACCACCCAGCTTCCATCATGCCGATGTTTCTCCCCCTCTCAAACTGCGACAGCTGCTCATATTGTCTTTGAAAACAACGTAATGGCATGTCTACCTCAGCTCTTCCTTTGTAAACGAGTCAGCACACTCAAATAAGCTTTGGTTACCTTTTTTATACTCCACAGAGAACGACAATAAACCTACCGGCGATACTTAATGCGCAATCACGCTGCATTTCTAATCATTTGCATATCTCCCCGACATGTACATTCATGCCAAGTTTCGTTACGATCCCGCAATTATTTCTTGGTGCGCTAATTCTTTATCCATGAGTGTATATATATATATATATATATATATATATATATATATATATATATATGTATATTTTTTTTCAGAGCTGCCAACCTAATCCGGCAAATTGTTAGTACCGCCTCTTTTTCTACACCACTTACTTTTAGAGCAATTCTCTTCAAATGTATCTGCGATGAATTAAGAAGAAAAATGCTCTAAAAATTAAGTGGTGTAGAAAAAGGGGCGGTACTAGCAATTTGCCGAATTAGGTTGGCAGCTCTATATTTTGTATATATTGTTTATGAATTGTGTACAGGGTCACGCCAAAATTCTTATCATTACAGCATATGGGGTAATTTTAATTTAAACGCATTTTAACATCATTACTTTGCAATCAACAAAATGAAATGGGGTTCCGTCTGTATGTTTGTTTGCCGCGCTATTGACTTGAAATTTAGTACACATATTCATGAGCCCCACGGAATCAGCTGTATAGTTTTGGGTGTGCATTCCATTTTTAGTTCATGTATAGGAAAACGCCAAAATTTTCTTATCATTACGGCCTATGGGAAATATTTGTATCTACCGTGATAGCGACCGCAAAAATCACGCTATTGACTTGCAATTTGGTACACACGTTTATGAGCTACATGAAATTAGCTGTATAGTTTTGAGTGTGTAGTCCATTTGCAGTTTCTGTACAGGGACACACCAAAATTTTTCTTATCATTACAGCCTATTGGCAGAATTTGTATGTACAGAAATAGCGGCTGCAAAAATCGATTGACTTGCAAACTAGCACACACGTTCAGGGTTTGCATAGAAATAGCCGTGTATTTTTTATGCCTATATTGTTTATGAATAGTGTACAGGGAGACGCCAAAATCTTATCATTACGGCATATGGGGTGATTTTCGTTTAAACGCGTTTTAACATCATTACTTTGCAATCAACAAAACGAAATGGGTTCCGTCTGTGTGTTTGTCAGTCGCGCTATTGACTTGAAATATAGTACGCATGTTCATGACCCCCACGGAATAAGCTGTATAGTTTTGGGTGTGCAGTCCATTTGCAGTTCATGTACAGGGACACGCCAAAGTTTTTCTAATCATTACGGCCTATGGAAAAAAAAATGGATCTACCGTGATATCGACGGCAAAAATCACGCTATTGACTTTCAATTTTTTACACACGTTTATGCGCTACATGGAATTAGCTGTATAGTATTGGATGAGTAGTCCATTTGTAGTTCGTGTACAGGGACACACGAGATTTTTTCTTATCATTACGACCTATGGGCTGAATTTGTATATACAGAAATAGCGGCCGAAAAAATCCTCCGATTGACTTACAAACTGGCACACATGTTCAGGCTTTAAATAGAAATTGCTGTGTAATTTTTTATGTCTATATTATTTATGAATTGTGTACAGGGGCAAGCCAAAATTTTAATCATTACGACGCGTGGGGTGATATTCGTTTAAACGCATTTCAATATCATTACTTTGCAATCAATAACATGAAATTAGCGTACATTAGTGAGGCGCTTAAACTTATGTTTTCCGCAGAAAATACGTGCTCTTAGGCTTCCTAATTAATATACAGGACCTTACAAAAGTGTTCTGACAATGTCATGTAATCATCCAAATTATGTCAAATTTCAAATAATTATTTATTAAAAACGTAGAATAAGCTGAATAGTTTTTACTGGTGTATACAATGTTTAGGGTTCGTTTACAGATACACATAAAAGACTTTTGTGACATTAGAGCCTATGGACACATTTTTATTTAAGCTCATTTTAATGCGTTTATGGTGCATTAAGCATAATGGAATTAACATACATTGTAAAGATTCTTAAAATCATGTTTACTCTTAAAAAAAGACTATGTATAGAATAAATTTATTTATGGGATCACACAAAAATAATTCCGATGGCGTACTGTAATCATCCAAATTATGTCAAATAAGTTTGATAAATTAATGAGTTTTAAGTAATTAGGTGTATTCTTATTACTGGCTTATATAATAATTGTGACTCTTTTTTGGCATACATAAAAGAATTTCGCAATTTTACGGTCTATAGTCGGTATTTCTTAAAAGTGCATTTATACATGGTTACACATCATTAAATATAATGTAATTTTATTAGAATTTTAAAAGGAAAGTTTTTATTCGGAATTGAGTGGGCATAGAATTGGTAATTAGTTTACAGGGTTAAACAAAATAATTTCGATATTTTATGTAACCGTTTTCTATGAAATTTGGTACAAATATTTATGAATTTCAGGAAATTAATACAAGACTGTCAGTTAATAAGAATACATATATATGATATACAGATAGATGTAGAAAGTGAAATAAAGCGGGGGTGTTGAGGGGGGGGGAGCGGAAGCCTCTTTGAGGAACGTATCTGTTTATGCAGGAAGTCAATCGAATATAATATAATAAGGAATAAATAAAAATGACCTGTTGAATAATGAGCGATGCAAATAGCACATTGCGTTTCCTGATCTGCAGATCCACTAGTTTTATGATATTTTGTATATTCATAAGGAGTTTGTTTTACAATACTCATAATCTTTTTTTTGGCTGAATGAGTCTACAGCCTACTCAAATTGATGAGAATCGTAATATTCAAATTAAAAAATAATTCTAATTAATAAAATATTAGTCATATAACATTAAACTAACGGTTCGAGCATCGTGATATATCGTTATTATGTTCAAAAGCGAAAAATAATTTCCATTATTCTTGGAAATTCTGAATTTAAAATCGTCCCTGTATGCATGTATGCGAAATGTCGAAAAATATAGAATCATGTTATTCCCTGTTTAATTCATCACAAAATCGTATTGTGGTCAAAACCCGCATTTTTCTGAACCAGTATTTTTCGATAGTAATATTTGTGATATGCTTTAAGATAAATTAAGACAAATATTATCGGATTTTGTGGCTATAGGATATAAAAAATATGTCCATACTAAACTGCAAAAGAAATTAACTCAACCTATTTGCCTTTTTAAAATAGTGTTCTGGATATTTTGCCAAAAGTGTAAAACATACGTAAAATACAAAATAAACGCGCATGGTATTTATTGTTTACTTTACGTGTTTTTTGATATTCAGACAAATTATCTGTGAATCCAGTAAATTTTATATATCTTTAAAATATTTAACTTTTTTCAATCAATAATAATAATAATAATAATAATATACTTCAGTATTGCACAAAATTAGATTCACTATAACATTATAAAAATATGCGTGATTATTTATCTCGAATTTCAGAGATATTTTAAAAATCTAATTATAGGTCTTCATATCTTAAACGATCAAAAAATTATAGAACATTTTATTTTTATCTCTCATTCGTAATATATATATACAGGGTGTCCAGAAAAGGACTTAATGATTTCAAAATTAAATATCTCGAAAACAAAGGACAATAGAGGAATGAAACAAACTGTATGTTTATTACGAAACCTGTAAAACTTTGATACAGAAATTACAGTTTTAGGGATTTTTACAGCTTTAGTAATAAATATAGAGTTTCTTTCATCCCTCTATTGTACTTTGTTTTCGAGATTTAATTTTGAAATCAGTAAGTCCTTTTCTGGACACCCTGTACTTATATATATATATATATATATATATATATATATAATGATTTTTTACTTTCCATTTTTCTAATAATAAATGTAAAACTACACGTGCACATACACACAGTCATATATATGCATATATATTTACAGTTTTTGTATGTATGAACTTTTAACTATAGTTAATTTTCTGTACCTTTATTGTTTATTTTATGTTCTTATTCTATGTGTTTATTTTTATTAGACAATGACGTTATTTTTACTAAACGACATTTTAATTTATGTAACAATTTAAAGCTTCAGATAAAACATTTGTTTTGTAAGACTTTTCAGAACATTTTTTATTTTTAACATCAGAGCAAAACTCTTTAACCTTATCGAAAAATCATTGCTTTACTTAAAAAGAAAATGTTATTCTCAAAAGTTGAACTACAGAAAAATCAAAAATGAATTTAATCATGTATTATTCATGCACACGTCTCTAAGAATTGCGGAAATGTAAAAGTAATGTAGTTTGAAAATTGGATAAAATCGTGGCATTTGTTTCATTTTAATTTTATTTTCTAATGTTTTTTGTTCAAACAGATGGTAAAATTGTATCTTTTTTAATATTTTCTTCCTGTTGCATTTAAAAAGAAACAAATTGTTCAACCGATGCAGCTTTTCTATGCTAATATTAAAATAAAATGGTTAAGAATATATTTTTTTTCCTTATGAAAGTATTAAAGTATATGCTGTATTTGTGTGTTTCTCTGCTATATGATTTATATATTTTATTTTCAGATAAAGTAATTTAAAAATTGAAATTGTATAATACAAATAATAGTTAAAAAAAATACATACCAGATAAATTAATAAATAATTTTAATCAAATTTAAATATGAAATATTTCATAATTATTAAAAATAAATCTGATTAGCTTTAAATCTGATATTTGCGTATAATACTTCATTTAATTTGTTTCAATAAAAAAAATTATTACAAATAATTATAATTGAACAAATATTTTTTCATATATTAAATATTATCAACTACCAAAAAATGTGAGGCAGTCATTTTAGCCTACAAACATAGCTGGAATTTTTATTTTACTTAAATATTCATTATACTAAAATTAGTTAATTACTTTTGTTTTAATTTTCTGGGAGTTAATTTTTATTTTTACTACTTCTTATCGTAAACTTACAGCAGAACCTTTTTTTTTTTTTTCGTCGAACTATTATATTAAACATATAACTTTCCAAGCAATCGGTTAATATTTGTTGATTTATTTTTCCATGAAATGTATTGTATTTTTTCTCCCTTAAATTTTTTATTGTTCCAAACACCTTCAGATTATCTGCAGTTTTGTTCTTTTTTTTTTTTTTTTTTTTTTTTTAAATCTGGGATAATGTTTTTATTTTATAATATTTCATTTATTATTACGTTGATTTGTTATAAAAATATTTATTTTTATGTTAAATTTATGGCAATACTCACCTAAAATATATAGGTTTTTATACGATTATACTCTAAATTTCCTAGAAAAAAAATAGACTAGCTTTATTAACTGCCTTTAAAATTCCTTTGTTCGAATCGTTTCAGGTTTTGATGCATATTATGGAGCTAATATATTGGTGTGAATCACTTTCGGCTAACTACCTGGCGACTTATGTATTCTTAGAACTACATCGCACAGTCTTTAAGGTAAGGACCGTCTATGTGGTGTTGTAACAATGGACGTCGACGTTTCCAGCGTTTTGTGTTGGAAAATTACACACAGTCACTTTTCTTCAGATGATTTTCCTGCAGACCATCCTTAAGAATGCGTCCGAGACCGTCGCCAATTGTCCATACAGAAATACTAGTGCGACGTTAAACCTAACCAACCAACCAACCTTCAGATGTTTTTCAGTGGTTTTTTCCTCGCAGCGCGTTTTCATTCAGTTACTGATTAGTTATTCCTTTCTCTGGTGAACTCATGTATATGCTTTCCAAACTTGCTTCTAAGTCTCTCAGGTAGCAGTTAGGCGAGAAGAGCCCACATGTAATATTCGAATAAAATTTCGCCCTGATCAATTTATGCCTTATTTATTACGCATTATAACCTTTTGATTTGCATAAATTTTGTATTTTGATTTAAAAGTAGACATTAATACAGAAACTAGAGTAGTTCAAAAAAAAAAAAAAAAATCTTCCTCAAATTCCATAAAATATCGCAAAATAATTTCAGAAGTATCTATAAGTTTACAAATGTTTATGTTCTTTAATCATAGATTTGGAGACTATTCCTTCTTTTTTGTTTACATTTACATGCTTTTTTTTTTGTTGTTGTTTCACTTGCATTGTAAGCATAATAGATTATTTGAAAGTGTTTTACACGAAAACCGGAAGCTTATCCCATCTTTAATTACTTTTTTCTTTATTATTATACATCTGCGCAGCACTAGTGCGACGTAAAACCCATACATCCATTCATCTTTATTATTATTAACGATTATTATTATTTTTTTTATGAAAATTCAAATAAGTGCATAACATAAAGTTATGATACAATTAAATTTACAATTTTTATACATGTAATAAATAAGGTACAAATTGATGAGTACAAACAGGGTCAGTTATGAAATAAAAGCTAAAAGGAAGGAGACGCGGGTCATTTTCTTTCTTTCTTTCTTTCTTTTTTTTTTTTTCTTTTTTTTTTCTTTTTTTTTTTTTTTTTGAGAATGGTGGCATTTAAAGATCTACTTGTTGGTATCCACCAAAATTTGACGGCTTAATAACCTTTAAAATTATCACTGAAATCCTGTTATACACTCTCAACTGGTGAGCTGAGAACCACTGTAAGCATAAAGTGGGTGCAATGGTTTTGTATGGAGTTGTCCCTCTACAACAGAATTTGAAACAGTCACTTGATATATCATACAGTTATTATTAAAAGTATTTATTTACCCATAACAAATGATATTTAGAGTTCTTAATACATTATGAGGCAAATGAAACCTTAAAAAATAAAATAAAAAAAAATAATAAAAACTGCATAATTTATCATGAAATTCAGAGGCAGCAAAGCTTTCAAAAATCCTGAAATCAAATGTAGTAGTAATGGCTAATGTGTTGGCGTGTCGACACATCATTAGTGTGTCGACGTGTCGACACATTACTTTTTGCAGTGCCAAACTTCGATATGGTATCAAACTTTGATACACTGGTTTCATTCTCCTCCATGATATTTATCTGTACATATATCCATAGAGCTATCAGTGGATAAAATTACATCATTTTTTAACCGCTAACCAACTAATTTTTTAAAAGCTAGTTGACGTGTCGACACAATAAAATGCATCGAAATACCCATCACTAAAATGTAGACCCTATAAAGTTCCACCCCTGTGTGAACTCCTTTTGAGACAGTGTGACCAGAAATATAAAAGTTTACCTAACTAATCATGACCCTAACTTTCCTGTAATAACCAACTAATGCATGCACAACTGAAGACTATATATAACTAATAAACATACTAATGGTGAACCAGTATTTCAACCTAATTTATATATTTTTAGCAAAAGGCGAGAAGAGTTAAATTCACAAAAAGCATACAATTTGGAAATTGAGAACAGAAGAATAATTTAAAGAACCTTTTCTTAAAAAAAAAAAAAAAAAAAAAAAATTACTTATATAAATCCAAAACTTACCAAAACTGTTGCCTTTGGTTAAGTCCTAAGAATTGTTTGTTCCATCTAGTAATGAACTCTGAAACAATTACTAAAATAGTATAAGACTCTTCCTCCTTTTATACCTGGGCTTGCAACCGGCGTTGGCGGAGTTACACACACACACACAAAATTACACTTATTCATATTGACAAACAGTATTAAAATAGACATAAATACATAATGGATTTGTAAAACGAAAAAAAAAAAAAAGAAGGAAAGAAAGAAATTGGGAGATGTGTAATATAATCTACAGACAGACATTTTATTTTATTTTATTTTATTTATATATATATAATTTTTTTTTTGTCAAAAAATGATACCAAAATCACAGCAAAATGACAGCGCTTTTTTTTAAATTTTAATAAACAAATTGAATTTTCTATAAAAAAGTCTTACTTAATTATTTTAAAGCAAAATTGTCTTTTTTGAAAAACAAATTGAATTCCATATCAAAAACATCTAAATTCTAAAACTGCAAGTAATATATATCTCTCTATATATACAGGGTGATTCAACAAAACGTTAACAAAATGGCATGGTAGATCAGTCATACAACAAGGACCAGAAATCGCATAGGAACAGAGGGCCGCAACAGCGATCCGGAGCCGCTACAGTGTGTCTAAAATAATACATAACACAAACAGAAGAAACAAAACCATTTGAGATCATTTTATTGATAATTACTCACTCACATGCGAATAATGCAAGCCAAATAATGAGCCTACAGGAGATACTCAAAGTTTTTGCCAGATGCATCGTGACACGCCTGGCATCTACGTTGCATAGAACGCCGCACCTTCTCAAAGATACCAGGTGTATCCCGAACACATCCTGCTGCCACAACGATTCTTCCTACCAAGTCTTACGGCCTTGCAACAGGTGTTTCATACACAAGTCCTTTTAAATATCCCCATAAGAAAAAGTCTAAGGGAAACAGGTCTGGTGATCGTGTTGGCCATGCGATTGGTCCACCACGAGCACGACCAATTCAGCCGCCAGGAAAAGTAGCCTGCAGATGTGCTCTCACGACTGTGCTGAAATGTACAGGAGCTCTGTCGTGTTGAAATTGAATGTGTTGACGAATAGGCATCGGAACATCATTCAGAATTTCTGGCAGAACCTCTTGTAAGAATGTTAGATAAATGGGACCGTTAAGTCTTTCTGGGAGAATGTACGGAACAAGTAAACAGTCTCCTACAATGTCAGCCCGCACGTGAACGGAAAGTTTTCGTTGTGCGCCGTGCGGACGTGTAGCATGCGGGTTTCCATTCGCCCACGTATGTAGGTTGTGAAAGTTCATCACACCCTCTAATGCAGACGCAGCCTCGTCCGTGAAGAGAACACTTATTGCAAAGTTTCTGTCCGCAGCACTTTCTTGCAAAAATCACCACGCAAAATCCATACGATTGTTGTAGTCTCCTGGTTCGAGTGCCTGGACGTGTTGTAAATGATAAGGATGTAGTCCTTCGTCGTGTACAATGCGCTAGACGTTAGCTTGGGGGATATGGGTCTTTCGGGATACAACTTGTGTACTCGTTGAAGGATTACGCTGGAGTTTTTGGACAACTCCTTCTTAAGCATCCACTGTTCGAGTTATTCGTTGGCGACCAGCATTGGCTTGTGCACGTCGAACGAGCCGGTTTCACACAATCGTCGATGCAGAGTGGCAAAGAATGAGCGGCTAGGCACCTTTCTACCAGGATATTTCTCACGATACATTCGCAAGGCTTCTCGTTCTTTGCAGTTGGCCATGGCGTAAATTAAATACATGTCAGCCATTACGCGGTGCGTGTAACTAGCCATGTTACGCCCAACGGATCCACGGATCGAATGAAGACAATATCCGTTTACTCAGCTCGTGTTTGTATCGCAACGCCCTCTCTTGGCTCTAGCGCCCTCTACAGGCGTTTGCGACCCCCTGTTCCTATGCGATTTTTGATCCTTGTTGTATGACTGATCTGCCATATCATTTTGTCCACGTTTTTTTGAATCACCCTGTATATCTGTCGAGGAGGGAGGTAGGGTTAATCTACTAAGATAATATAAAAGTTATAGATTTATACCAAAAAAAAAAAAAAAAAAAAAAAGAAAGAAAGAAAGAAAAACATCGATTTTTTGTCGGAGGGGGTAGGGGGACGACTGATATATATATATATATATATATATGTATATATTAATGTAAAATCCTCATACACAGGTATTACAAAATAACCATAAATATCATTACAGCAAGAAGATTGAAAGAGTATTTCATCATTATGACGACAAAAAACAAAACAAACAAAAATACTTATCTTG
Organism: Salticus scenicus; assembly: GCA_963930645.1. Lineage (NCBI taxonomy): Eukaryota > Metazoa > Arthropoda > Arachnida > Araneae > Salticidae > Salticus > Salticus scenicus. Next base: position 58,772,103 of record OZ005651.1, read on the forward strand.
GCGTTTTAAAATGTAGCTAATCTGCCAAATGTGGTAGTCGTTTTCGCTGAATATTTTCACTACTCGTAATACTTTGCAACGATTGATTTTAAATGCCACCCGATCGCTAATAGCAATTGGCACTGCTGTATGAGGACATTTTTTTGTGTTATGTTGAGTCGCTTAATACTGTATGCGCTTTGGTATGTAGTTTTATCTGAGTGTTAAGAAATTGCCAGATTTAACAACTTTCTACTTTTAGGTATTTTTTAATGTTAAAGTATACAAGTATGAAAGGTAAAAATGGGGGAGACTGCATAAAAAATGAAAGTATTTTTAAATACCTTCTTGACATCGTAAGAAAATAATTTTTGTATCTTTCGAATGATACTATTTTCAACACTCTACTTCCATAATTAATATGTTAAAAGTGTTAAACAAATTTTATGCTTGCCTGATAAAATTTATATATAAATTTTGAGAAAAATCGTGCTAAGAAATAGAACAGCTTCAGTATAAAATCCCTTTGCAAAATTTAAAATTTGGCAATTAATTATTTGGACCTTTCTTGCCAAGGTTTCCACTTACGCAATTACGAGAGCCATTTTTATTTATTACCGATATGACAATAAAAATCCGCTGAAGGGTCCCTAAGCTAAAGCAATACCAAAGTAATTTTAAGAAATGAATACAGTAACCAATGCTAGGGAATGAGGTACAGTGGCTGCATGCATTTATGTGGAAGAATAGATTAAAATAAGCCCTTACATACTAAATTAAATTTTGTTTATAACGAATGTAAAAATAATTTACTTATTATTGTTAGAGGGCGGAGGAAGGTCAACCAAAAATGACAGCAATTTCAATTCAAAACTAGTATTACAAAAAATTTACAATTCAAAATAACTCAAACGTACACCAGCCTTTGTCATAATGCAACATCCCAAATTCATCATTACTTTTACTTTTAATATTTTTATTTCTGTAAAATATAATTCACATGCTTTTTTTTTTTTTTTTTTTTTTTTTTTTTTTTTTTACTCGCTGACAATGACTTCTGTAAATTTAGGTTTTTTAAAATTATGTTTATACTTTAAATATTCATAAACCTGGATTAAATATATAATAAGGATTGGAAAATGCTCTCAAATATTTATGTTTGGTACCTAACTCTTTAAGTGCCAGACATTTTTGGTTCACAACTAATTATGCTAACATACATAAGTATCTATCACATTTGATTTACTTTCCATTAAATTATTTTTCAGATCTTTATATAAATCAAAGTATTTTAGGGATGTATACAGATAAGCGTAGTTCAAGGTTCCCATTAGAGAGTGGGATTGCAAGAATCTCGGAATATTTGAAAAGTCTCACTCAAAAATGTATCATATAGGAGATTTCTCCTTATTTTTTTCACAATGCTCTATGAGTATTTTATCAATTTTTTAATTCAGTTGGGTAATATATCATTTGAATTGAAGCCTATAGTGATCTTTTTTTAAACTTCTATAAATATTCTTGATAAAAAAAAAAAAAAAAAAAAAAGAAATATTATGTAAATATTTCAAAATACTTCTTAATTATAAATATTTGTTAAGAGGATATATAAAGTGTTTATTATACCAACAAACAACTACGAAGTGTGAAGGGTAAAAATTGCAATGATTATATATTAAATAATTTAGGTTATTCCTGTTACTTTATTATTTGAGTGCTCAAAATAAAATTGAAAATAAATTTTTAAAACAGATTAAGTAGCAACATGAGCAATTCCTTCTGCATTTCTGATTGAAATTTAGATTCTGAATATTAAAGAAGTACCTGTACTTAGTTAAAAAAAAAAAGGAAAGAAAAAAAAAAAAAATTCCAGTTTTAACATTTGACTTTTTTTTTTAATTGTTTAATTTGCAAATGTAATTCTTTAAAAAGAAATTTTCAAAAAGTAAATTATGTAATCTCTCTCTTAAATTTATGATATCCCACTTTTTTTTTTTTTTTTTTTTCTTAGGGAAAATTCCACTCAATATTTTTTTCTTAGTGCGAACCATGTGATTACAGAAGTTGAAGAAATGCAACCCAAAAGTTTATAGTATGCTATTTTCAAACACGATCAGGTGAATGGGCATTATTTTCCCTCTATGTATAAAGTTCACACCTTTGTATGAGTTTTAGAGTATTGTGCATATTTTTTAGCACTGGAAACTCTACTTTTATTTATTTGTTTTTTCTGCGTTTTATATGTCTATTTAAAATGCTACCGTTTACATTTTATTTTCTACTGCCTCTATATCTAATTTAGTATATTCAAAATTATATATGCTTAGAATATTCGCGAGATTGTACTTGATGGAAATTGTTTTGTGCAATATCATTATTTCGAAAAATAATCGACATTACGCAGGGGTGTTGAGGGCTTCAAAGAATGCAAAAAGAATTGCGTACGCCAAAAGTAATCCATCATGTATATAAACACAAAATGGTCACTTTATATTAAATTTATTCATACTATTATAATAAAAATTTAAAAATACACTAAACAAATAATGGGAGTAACTAATAATAAAAATACTTATCTTCGGTGCAATATAGAAATATTGATAAAGTTTGATACAATTTTCATCAGGTGCAATCTCGCGTAAATTGTAATAATCTAACATTTTGAATATAAAAGTAATGTTTCATATAAATATGTACAAAGTAGTAAAAAGGTTAAAATGCTAACAGTAATTTTCTGTATATACGTATACAATTGATAACAGGAACAATAAATAAAATATCTTTCAATACTATTACAATACTCTAGAATTCATTACAAAGTATAAACTTTAACTAAGTAAAAGAAATAAGATAATAAAATAATAATAACAATGCATACACACCTTGCTGTTTTAAAAAAATAGAAAACTGTGAAAATCTAATCCAAAATTTACAGATTAGCATCACCGTAAGCCACGATCTCGAGAAGGCATGAGTCAAATTCTTATACTGATTGGTTCGTGGTTTCAGGTTTCAGAGCTCGCTTGCATCTCGGTATCCGAATAGCACTCTCAGCGATTGATCACTGGTTTTCTCTAAAGAAAGCAAGAGTCTTCAGTGCATGCCCAGATCATGCGATTTTGCTCTTAAAGATATACCTTTGTGATTTAATATATAAGATTGAAAATATAAATTTAAAATTTTTCTCAACTACATAATCGATATGGTTTTATTTAAGCCTTTTCGAGAGCTTCTAGAATGAGGAAGTTTTTAAGAAAAAAGTAAATGGCTGTAGCTAGAGTTTGCGATATTGCCGATTTCAGATTTTAACGAAATTTGATTTTGCATTTTCCCCCTGTATAATCGCTTGTATTTCGCCATTAAATCCTTTTTTTTTTTTTTTTAATGTCCGCAATAATTAATGAACGTTCAGAAATAGGAGAGGATTTTCATTGTGATTTCTGCTCTACAAGAGCTCTTTTATCACTTTATGACGTATGTTACAAGAGTACTGATGCACTCTGCATAAATATCTTGATTCATTCAAGTAATGCTTCCACAAAAGCTATGCATCCTCAAAATTTAAACGCTTATTATTCTACAAAAAGTATAAGTAAGAATAAAATTAATACAATTTTTCGTAACGCCTCCATGCCGAGAATTTAAATTTTAAATCAAAATACGTTATCACTGTAAAATAATCAAAGGTGGTGCGAATTTTAGTATGCAGATGACCTCCAACACAAAACATCACATTTTTTATTTTTATTATTACAAGTAAATCGATTTCATTGCACTTTATTAGAGAATTCCAAAACTTGTTTTGCATTTCCCTGCTGACTTTACGTCCGTCTCTCAAACAGCGGGAAATCTTCACAAGCGTGAATAATATAAAAATTCGATTTTCGGAAACACTGACTTCTAGAGCCTGAAAAATTAGGAATTTTCGCATCAACCCTATATGCCCAATAATACTCACATTCTAATTCTTCTGTAAAAAACATACCGAAAAAAGTATTTTTAAATACAAAACTCATCACTTATATAAAATTAGACTTAAACATTAAAACTACCACTGTAACCATTATTGCGGCAGATGAAACACTACAGGGTACAAACAAATGCATTGCTATTCTCAAGAAAAGTAGAAAAAGATATCTATCATGAAACTGTGAACTCCGTCTTTTTGATTGGTTTTAATATTATATAAGAAGTTTTATAAAAATGCATTGTTAATACTTAAGGCACTTTTTCAAGGGTGTTAAGTGTAAAACGCAATTATTATTTTCAATAAGAGTATTAAAAAAGTTATTTCACAAATTAAATTAGCTCTTAAGTCAGAATAAAATATCGCTATGGTAATATCAAAGAAAGTGTTTTACGTTTTGTACTTATAAAATAATATCGGAACATTTTGTTCGACCATATTCATATGTAATTCAAAGAAATAGCTATAAAACACTTAAATATCTATAAACATTTAATATTATATTTAATATTATATAATTAAAATCTACTAAAAAATTACTTCCGTTATTTTATTATTAATTTATGTTATAATTGTATTGTTAAAGCGGCTGTCTTTTGGTTCCCTAATTAGTTTGTTGACCAAATCAACAAAAGTGAGAAAGAAAACAATAAAATTATATACCTATAATATAAGTTTTATAAAACCATCTGAAATATGCATATATATGCGAGATAATAAAATAAAATGTTTGACTCAAAAGAAAAAAAAACTATATTTAATCTTAAACATTATTATACCGCATAATATGATTTTTTCTATATGAATTCAATTACATTTTTTATGAAATTAATTAAAATATTAAAAAAAGAAAAATTGCAAAACTTACAAGACTTATATAAAACTATTAATTATATCTTAAAGATATGAATTTTATAGATATGCGATTTTTTTTTTTCGCATGATTTCATGTAATAATTCTGTTGCTTCACACTTATAAACACTAACAAAGCTAATTTAACTTTAAATTAAAACAGTAGTAATTATTCAAGTGTTTCTAATTACTTTTGTCTTGAAGCAACAAATTTCATTCTGCTGGAATAAAAATAAAAAAATGTTTTAGTTGGAACACCGGAGGCATTTTTATCGGTAAAAATTCGATTTTATTATTATTGATGTCTTAAAAAAATATCAAAACCCGAAAAAATATATTCGCTGTGTTTTCTTAAAACTTTGAGAAATGGGTTTATATATTATTTTCCGAACTCATAACTGGAAAGTTGTATAGGTGCACCCGAAACGTGTACCTGAAAATCCTGTCATTTTGAATTACTAAAATGGCAGCGGAAATTTTTAAACGATACTTATCTGATACTTTGAAATACTTTCTTAAAAGTATTACAAATGTTGTTACGAAAAAATTCCGTCATCAGGTTTTTAAATTCAAAATGCAGAAATTTTCTTTACACCTAATATCACGTAAGGAACGTGTTATAATTAAAAAATCTTCTGACTATGAGATTATGTTATACTTTATATTTTATTGTAACCAGAATTTATTTTGGAAACTTTTAGATGATATATATATATATGTGTGTGTGTGTGTGTGTGTGTGTCTTTAAACGTACGTGTTACACATCACATAAACAAATTTATTTAGACATTTTCGAGTTTTACCTTCTCTGGAATATTTAAGAAATCTTTAGCAGATTCTATTAAAACTTCAGATATTTAAAGTGCAAATTCTACCACATTTTATTCTTTTATTTTTATTTATTTATTTTAACACATTATAACAAATATATATACAGTCGGTAACAAAAGTGGCCGAACACAAGCGAAAATTCCTATGTAAAAAAAGTACATTTAACACAGTTTTGTAAAATAAATCCTTGTCAAATCCTTTTCTTAGTCAGTCTAAGAACATGATTCGATAAGGATTTATTTAACAAAACCGTATGAAGTGTACTTTTTTCACACAGGAATTTTTGCTAGTGTTCGGACACTTTTGTTACCGACTGTATATATATACATATATATATATATATATTTTCCAAAAGTGGAAAAAAGACCATGACCAAAGAAAAAAAAGTATTTCTAATCCTTTTGCAATTGTTACATTTGGAACGCATTTTAGAAACTTTTTATTGAAATTGAATTTTGTCATCGTGTCTTCGTGTCACACTAAAAAACAAGGCACTTCCAATTTAAAGAAATTGCAAGCAATTCATTTGGTTGCTTGCAGGTTCAGTTGGTTAAAGCATCATGTTGATAACGCGAGAGTCGTGAGTTCGATCCTCGAAGGGCCAAAGTGTTAATTTTTCTAGACAATTAATAGAAAAGATGTCAATTGCTAAAAGAAATTTTTTCATTGTCTACTCAGTAAAGCATTAAAAATTTAAGTGATATATATATATATATATATATATTGAATACATAAATTGTTTTAGAAGTTTTTTTTTATTGAAATTGGATTTTTGTCATCGTGTCTTTGTGCCACGCTGAAAAACAAGTCGTACCACTTTTATGAAAATTTAAACAACTTGTTTGCCACCGTTTAATTCAGTTGGTTAAAGCGACGTGTCAGTAACCTAATGGTCGTGGGTTCGATCCCCGAAGGTCGATGCGTTGCTTTTTTTAAGATAATATATTGAAAAGATGTCAACTGATAAAAGAAAAAAATCTTTCATTGTCTGCGCAGTATCTTAAGAAATTTTGATTAGTTTTATAAGAAGCTTTTTTTTTATGTTACTGAAGCGCACAAATTAAAAACTTAAGTAAAAAAAAAATCTTTGAAGCTTATTATTGTGAAGCCCTAAAATGTATAAAATAAAAATTTATTCTTGCAGAGACATGCTATAAAAGAAGAAAAAAATTAGAAAGAAAAAATTAAAAAGAAAATTATAAAGTGAAACATCGATATTTCATTTTTTCAAATCTGAAAATTTTTAAATATTAATTAAGTTTTAAAAAAACATTTGAGAACAATATGCTTTTAGGTAGATTCCTTATAGGAGATCTACCTATTGCAATGGTTCTCATAACAAGACTTCTGGTAAATTTCTTCATATCTTCACCGATCATGATCCCTAGAACCCAAAACCCCCCTCCGTTCAAAAATTTTTATATATATATATATATGTATAACGCTTTTTCCCATGTTACGTTGTGAACACGATAACTGGAGTATTTTTTTTTTTTAATTTAACCAGCTGGGGATATGTTGTCAGGACAGTAAAAATCTCGGTCGAGTTCATAGATGGGATATCCAGCTCAAAGGGGGTGGAAATGGTGGGGATTGGAAATTTTCATTTGGCCATAATTCCTTTAATATTGAAAATAGGAAATACTTCAAATCGGGTGAATTACCGCCTTACCCTAAAGAACAATTTTTGTGTTTAAACTTTTTCGATAACTTCAATTGCTTAAAAGTTACAAGTTAAAAGGTGATTTTTCGTCAATTGTAATGAAGCCGACTTTTTCTTTAGCTTTAATTGCTTAAATTTATAATCTGATGCTTACGTCACGAGAAAACGATAATAAAAAAGATAGCTGAAAATATAAAAAAACATGGTAACGGCTTGAATTAATCATTTAAAAATATAAAATTAAAATAATACTTTCGTCTTGGTAAAAATATTGTTTGTGGTGAATCCGCGATTGCAATGAAATGCTCGCCCTCTGGTGGGCTAAGGTGAAATAACAATACCACTGAACGGGTAGCTTTCACGCTTTCGCCGAGACGCCATTGCTTGCTGCTGCTGTATATTCGATAGGATGAATAAATATGGCAAAAAAGATAACGCATGCTGCTGTGTGCCACAGTGTAACTCTAATCGAACAAGAAATCCGGAATTAAGCTTACATTTGTTTCCAAATGACAAATTTAAAATTCCAGTTGCCTCCGCTAATGGAAATAAAGCTTTAGTTAGTGGAAAGTCTGAATGGATTAGACGTTTACGAATTGGGAAAGAAGTATCGTCAAGAATGACTGTTTGTTCGAAAAATTTCGCGCCTGAGGATTTCACAAGTAATAATACGTTTAATTTTGTTTTAATTATAAAATATTTTAGATAAAGCTGATCGTTTCCTTCGCTAACGAGCAAAAGCAAAACGATCACATTTCATGGATGTCATGGAACAACTATAGTATTGGTCCTCAAGTGCATGTGGTGATTTTTCTTCGGTGATTATGGCGAAATGCCGTTTTTGCAAATGGTTGCGATGGATTCCAAGCGTAAACAAAAGCGTATTGTATTGTAAAGAATCCATAAAGGCATCGTTATCGTTCAAAATGGTGCCAAAGAAAAATCGCCAAATCCAGTTATGGACCAAGTGTATAGTTGTACCTTTATTTATTTATTTATTTTTTTAATGTACCTTTGTTGTAAGATGACATATAGATGCAGTTAAAATACAGTGGAATTATTAAATAATAAAACGCAATAATTTTCATTGCATCCTATTATGCAATCGATTTTCCATGATGTAATGGCGGAGAAAGAACACTAATAAATACACGTGGCTATTATATTTACTAACAACTTCAGTAGAGAAAGCGCCATCTATCGATCATTACAAACGCGGATAGTTTAGAACACCGGTTTACGCAATAATTTAAATTTACGATTGAAATTGAGAGTGATACGTCACAACTTCATTTGACTTTTTATCTTGTGGAAACAAGATATTGGTCTGAAAAGAGATATGAGGTTTTTGCGTGGGAAGAAAATATAATGACGCCAAAACTGCCATTCTTCATCGCCAAGCTCGCCAAATTTTGTCATCAAATAACTAATTTTGTAATTAGTCAAAAATTTCGTCGTCAACTATCAAATTTTCTGCCAAATCACAAATTTCATTGATAAGTCGCAAGTTTTGTCACCAAATTGTATATCTTTATGGCTTCTATTTCTTGAATGATTATGAGCTTGGATTTTAAAAAATTGAAACATTTACTGACAAATAAATCTAGCCTAAAATTTTAAGTAGTAGTACAATTAGTAGTACTTGATAATTAAATTTCTTAAAAATAGAATAGCGACGTAAATAATGCAATGTGTGGGAACAAAGTCATTGGTTAAATATGCATGTTAATGCATATGTAATAGTTCTTTACTTTTGTAACATTGACGTAAAGGAATCTACCTTTGCCTTTAAGCTTGCCGAAAAGGGATTTTTTGTACATGTAACAGTACAAAATATCCTTAACGGGTTAAAAGTTTGTGACGCCGCTACTTTATGTCTATAAGAATTTGAAATATGAGTCTTAAAAATAATGATATAAATTTTAAGTGACGCTTTGCAATTAGTTAAAATATACATAGATTTTTTTATTTGATCACTTACTTTTTACTTTCATTTATATTTATAATGCAAACGTAATATTTTTAGCTTCAAGATCAGACGGATATATAAAATACACTCACTGAAGCTATTTCATTCACATTTCAAATTCAAAATAACAGTTTTAAAAGGAATTATATAAAAATTTCAGTGGTGCCTCGGTGTTATTTTAAAAGATTTGTTTTTAGATTCCATTAAAATTACTTTTGTTTTGTCTAATAAAGTATATTTATATATTGAAACAGTGCTTTAAATTTTCAAATATACTGCTAAATAATAATACTTTGACTGAGTTTGCATTATAAATTAAAATTATTTATTTCAATAAATTGCTTTATCTTTTGCATCACGCTATCCAAAACATAGTATCATAGTATCCAACGGAGTGAAAATTTGCGCAAAGATGTAGTGTGACGTAAAGGAAACATTTACAATAATTTTACTTGCAGTTTTGGATAGCGTGACGCAAAAGATAAATCACTTTATTGAAATAAACAATTTTAATTTATAATGCAAACTAAGTGAAAGTATAATTATTTGACAGTATATTTGAAAATTAAAATCACTTTTTCAATATATAAATATACTTTATTAGACAAAAAAAAATTAATTTTAATGGAATCTAAAAACAAATCTTTTAAAATAACACCGAGACGCCACTGGAATTTTTATATCATTCCTTTTAAAACTGTTATTTTGAATTTGAAAAGTTAATGAAAAAGTATCAGTGAGTGTATTTTATATATCTGTCTGATCTTGAAGCTAAAAATATTACTTTGCATTATAAATATAAATAAAAGTAAAAAAGTAAATGATCAAATAAGAAAATTTATGTATATTTTAACTAATTGCAAAGCGTCACTTAAAATTTGATATAATTATTTTTAAGACTCATATTTCAAATTCTTATGGACATAAAGTAGTGGCATCACAAACTTTTAATCCGTTAAGGGTTTTTTGTACTGATATCATTACATTTTAGGGGTTATTAATCAAAAAATTAAAAAGAGTCCTTCTGGCTCCTAGGAAGGGTAAACTGATTTATCTTTTATTATGAATTTGCCACCATTTTTTTCTCAAAATTGCAGCTACAATTTATTAATGAAGTTGGTGGATTTATTAATGAAGGCTTGTATATATGGCGTTTTAAGCAAATCGGTTCATAGAACCATTCTAATGTAAATTTGAAATTTTCAAGGGGCTGGCACAGGGAAACAAAAGGGCAGATTAAGTTGGCAAATAAACATAACAAATACATTTCTGAGATAAATACACACTACTAATTTAGTTTGAATTAATTCAGTATTTCAAACGTTATCATGCTGACAAATTTTCAAGTAGCCTGCCACTTGGAAACAAAATGGAGAAGCTTCGCACTAGACAAAAATATTGAGTGGGATTCTCAAACTCTTAAAAAAAAAATAATAATAACAATAATAATAATAAGTGGGAAATTTCAAATTTAAGTTAGAATTACGTAATTTAAATTTTGCAAGTTTCTTTTTAGAGAATTACAAATGCAAATTAAACAATTAAAATAGTCAAGTTAATGTTAAAAATGGAAATTTATTTATTTTCTTTTCCCTTTTGAGACTAAGTATAGATACTGCCCGAATATTCACAATTTAAATTTTCATCAAATGTGCAGGTAAAAATTATTTCCTAAAAATATTTTGGGGAAAAAAATAGACAAAATATAAATTAAGCTCTACATTTCTATAATTTCAAAAATAAGATTGGAGAAAAATTTTATGGAAAATACAAGTCAAGCTAAAGTTAATACAATTTAAGCAAAATACAAGTTAATCTTAAGTCTTATAGAAAATAAAATTATAGATATATTTCTTTTTAAAAATTAAAAATCTCTTTTTAAAATACAGTTAGATTTTATTCATATATTTACTTTCAGATTTTAAAATGATACATATTTTAATTACATACATACATAATCAAATTTTTATTATTATTATTATTATTATTTAAATCAATAGTGGCTATGGGATGAAAGAGGGGATAAATACACTGTATATAAAAAAAAAATATGAAAATAGAATTAAAATTTATGAAAAATGTGTCAAATAGCAATTATTGAAAAACAAGTCAAAATAAATAAATAACATCTTTACTTTTAAACCCATAATAATTTATTTTTAAAATATAATTCTGTCTTTTTTCCTTTCTTTTTTCTTTCTTTTTTTATTAATTAATTTCTGCGCGGAAAATTCTATTTCATAAATATATTTACAACTACAATAAACAAAAAACCCTCCTTTAATTTCAAATAATTATTTCTACATGTTTCTAAGCAATTACAAGTTTTTTTTTTTTAAAGAAAAATAAGGAATGCATATGGTTAGGAATGTATATGGTTTTAATAAAAGCTACTAGATGGCGCCATCTAGTATATTAAAACCATGAAATTATTAACTTCATGATTAAAACCATATACATTCCGACATTTAATGTATTTTTCTTAAATATATATATATATATTGCTTAGAAACGTATAGAAATAATTATTTAAAATTAAAGGAGGGTTATTTGTTTATTGTAGTCGTAAATATATTTATGATATGGAATTTTTCATTAAGAAATTCATTAATTAAAAAAAAAAAGAAAGAACGAGACAGAATTATAATTTTTAAATAAATTATTATGGGTTTCAAAGTAAAGATGTTTTTTATTTATTTTGACTTGTTTTTCAATAATTGCTATTTGACACATTTTTCATGAATTTTAATTTTATTTTCATGTTTTTTTTTTTGTTTTTTTTTTTTTTACAGTGTATTTATTCCCTCTTTCATCTCCTAGTCATTATTGCATTAAATTATATTAAAAAAATTAGTTTGAGATTATGTTAATATTTAAAATATATATCATTTTAAAGTCTCAAAAGTAAATATATGAATAAACTCTAACTGTATTTTAAAAAGAGATTTTTAATTTTTAAAAAGATATATGTATAGTGGAGATATATGTATATATATATATTTGCGAAAGTGATGTTTTAAAATAAAAACAAAAGATGGCGCCAAAACTCCATTTGATGTTTTTTTCCACTCCCGGTGCGGAAGGATACATGAATAGGAATCGCAAATCATTGAGCTACTCTAAATTCGATGTTTATGAATGATTCAAAAATTTTCGCTTTAAAAATTTGTAAATTCATCATTTTTATGATATAATGGAATATCTAAAATTATAAAATACTTCCTTGTTTAAAATTTTATCTAAATACTTTTTTGACTAAATATGAAATTTTGAAATCAAAAATATCTTTTTCATAGCAGAAGAGAAAATATATTTAAGTGAATTTGACTTAGTATATATACAATAAATATATAAAAAATGTAATAAAGTATTTTTGCGTTAAAAAAAGGAAAATTTATATAATTCATTGACTGCATTCACGTTAGTCAACCAACCAATGGGACAAACTCAAGCCTTGCATGTAAGAACCGCATCCCAACTTTTTCGCCAAAGAAAAGCATGCAGTTGGCGGAGTAATATATTTCCATTTTTAAAACAACTTCAAGAGTTTTCCTGAAAAAAACGAAAACGTTACTAGATTCAGAAAGATCCTATTAACAACATATATTAATTACAAGAAAACTGTTCGTGCCGTTTTAGAGATATTTTTCATGATTTTTGACCATTACAATCTTACACCATCCATTTTCCATTTTGGCTTTAAATTGAGATTCAGATCTCAAAACATACTGCATGTAGAAATGTAAAATTTTCAGGATAGATTAAGACCGAAGATAAAAGACAATTTTGAAAAGATCAGAACAAAATGTGGCATATTTGCTGAGATATTAAGTGTCGACTTTTACAATTCTCTTTGATGTCAAACTAGCCGTATATATGAGTTTGCCGCGTTCAATTTGTCCTTCCTCTTGCGTCACTCGAAAAATTGCCGTTTTTCATGATTTATAAAATTTTACTTGCATGTTCTTTAATTTTTGGTTTGAGCGTCATGCTGATAACTCGATGGTTATGGTTTCGATTCTATAAGGGCCTAACAGTTAATGTTTGCAGATAATTAATTGAAAAGGTGCCAATTAATAAAAAAATAATAATAAAGATAAATCTTCCAATGTCTACACAGTTTCCTAAGAATTTCAAATTAGTTTTTTTAGATGTTTTTTTATAAGTTTTTTTTTTTTTTTTTTTTTTTTAACAGTAGAAGCTTTTTAATGTGGAGCCCTGAAAATCATAAAATAAAAATTTATTCTGGAAAAGATATGCTAAAAAGGAATGAAAATTTCAGCATTAAGAAAATTCTAGTGAAAAATATAGATATTTCTCTTTTACAAAAAATAACTTTTTTTAATATTGATTTTTTTTTTTTTTTTTTTTTTTAACTCCGAGTCGTTTGAAATTTATGACTTAATGAATATTTATACAAAATATAACTGAGAATATTGGTCTCGAATGGCTTTTAAAATATTTAAAAATTGTCATTCCTTGTATATTTTTGTATAGAATATTCTTAGTGCTGAAACATTCCTTTCTTTATAGCAAATCTTTGCAAGAACAAGTTTTTAATCTATGATTTTTAAGGCTCCATAATAAAAAGCTTCTACTGTTAAAAAATGTATTTTTACTTAAATTTGTATTTAGTTATCTGTATTTATCTGAAAAGCATTTGTCATTGTTTTAAATTAAAGCACACTTTTGATTTTAAATGTTACTGGAGATTTGAAGAATACCTAATGAAATAATTCATCAAATCGCCTGAAAATTCAGAGACAGAAAGAACGTGCTACACCTTATACATAAAAAAAAAAAAAAAAAAAAAAAAAAAAAAATCACATTGAGTAAAATTTTATCCCGATGGTAAGAAATAAAATTTCTTACAATTAAAAAACGATAACTACGACCAACATAAAAAAAAAAAAAAAAAAAAAAAAAAAAATTAATGTTTGAAATGGGCTTTAGCTATAGCACATGATTATATTCTTTTGTTAACCATGCATTTATATTAATTTGTAAAAGACTAGCACGAATATTCATTTAAACGTTTTTTTTTTCTTTTTTTTAACAATATCAGAAAATGTTCGTAAGATTTATGTTCATAGTAAGCACGGTTTAGAAACCATCTTTATGTCATTTTTATAAAACTTGACAGGCTGCATTAGATATCACATACTGCAATCAGAATTTTAAAATATTAATTATTAGATAAAATATAAAAAAAAATTATTAAATATTTTTAAGCTGCACATGCGCAAGGTGCAATAAAATTTGGTTTGAATAATAGCTTGTCAAATGTGTGATGTTATTTAAAGAAAACTAAGCGAATATTCTGAAAATTCAGAAATATATCATTATGAAAGAGTTAAACTGCTTTAAAAAAAAAAAAAAAAAGGACAGAGAAAGAGAGAGAGAGAGAGATAAGTCACTATAATTAAATAAGCACTCGGTACTTTTTTTTTTTCAAAGGTACTTGAAATTTAACCTCTCTTTTGACGCTATCTTTCTGAATTTCCATTGTACTTGCTCGTTTGTTTTTGTGGACTTAGAACATAAGGGATTAAACTACCGCTGTTTTTTTTTTTTTTTTTTTTTTTGTTTTTTTAAGAAAATGAAATTCTAAATTCACACCGTAATAAACTTCTCATTTTAATACATTTATCTAAACACACTGATAATGCGTCAAAACAAATTTACTAAATTTGAAGTTTATTCTGGTGTGAATTCAGAATTTAATTTTCGTTGAAGAAAAGCTTATATTTCATGCTTGGTCTACTCATTTGGTTCATAAATTACGCAAAACAAAACTTGTTTACGCTTGAACATGAGATATTTATTTTCATGAAATATTTAATGTTAAAATTTCTGAATAGTTCATTCATATTCTTTGAGAACAGTGTTTGTTACATACATACACACAAACACACACACACACACACATATATATACACACACATATACAGCAAATTGTATTTGTTGTTAAATAAATATCATTTCTATATGAATATTCGTGTCTTTTTATAAGAATGAATATAAATAATTGTATTAGAGCTACAACGTGTTTCAACTGTATATTTTTAACAGGGAGAACAGACTATATTTTTTATTCATTTGTAACTGATTTCTTTTTCACCTTAGGCACAGACAGTTTAGTAGAATGTGTATTACTTGTTCTTTTTACTCCTAAATTTCCACGGGAATCCACTTAGTACTTCTTTAAATATTCGACAAAAATTATTTATATTTGAATGTTCCAAAATCCCGTTTAATATACAATAGTTATATTTAATATCAGTACTTAAGGATTTAAAAACGAGAATAATATTTCGTTAATTTTTAAAAGTTTGTCATCACCTATTTCTTTGACTGTATATTAAGAGTGATATAAAGATTTCTTATAAAGGAATGCACTATATAACATGCAGGTTATTTAACTAAATCCATATTCTCCTTAGATAATTTGACACGCAATATTAGAAACAATATAATATAAAAATAATAGACAAGTTATAAAAGTAATTATTATTTCATAAATTATTAACATACATTCTAAATATATTTTGTTGTACGAAAAAAGAACATTAGCAAAATATATTTTGCTGAATTTTTTAGCCAAATGTATCGAGATATATATGTAAAATCCTCCCCAAAAAATATCTGGAAAATTCAAAGAGATGTATCTGAAATAATATTTTATTCTTTTATTTGTTACTTCTCCTCTTTTTTTCCTTAAAAAATAAATAAATAAATAAATAAAATTGCTAAAATATGTATGGTAAAATGTGTTCTCTATCCCTTTGAAGTTCGAAGAAAAGTTAGTCAAAGATTTATTTAAATATTCGATGAAATGCAAAAATTTCAAAGTTTCTAAGCACTTTTGTCCATATAGCACATATACGTGTACACTGAGAAAAAATTCTGTGACTGCCATCAAGATTCTAAATCGTGGCTCTAGTAAAACAGTTCCATGTCATCCTCATAAATTCTAGTCCCCTTTAAAAGCGTGTTCTAGAAACCCCCATTAGAATTCGAAAGACATTGCTTGTATTATCGTAGTCAGACTTATTTAAAAATCTCTGCAAATAATTGTAAAAACAAGAGGCGCGTTTTAGTAAATATAATTCGAATTTATAATCCAATTCTAGGAAATCAAACGAGAATCTCTTGCAGTACAAATGAATCATAATATTCATAATATTGGAATCTACAAATGTATTGACTAGAAATTTTCGATCATTTCGTTCATTCAGATTATTTGCTTACCTTATATACGCATAGTTAGAAAATGTATATTTCCAGTTTAAGAGACCCAAAAATGACGATTGGTTCGTTCTAAATGAAAGTGGTATTTTTTTTTTTAGTGTAGAAAAGTTTTTGGTGTATATCTCTGACGGAACACAACAGTGTCTATATGCTGCTTTTAATTTAGCTCAAGTTTATTATGCATTTTCAAAGTAACAGTTGCACGGGAAATAGAGATTATAAAAAAAATTAAGATTTTTTTTTCTTTTCTGATAAATTATTTGCTGATTCAAAGCTAAATAACGCTTTAGAAAATATCCACAACGAAAAGTAAAGTCTCTCGTTATTTTTTATAATGATATTTATTTATTTATTTTTATTATATTTTTATTAATTATTATTTTTTTTATTAATTGTAATAAAAATTTAAAAATCTTCGTATTGCCTTGTCTAATATTTAAAAAAAAAAATATGAAGGAATGTTTTCAACTAAAACTTAATTATTATTTTTCAGAGAGAAATTTATGAAATAAAATAAATAAACTAATTAAGAATTAATACTTTTATCCCAATGCTTGTATATTTCCATTGTTTAAGCACATAAAACAGCTATATAAAAACGATTAAATTTAAAAGTAAATTATAAATAATTATTATCAGGGTTTTGTTTCATGAACTTTATACATTAAAATTATTAAAGATTATATTAAATTATATTGTATGCATATACAGGGCTAATATGCAGTTTTACAGCGCTCGGTATCAATAACTATGTTTCAGAATTCCATGAAAATTGAATAAATGTAAAATCAGATGATGGAAATTTTATTTAGTGCAAAAAAGTTGCAAAAACCTCCGCTAGAAAGCGTATTATAGTTTTATTGAGAATATAACAAGAATCTACGAAATTTAACAATTGTAAAATCTACAAAGTTAAATGTTCTTTACTAAACTTGCTCGATATAATGTTCATCATTGTCTGCTGCCATCAAGAAGCGTAAAATTGAATGTTCGACTGCTGGAAGCAGTGTATGCTGGGGAATGTTACGCACATGGCGTGCTGTTTTATCTTTAATGAAAGAGACAGATGTTTGGAAATCTCAGTGTACCAAGTCTTTCTTCTATCTCCACCTCGAAAAGTCACAAGAATTCATGTCTGATGATATGTTAGTTGGGGCTGTAGGAAGATAATGGCGAATCATTTTTTCTTACAAGGAAGGTCTCCATAGGTGCATACGCAAAAAAGTTTGAAAAAGTTACAGAATACTCTCCTAGCGAGGTTGTGTACGTTTATAAAAGAAATTCTGGTGGAATCATTATATGGCTGAATATCACATAAATGTGCATTTTAGTGTTTCAGGTCTTTATTATTAATTTTAAGCAAATAAATTGTAAAATTTTATTATTATTATTTAGAAGTACCTTTTTAAAAAAGCATCAAATCATAAAATGTGAGTTTATAGCAATTTCAGTATTTTTTAGAAAATTTTAAACCTTATAATCGTCATTTTCGTTACTGTCTCCAAGACCAAATGTTTACATACAAAGTATGTTTTTTACTAAAAAAAATAAAATGATAATTATAATAATTGTTAATTCTTGTAAAAAAAACTATTTGTTTTCAAAGGAAATTTTTTTTTCTTTTTAATTACGTTAATTTTCATGCATGTGTAATTAAAATGCTTGTATGCAAGTCTTGATGTCATTTTCGTGACACATGAAAATAACTTCATATATCATCAAGGGATGGTGCCACCATTCACTTTTTTTAAAGTTTAAGATCAGAAATCAACATTGACGATATGTGGGGAAAAAAAATCTCAAGAAAATTGAAAACAGGTAAGAGTTAACATTATTTTTATTGTTTACATGCTGTGCGTACTTTTATTGCTTGTCATTTTCGAGATGCATAAAAAAAAAAAAAAAAAAAATATTATAAAATTTAGAACAAAGTTTTATTTTAATATAGAATGACGACCAGAAGAAGAAAATGTGACGATATCGGCTTAGTGAAAGCATGTTTTTCAGTACAGAACGAATTATTGACGATTTGTCATTTTCGTGACGGTCATTTTTGTGACGTCACGAAAATGACATTTGTTGCAGATTTACTATTTTGTAAGCCCTGGATTTAAATAATTTTTTATTTTGAGTTAAAAGATTTGTTGGTGTAGGATAAGCTTTATATTTAAATATTTAAAGTACTTTCCGGTATCCAGGTAAATATAAAAAAATTACATACGACATTAATATTAAGATACAATTAAAAAAGCAAACTTTTATTTATTTATTTAATTTTTTTTTTTTGCCCCCTTTAAGGTGTCATTGAGAATGTTACTCAAAATATTTTACTTGTGTCATTTATGGCAAGATGCAGAAAAAATAATTTGCATGGCCTGACAAAGAGGATGTCCATGAAATTCAAGTGCCACATATTCTGTGCAAAATTAGGAATTCTCCTGAACCTGCTTCAAATAGATATTTTAAACTTCAGGATGAAGATTTTAATAATGTTCAAAATGCTTTTTTTGAATTTAATTCAGTTAATCATTAAACTTGTAACTACAAATACAATAAAATTGCTTGATATTCTCATTATTGCTCTTTCTTTTCCCTTCACAATCTTTTCTCTATTGTTCTAATATGTTCCATTTTTAATATTATATGGTCCTATTTCATTGGCAAACAATGTTATTTCAGTGAAAAATAGTCATTTTGACAAATATTGTCGTTTCAGTGACAAACAATCGTTTCAGTGACAAACCAGTCATTTCAGTGACATCATTTTTTGACATCTTTAAATGTTATAATTAAAAATTTAATGCAAGTAAACTAATTATTTCCAGTTTATAGTCAAGAGGTATGCAGTCTGATATTTCCCATTGATATAATTTATGTTTATAAAAAATTAAATTAAATTTTATTTATTTATTTATTTATTTATTTATTTATTTTAATTTTGGGTTTTTTTATTCTATTTTATTTTTTAAAATGGGAAGAACTTTTTAGAAAAGCCTAAGTCTTGTATTTTTTAATGAATCTGAACCAAAAAAAAAAATTAAATGGTAATTTTGATTTTATAAGATAATTAAAATTATAAATTTTTATTGAAAAATTTCAATAAAATTTTAAAAAATTATGATCGATCTCTGTCAAACTCAGAATTTATTTAAGATGTACTTACGGACTTTTTTTAAAAAATTCAAATTAAAATACAAAGTTTAAAAAAAAAGTTTAAAAAAATCCAAAATGCACACTTATGTGATATTCAGCCATATATCGTCCGTAAAAAAATATTGAAAATGTCCGATACTTGCCTATTTATATCTTGCGCTTGTTGGCGACACAATGAAAGCTAATGCAAAACTGTTTTTTGATAAATACTCATTGTAGAAAAACTTTTGAATACTCTTCACACTAAACCAGTTTAAGAAAGTTTCCTTACAATATATAAACTTTTATAACTACAATTTTGTCAAAATATTTATAAGTAAACCCTACGACCAAATTATATAACTTTCAGTTTAACGTGAAATACCTAAACTAAGCTTAAGATTCCCTTGGGCTTTAAATATTATGACTTAAAAACTAAAACACTGCGCGTATTTATTTATATGGCATAGTACATTAAAAAGAGCTTACATAACACTTTGGAAATGAAACAATGATTAATCGCTTATCAGACACTATTTTGTGTGTTCGAAGAATACCGATTTCAACACCGGTAATTTAGATGGAAATTATTTCAAACTAAAATTTAAATTTGTAATTTCAGCAGATTACACATTAATACTGAAAATTCACAACTTTTTTTTAAATTATAATTTACTTTTTATTATACTGAGTATATAAAATTTAACAAATAACTTTTTGAACCTTACGTACTAAATTAAGTTAAATAAGTTCAACTTAAAAAAAAGAAAAATGCATTTGCAATAGCTACAATTTTTGAATCGCGCACTTTTTTTTTTTTAATTTATTCAAATTTTAACCAAATTTTAATGGAAAATTATAATCAATTGAAAATTTTAAACTCTTGATGAATTTAAATAATAATCATAGATTATTAGAATTGGAAGTATAACAGATATTTGGATTAGCAAAAATTCACAAAAACAAATTTATTTGTATGAGCATACCTTTGATATTGAAATATGCTTCATTAGAGATAAAACTCATTAGAGATAAATAATAAAATTAGTATAATGCTTTATAAAAAATTAAATTTGATCGGTAAAATTGACGTCATTTTCGCTTTAAAAGTGCCTCTTTTTTAACGATGTAATTTATTTTAAGATTTTAAAAAATTTGTGGATATTCTAGATGTTAACGTTTAAACATTATTATACAACATATTTTAAGTCAGTATTTAATACTGAAAAGCATTTAATGCTTCAGATGAGTAATTTTCTTTTTTAATCTATTTTTTGTTCCTTTTTTTTTTTTTTTTTTTTTTTTTTTTTTTTTTTTTTTTTGCGTTATTTTTAATACATTTTTAAAAAAATAGACTAATCGCTGAAATTCACGATTTCTTGTGTTTTCACCGCTAATTTCCAATTAGGTAATTGTCAGTCAATTTGGCGCATTTGACGATTCACGCATACGACATGCATATCAGTTAATTTTTTGTTTGTAATTAAGACGTACATTCTTTACATTGTAGAAAAATAAGATGTTTGTGTGATGTGTGTGTCTTCGTGACTTTGTAGTCAAACGGTTGACTGCAGAGCTTCAGAATTTTGTATGAAGAGCCGCTCTAACCTCTCTTGATGTACCTAGAAGACCGATTAACGAATTTTTTAATTAATTAAAATATGAAAATAGAACCTTTATAGTAGTTTTAAAGCATATTGCTGGTTCAAAAAAAAAAAAAAAAAATGAAAGTTCATTTTTTTCCAGACATAAAAAGAAATATATTTATTTACACATAAACAATAAAGATTTATCAAAAATTAAATTCGCTTATGTATCTGAAAAAAAATGGCGCCATTATACTTTAAAAAAATTATACATAGCGATAATTTTGCCTCGTGTAGATCTGTATATATATTATTCAAAAGTACCTGGCGCAGATTTCGGCTTTATTTGTAGAATGGAGAATGGCAGTGGCATCTGCGAGAAAGTTTTATGGGAGTATGAAAGTTTAAGGGACTATGTTGAGCTTAATAATGGTGTAATTGAAAGCTACCTCGGCAAATTCAAGGTGTAATAACATAAATTGCAACAACGCAAAATGGATATCTGAACTACAAATTGTTGTACTATCAAGTTGTACTAAAAATGCACAAAATAATGTGACAATAAATACTATATGTAGTACGTATAGTGTGTTTTTCATATGCAATTGTGACTTAAGTATAAAAAAGCTGCTTCAATTTTTTTCGATACTGTTCCTTTCGAAACTGCCATCTGATAAGAAATTAAATTGAAGTCCACGGGTACGACATTGTCGCGGGCATTAAGGACACGGACTTGAGATTATGAGGTTGAGGAAAACGATGCCGAATGTAGCAGAGACCCGAAGCAAGGTTTAGAGAAATTTCTTTAGATTTTCTTTTCAGTTTTCTTATAAAGTGATAAAATAAATCGGCGTTTCTCATTTTTATTCATTTAAACATAGTGACCAGCGGAGCGGACAAAGCCTGCTAGTTTGTATATATATATATATATATATATATATATACAGAGAGAGAGAGTAAGAGATAATTCTGTATTCTTTTTAAAGTTTTTAATGTCACAATGGACAGTATTGCATTTTGAATAATAGTGAGATTTAAATAATAATTGTTGAAATTTTCAGAAAAAAATTCTGAGAATGTTGAAAAGGTACAATATTTTAGGTTGGTCTGTTCGTCTTTCCGCGTTTTATTTTATGTAAATACTTTTATAATGCTTTAGAAATATATTCACTGTGGTATATTCTTTATTTTGAAATATATAAATAGCGATATCCATTTCGAAACAGGGAATCACAAAAGTCTTCTGATATATCATGCCTATGAGAATTATATTTTAACTTCATATTAATATATTTATACTGCGCGTAATGTAACGAAATTGATACGCATTATTCAGATTCACAAAAGTATGTGTTCTGTAAAATATGGTATGGTTAACATTAAAGGTTTGTTTAGAGTGGTACACAAAAATATTGAAATACATTTGGGAATATAACTAGAAATGACTCAAAGTACATTTTTAGTAAGGTTATGCGGCTGTATGACATTTCAGAATGTTGAAATGTGTTTATATGACTTCTGTTCTTACATCACACTGTGGATCTGTGTTTTCATTTCAGTAAATACATTTAGAATTTTTCTTGTAGCTGATATATGCCATTTAAATGTTTCAAATTTACTTTACAAATTTGCCATTTAAATGTTGCAATTGTTGAAAAAATGGTTTATATCAAGGGATTATCACCCAACAATATTCTACTACATTACTGTCTAAGAAAAATTTGTTTTAAGCAAATTTCTGCATGTTTATACGGCACCAAACATTGCAAAGTTACAGATATTATAATTTTCAGCATAAAGTACGATTCCTTTGAAAATTATTCGTTTACATAAGCAGACAAAAATTTTCGGGATCATAAGGAACATCTCTAAAAATATATTTTAATTTGTATAATCCCTGTTTTAATCTCTTTCAAGAAAGTTAAAAACTATTTGCGACTTTATTTTCGAGGCAGAAGAATAGATGAAAGTGAAAAATAGGCACAAGCCATTCGTGTGGAATATGCTGAAAAACAAGCTGCTTGAAATAGAGAAGAAGCTGTAGAATGGAAACAAGTTGCATGTCTTGCAGATTCTCAACGGTTTCAGAGCCTAGAAAACAAGAAGTAACGGAAGAGATACACTATATTTTAATTCAAGCTGATGTTATACACCATGCTAATTCTTATCTCTCACGGTCAATCATACGTTGGACACTGACATATACGAACATCTATCTGCCTTTATGTTTATACTCCTTCAGAATAAAAACTAAAATTATTGCTTACACAGACGTTTTGTAGATACGACAGCCTGTTTTATTGATTTCCTTGGTTGAATTTGGAATCAATTTAATCAAAACTTTCAGTCGCAATATGAAACTGGAAGATATTATAATTTAATTCCACCTTACACTTTCTGCATTCTGTCTTTAATGGAGAAATATTTTAAGTATTATTTTAACGCAAGCATCGCCGGGTGGACCTGCTAGTATTTTATTTTGTAATTGCAGTATGCAGTGCCTAAAGTAATATGCCAAGTTTCCTAAAATTAATATTAGATTGGGCTGAATATCCTGCACGTTACAACAAAAATCGTACAATTTCACAATTTGTTTCGACAAATCATTATATCACTATGCATATACAGGCTGATTATGCAAAAAATGAATACAGATAATTACCACAAGCCTCATTTTCACATGCTACAAATACAACGAATTTCCGGCATAACTTTTTACATGTGGATGCCAGACATACCTTTTAAAAATTTGTTACTGTTCTTTTTGTGTGTGTGTGTGTGTGTGTGTGTGTGTGTGTGTGTGTGTGTGTGTGTGTGTGTGTGTTCGAGACATAACATAGTATGAAACTGAATTTCCTTGAAGTTTCCAATAATTCGTCAAATATTTTTCTAGATCTTTTACAAAACATCCAAAATCGGAAGTATACTGTCATTTATGGCATGGTAGTATATGAAAAAAAAAAAAAAAAAATCAATATTTATTTGAATTTAAAATCCAGAATGATAAAAAATATTGCTATTAAGTAATCATGCATTTGCAGACTTACTGTATGAAAAACGCTGTAAAGTTTTCGAATAAATATTAATGGTGTATTCGCTTCAAGATTATTTAACAGATTTATTATTTTTAAAAGAAAATAATTAAAATGAAACTAATGGGAGAAATTCTTTTGTAAATGAGCGATTTGTAAAATATTACTATATTTCATGGATTCTAAAACTGGACATACTGACATACTATCTGTATCCTTTCATTTAATATTTTCACAATATCGGTAAAATAAAAAATAAAATAAAAATAAATATCAAGCAAGGATCAAATTATAATATTTTACACTATACTACGATGAACATAAACACTCCTCTTGTTTAAACCTCTACCTAGAATAATTTTTATAACACAGCTTATAATTATTTTTAAGTCTTTCAATTGAATTATTTTATGACTTATATTTTTAGATTTGCCTTTTGTTCTAAATCCGTTTTCATAAAAGTTTAATTTATTTATGAAAAACGTAATGGTTCCATAATTGTACGTGTTATTTTCATACAAATGGAGATAGACAATAAAAAGAACAATAATGATAAAATTTTTAATCTGCAAAGCTTTTATCACATTATTATTTACAGAGTGACGCCGAATATTTTCTTCATCGAGAACAAGTCTCCAAATTATTCAAATTTATCCGCTCTGGCACGTATGTGTGAACTCAAAAATAAACGTACAAATAAAATAATGAAAAATTATCAGAAATCGATTTAACAAAACTATGTATGCATAAATATCAATTACGTTATTTACGAAATAAATTTGATTTAATAAAACAAAATGACTGAAATGACTGACAACATATTATTTTTTAGATAATTTAGAATCTTTCCATGAATTCGAGAAATGCCTGGCATTAAATAATATATTTTTAGGTAATATATTAGGTATTTTTACTTAACAACCCTGTTAACATGTTTAAATATGTCCTAATTTAATAGACGAGTATAAGAAACAAAATATGCATCCTTATGCCATACTATGTAAATAAAAAAGGAAAAGGAAGAATATAATGCATTTTTTTTAAACCATTATATAATAAAACTGCTTTTTGAGGTTAGTTAAAAGATTTTATATGTCTTTCTTCAACACAAAATATATTTGTTATAGTTGAAAAGACTAAAGAGTTAAAAATCTCTTAAGTCTATTTTGAGATCTCGGGTGAAATGACCCAATTCACACAGACAAATGAATAAAAAGTTTATAAGTAGGCGTCCGATTCCCTTTGGAATCCAAGTCCATCTGTCAGCTTTGCTATCGTCACAAAAGACTATTGGGGCTTTATGTATACAGATTTGTTCCTTTTTTTTTTTTTTTTTTTTTTTTTTTTTTTTTTTAACCCGGATTTATAAGTATATTTTTTGCTGCATTTACTTTTAGACAAAAGTCTATGTTCATTTTTATTTTAAATTTAAACTAAAATATATTTCTATTCGTAAAATTTAAGCTGAATTTCTAACATTTTGCTTACAATTTCTTCGATATAGTACAACAAATTATTTTCCCTTTCTTTATCAAATGTTTTTACACATGTCGTTCAAAAAAGTATTTTAATACTAAATTTAATATTCTTGTGTGCATTTTTTATGTGAACGTTTAGTGCTGTACAAAAAGAAATTTAAAATTTAAAATAAATTTAGGTTAAAAAAACCTGGCTTTATATAAAGTTATTCAAATAATTGCACACATACACATTTTGTATATGTATATGTACATGCATATATATATATATATGTGTGTGTATATATGATGATATTATTGTTTTTATTTTAATGATAGTAATACTAACAACTTCATAGATAATTATCCTCATAGTCTTTCATTAACTAAAAATATTTTGATTAATAAAAATATAAACTTTCTAGATTTAATAATTCATAATGCAAAGGAAATTTAGAAATTGATATTTTTGATAAAAGGAAATAATTTTCTTTTAAAGTTATTTTATTTACTCTTTTCAAATAATATTTACATAAAACTATTTATAAAAATATGCTAATTAATTTCTTGAATAGAAAAAAAGAAAAAAAAAAAAAACCTTTGTTCTGATAAATATAAAAGTAAAAACATTAAATCTATCTATTTTAAGGCTAAACTTTATGGATATCCTAAATTAAATATTAAATCTTATTTTTAATGTCTTCTAATTCTTGTTGGGGTGTTTGCATAACTTACACATACACGCACAGAAAAAATATATATAGATGTATTGTTTTTGTTTTTTAAATTTATCTTTCAAATTTTACTTTACCTTATTTATTTATTTATTTATTTTTCTAATTTTTCAAAAGCAATAAATAAATAAATAAATAAACCAAACTGAAATCAAATTAAAAATAAAGTTAAAATTTAACATAGCTTAACGTCTGATAATTTTTAATAATTCCTCTTAAGTTTTTAAACTTTTATGAATCTCTGTTTCTTTTTCTTTTTATTAATCACCTAAAAATTATGTTAAAATTTAAATTAAAATAAAAAGCAAATTTTTCAATTAACTAAAATGTGTTAAATTTGTTAACGTTTTTTATTTAAGATCGTTTTATAAATTATCTCTAAAAGAGATAGTTTTCGAGTGATCATGTTAAAAGAGATCATGCTGCGTATAAAATACCAACAGAAACTAATAATGAACTTTTGCATTATATCGGACAGACAAAAAGAATTTTAACCATACGAATACAGGAACATATCCGGAATATTAAAGAAGAAAAATGTTTTACTCTTGTCGATTTTATATATGCTAATCCAGATGCTTATCCTATATAGAGCAACGCTTACATTATTTCCGCCCACTTAATATTCAAGAACTCTATATGTCAGAAACAATGTAGTTAAATTTCCAAATGCAATAAATTCTAAAGATGCAGCATTTTTGCCAATAATATGGCACGCTACTATAAAATCAGATGATTAATATGTTTTATGTTTTTCTAAGTTTCTTATAGCTCTGCAATATCGCGTATACAACCACTGAAAATTTTACTTCTACAATAGACTCGTATGGGTATTTCAGTACAAATAAACTACAGTAGTTACAGCTCCGACATGCAGAACTTTGGTGGCCCTGCAAAATCCATTCATTTCTGCTTCCTGGTTTGCTGACGTATGATTCTTCAGTATAAGTAAACTCTTACAGTAGTTACAGCTCCTACATGCAGCACTTTGGTAGCCTTGAAAAATCCACTTCTTTTTTACTCGCAAATTTGCAGTCGTAAAGTGCTTCTTTTAAGAAAAGTTTAACCAGACTTCCCAAGTTACTCATTTATTCTCATATTCAGCATCTCCTCAATTAACTGAAGATTGTTTAACTGTTAACTCGCAATTACTACAATAAATGTAAACAGCTAATATGAAACCTAAAAATGAATTTCCTGAAGATGCTTTGTATATAAAAGTTAAAAGCTTCGAATCTGTATGTAATTTTTTAAATGTTTTTAATTAAATATAATTTTAATTGACGTGTTTTAAAGTGTTTTTATTATATATGTCTTTAATTACCTTCAGTATGGTGTTTTTATTAAGTGTCCGGTTATATAATAGGATTTTCTCAAAAGCACCCATTTGTAGAGGATTTCATAAGAAAAAAAAAATAATTTAAAAACAAGAACAAAAATCATGCAGTACGCTTTGATTATTAACATTTTCTTGTTGTGTCATACAACATTCAATAATATCTGTCTACGTTATAACACAGCAGACAGAAAGAAGCCCTGAAAAGTATACAGATAGTCTAACAGAAATCAGTCTTAGACATTGTTGCAAAGTGTTAACTTAACGCAAAAGAAAATGCAGTAGTAACATTATAACTGCAGCCCTTAATGTATCTGAATATTCTAGTGTAGGTCTGTAAATCTGTAAATTAATCATATCATATTCTATACAAAATATTATGTTAAAATATTAACAATACCTGTCAATTTTTTTATGATTTTTACAGTAAAATGTTATTTAAATGTGATTTTTAAAAATATCTCATAAAACGCAATGTATTGATTTTTTTTTTTTTTTTACTTTCTCTTACCCATAAGGTAGAGAAAGTATTGTTTTTGGGTCAAATTTTCGAACGCGAGATTTTGTTATATTTACACGTTTTGAGGTCCCCTGAATACGAAAATCATGTTTTTAGCAAACGGTCTGTGTGTCTGTGTGTCTGTGTGTGTGTCTGTCTGTTATCAGCATATCTCAAAAACAAATTATGGCAGAAAGTTCAAACTTGGTATTCTAAATGTGTATCATATAGGGATGCTACAGTAAGCTTTTCGTTAAGATCAAGCAAATGGTTCGTGTACAGGGACAATCAA
This sequence comes from Salticus scenicus, assembly GCA_963930645.1. NCBI lineage: Eukaryota > Metazoa > Arthropoda > Arachnida > Araneae > Salticidae > Salticus > Salticus scenicus. The sequence goes on from OZ005651.1 coordinate 58,800,684, forward strand.
GAGAATTCTAATACATTACGTCTATGGGGGAAATTGCAGGTAAGTAGAGTTTAACGTCTACAGACTGCACTAAACCAAATGAAACGAACATATATTTTTTGTAATAGAGATAGTTAACTGGGAAAAAAATTGTGTATGTAGGAGCCTCGCCTCCCCCCTGGGGGGGAAGTCCCCCCTCGAGGGGAGTAAATTTTCATGATGGGTATCATTCAAAAGAGCTTGCGAATACCTTTAAAACGAATGGTTGAACTTTAAATCTGTGATAATTTAAAACAAAGTTATAGATTTTTTTAAATTTTAACGAAAAAAAAAGTTAGAAAAAATCGTATTTTTTTTTTTTTTTTTTTTTATATTGAGAGTAAAATGGACTTTTTTTTTATATTTAATGTTACACTACCACTCTAATATGGAAATCGTCTGCATTATCATAAAAATAATTTTTTTAAATAATAATTTTAATAAATTATTTTTTAAAAACAGAATTATTTTTTAATAACCGAATTAAATTCTATATAAATGTAGGTGCATTAATGAAACGGGGGGGTGAGGAGGGCGTTATCCTCCCTCACACAGAACTAATTACCGTATAAAACTCTTCTGAAGCCTAATTTGAATTGTTTAGCATAGGTTTACATGACAGTTCTCGGTATATGACAGTTCTCTTAATCTGCAACCTGTATTTATAGTATTAAATTTCAGGGTAAGAGAAAGTCGTGTGAGTGACACACCAGATTATTTACTTTCTCTTACCCATAAGGTAGAGAAAGTATTGTTTTTGGGTTAAATTTTCGAATGCGAGATTTTGTTATATTTACACGTTTTGAGGTCCCCTGAATACGAAAATCATGTTTTTAGCAAATGGTCTGTGTGTGTGTCTGTCTGTTATCAGCATATCTCAAGAACAAATAGCAGCAGACATTCCAAACTTGGTATTATAAATGTGTATCATATATAGATGCTACAGTAAGCTTTTCGTTAAGATCAAGCGAATGGTTCGTGTACAGGGACAATCAAGAGAATTCTAATACAATACGTCTATGGGGAAATTGCAGGTAAGTAGAGTTTAACGTCTATAGACTGCACTAAACCAAATGAAACGAATATATATATTTTGTAATAGAGATAGTTAACTGGGAAATTTTTTTTGTGTATGTAGGAGCCTCGCCTCCCCCCTGGGGGGAAGTCCCCCCTCGAGGGGAGTAAATTTTCATGATGGGTATCTTTCAAAAGAGCTCGCCAATACCTTTAAAACGAATGGTTGAACCATCGATCTGCAATAACTTAAAACAAAGTTATCGATTTTTTTAACTTTTAACGAAAAAAAAAAAAAACTTAGAAAAAAAATCTTTTTTTTTTTTTTTCTGTTTTTTTTTAATATTGAGAATAAAATGGACTCTTTTTGGATTTTTAGTGTTATACTACTTCTCTAATATGGAAATCGTCTGCATTATCATAAAAAATAATTTTAATAAATTATTTTTTGGAAACAAAATTATTTTTTTAATAACCGAATTAAATTTTATATAAATCAGGTGCATTAATGAAACGGGGGGTTGAGGGGGGCATTATCCCCCCTCACACAGAATTAATTATCATATAAAACTCTTCCGAAGCCTAATTTGAATTGTTTAACATAGGTTTACATAACATCGTTATCTTACCTCTTAATCTCCAACCTGTATTTATAGTATTAAATTTCAGGGTAAGAAAAAGTCGTGTGAGTGACACACCAGATTATTTTTTTTTGTCCCTGTACACACACTAGTTGTACAGGACCTATTAATGTCATTTTAAATAGGGAAAATTCCATAGTGAACTTGATTAAAATATAACATTTTTTTTTTTTTTTTTTTTTTTTCGCTGGGGGTGGGACACAGGCAGATAGAAAGATAGACAATCGGACAAACTGATACACAAATTACTTACATTTAAAAACTGTTTGAAGGTGTTAAAAACGCTGAATGTAAATGAAAATGTAATTCCAACATATTTTCAATAAAAGCCCTCAGTGTAACTGCATATTGTGTACCCCAAAAACATCCAGAATCGATGCACTCCATTTTGTGTAAATATTTGAAAGGAATAGCCAGAGGAAAGAAGAAATATCCACAATTTAATGAATAAATACTATGTACTTACATCAATACTTTTTGATAACATCACACACAAAAACAAAATAGGTAAACTAAACTCTGAGTCTCATAGTGATAAAAAGTTAATGTTGAGAATGTTCGAAAAGTTTGCCATTGCTCACAATATACGTTTGTATTCGTGTGAGTAATTCTGCTTGCACATTTCTCAGCATGGAAGGTGTTACACTATTGAAGCATCCGTAATACGATGACGTAGATCCAGCAGACTTGTATGTGGAGTTGCATAAACCTCATCTTTTATGTAACCCCACAGGAGGAAATCCATCGGAGTCAAGTCCGGCGATCGTGGAGTCCATTCAATACTACTACCATACCCAATAATTTGTTGTCCAATGCAATCTTTTAGAAAGCTTCGCACTCCAGCTGGCTGGTGTGCAGGAGCACCGTCATGTTGGAACCACGTGTCCCGTAATGCGGACAGGGAATATCATCCAAAAAGTCGGGTATGATATCCTGTAATAGTTGGAGGTACCTCTGTCCGTTTAATGTGCCTTCGTAGAACACAAGTCCCAGTAAGCGATCCTTCCAGATACCGCCCCACACATTAATGGACCAGCGCACTTTGTGTTTTGTGGATAGTCCCCACGAGGGATTTTCCAGCGCCCAGTAGTGGGCATTATGTCGGTTTAGTACTCCGGTACGCTGAAACAGTGCCTCGTCCGACCAAACAATGTTGGACAAAAAATCTGATTTATCTTCAACAATATTTAATGCCCAGTTGCACCAATCAAATCGACGCTCATTATCCCGTGGCAACAGTTCTTGCTGCAGAGTGACATGATAGGGGTGTGCATGTTGACTATGCAGTATTTGCCATACTCGGGCCCGTGTTAAGCCACAAGCCATGCTGATTTCTCTTGTACTGCTGTGTGATGGGCTAGTGCATATGCCAAAATACTCTCTGGCGGTGTACGCATACCTGCACTCACTGGTCTGCCAGAACGTTGACGACTTTTAGTGCTTCCTGTCTCCATGAGCCGTCGCACTACATTTGCGATGGTAACTGCACTTGGATGTGGCCCACCTTGAAAACGAACGGCATACTCCCGTGCAGCATGCGTTGCGTTTCGTTGACATTCGCCATAAATAAGGACCATCTCGCAATATTGAAAGTTAGTGAAACTTGACATTCTCACACAGCTCCAAAATTCTAAATCCAAACATTTTTAAGAAATGTACTTTTGTAGGATCTCATTCATTTAGGATCATTCAAAATTCCATTTATTTTGTCACTTTCAAAAAAGAACACACATTTTCTACCCGTCGCTAGGCAAGGATTGAAATTGCCACAACACAGAAAATAAAATTATTAAAATGAAAGCACTCGCACATTAGGAAGAAAATTATCGTCTGCCATCAATAATTTTATGCTATGAGATTATGTTGTTTGTATCAAGCGAGCACCAACACCTTTTAAACTAAAATTTTAAATGCATTGGAAATTAAAGTTTTCAGACCTTACAGTACAGTACAAAGTCACAAACTGCATTTTCACACTGCTACATTTCCGAAATGTGAATATGTAGAGTAGAACAGTCGCGCATAGATTACGGACATTTTTGGGTATACAGGCGCCAATTTATCTTATCCGTGTGAACCAAATATCGTTTCGTACTAATTAATTGATGCTCTGCACTTTGTAATTGGAAATTTTGTTCTATCTGTTTTCGTTTTCGATTTGCAATGGCTAACTTCCAAATTTTGCCACTAGGGGCGCTGCTGTCGTTTGCATTAGGTCGGGCATAGTCACTTTACTATACTGTTACCTCACTTGCGTGGTTGTCGCACTCTCCGTTCGCAAGTATTTTCAGGTTAAAGGGACTTTCCTATGCACCCTGTATATATTCTTTTAACATGCATTATTTTATTGGAGCTTATATACAAAATGTCCTCCTTCTGATATGTAAGAAACAGCCCTATAAAACTCTGGCTCATTTGACTTTTAAATCCAGATCCTGTAGTGGAAACAGTGTTCTGTATATTTATAAGTGTTTAAAGAATATGAATTTATTTCACTCAAAATTATATCGAAACGCTTCAATTTTCTTATGAGAGGTTATTATTATTATTATTATTATTATTATTATTATTCTAAAATTTCAGATGCCATTATCTCCACGCCATTAATTTTTTCAGAGATAATTTGTTTTCATTTCATAATGATTTTTTAATACTTTCCTTTTTTTTTTTTTTTTTTTTTCAATATTGGCATACATGCTAACTAAATAATGTACAATGAGTTCACGTTTTATTTCGCCTTTCTTGAAGGAATTCAAATGTGTCAACAATTCGAATTTAAAAGTCATCTACTAATGGGTTATAAAGTATCAATCGCTAGCACAATTTTAGCTGCCTAGAAAATTAATTTCTCAAGTATAGAAATGATTAAATTAGCTACTTTTTGCACTACAGTACTATTCAGAAAGAATTAAGGTATCAAACACTTGTTATGGGTACAACTTCTAAATTTAAAACATTACACAAAATTTAGCCAGAAAATTTCCTTAAATGGTCCACTACTGGGGCAATTAATCTAATTATGCGCTAAACAGAATTAAATTTTAGACAAGAGTCTTTATTATCTTTTTTTTCTATACTTTATGTTACAGTAGTTTCTGCTTCAATCATAGTGATATACCAAAATGTAGTAATAACGCTTTCTTGCTGTGTCTGAAAGAATAAGTTATCTTGTCCCAATAAACCTATTTTTAAAGATTTTAATTTAGTGCTAAAATTCTCTGATAATCATAAAATGCTTCGACGTTTTTCCAGAAGCCTGAAAAATGTAAAATGTTATGTTAGCAGATATCAAAATTATTTATATTTTGCTAAAAAACTGGTATTCAAACACTAATAAAGTGTCTCTAAAACAGTGTTGTATAACATATTCTTTGATCGTTTGATTTAATTAGTTTATATAACTTAATATAAGATGCATGTTTCAATTCAGATATACAAAAGAAGTAATAAAAATAATTTAAAATAGCTCTTAACAACAATTACTCTACTAATCACTTGAATTTTCTTTCGCACATTTTCTCTCAATTTAATTAAAATATAATTTTTTTAATTTCATGGTAAAGAAAAAAAATGGAAAAATCCTTTTTCGCTTCGTCAGTATTATCTGAAAGAAACAGGGCTATCATCCTTAAATAAAAAATAAATAAATAAATAAAATAATAATAATAATAATAATAATAATGAAATCGACTGCAGCGTAAAATAATAAATCTTGATGAACACCAGAGTTTAATTTTCAGATTTTTTACTAGTTTTGCATTTACTGATGTTACCTTTTCCTTTATTTTTATTATTTTTATTATTATTTTTTTACCAGCAAATTCAATACGGGCAATCTATTTGATATAGAAAAACTAAATATATTAATTGCTTTTATGATGTAAAATTTGAATTTAATAATCCCAAATAAGATTTTTATTCCCCAAACACAATCTAGTATATATCGTTATGTAGCATTTTAACTGTCAATGAATATGTTTTTTAGCAACTTGTAATAAAAAATTTGTATTCAACAAAATGCAATAATATTCATTTTAGAACTTTTTATTATTCTTTAAAACAATTTTACTTTTTGAAAATTTTGATTATGTGATTCATACCAGTCATGCATTGCTGATTTTAAAATCTCTTTAGCTATTTAAATGTTTTATAAGCTTAATGAGTAAAATTCCTGATGAACTTTTCAAACTGATTATTTAAATTGAAAAGTCCAAAAGGGAGCTGTTTGCTCAGAGCAAAGGGAATTTCATTTATTATTCGAGAGGAAAATCTTTTAAGTGATCCCGAAGGCTTAAGCAACTTAGAAATTCTTTTTCTTTTCTTCCCCTTTCCTTCTTCTTCTTCTACTTTTTTTTTTTTTTTTTTTTTTTTTTTTTTTTTAGGGGGGGGGGTTCATTTTAATAATTTACTAATTAAAAGTATTAAAGTTAAATAATATAATTTTCCCTTTTCTTTCTTCCTTTCTTTTTATTTATTATTATTATTATTATTTTGCAAATAATATAAATATGTCAAATTTAATTACCTTGAAAGTTTTTAAAAATATAATAAACATATTTTACACGTATTTCGGTATTAAATTAATAATGACTATTTTATTTCTCTTGAATTCAGATAAATCTCAATATACATATATATATTAAACAGTTTATACGTATGTATGTCTGCAGTTCATCTGTTTATTATTCTGCACATTTCGTAAATATGCTTAAATTGCTGCGAAATTTACATAAATTTGTAAATGCAATTTCCAAAATCTGCATGATAAATTGTACATAAAATAGTTTTAAACAGTACATAAAAAAAATCTAATGCATTATTATTTCTGTATTTTTAATTGCATTTAAATAGCAATAAACTATTTTATATACCATTTTATATAAAATCTCTTACTATTCAAGTTAAAATGTTCCTTTCGAAGGTAGGAAATATTATGTATTTAACATTGACAGTTACCTTAAAAAATAGTATAATCATATTAATAATTGGAATTATATATAAACAGTATTAAAGTCATAATTGTAGGCACAACAATATGCATTATCGTAATAGTCTCGGAGTAATTATAATGTATTATAATCAACACAATAAAACAATGTAATGTATTATAATGTTTTATTATCGAGGTGTTTATGAACCGCATATTCTATTACTTTAGAGAAAACCAAGAATTTTGTAAAAAATGAATAAAACAAACACATGCTATTTAGATAATATTTAAATTTAATGCTGTTTACCCTGTAGATTTAAAAAAAACTGCTAAAATGGCTCTTATTTAGGATTGTTCAAGAAATACATAAAAAAAAAAAAAAAAAAAAGGAAAAAAAACTGTTTGACCTATCGTAATATTTAATAGGAAAATACTTATCAGTTTTATTAACCCAACTAAGTATTATTAAAAATCACTAACTATTATATCTATTATGTGTACAGGTCGAATACAAAAACACCTAAATTTCTTGAAACGTATAAGAGGTGCATCTGATTTGCATGTGAATTCTTAAAATACCCATAAATAACATAAAAACAGTTCTAAAATATATTATTGTTTAGAATAATTTAAAAACAATTCTAGTTTTGTTTTTTTAATGTATTTTTTCTCCACTTATGCCTAATTCTTTGTTTTACAAACCTGTTTAAATTAAAACATCAACTACTAATTTATTTGGAATTTTCACAAGAATGCTTGTTTTGTGGTCGTTAATATTTTACACTTTTTTTTTTTTTTTTTTTTTTTTTTTTACATTAATTATAGATTTTTCAATTTTTCAATGTGATGTAAATTTCAGTTTAATAACGTTAATATATTTCGTTTTTCAGATATGTATACTGTAATATATATTTTAGTTTCCCATCATACTATAGGTATGGGGAACTTAGGTAATCGTGAAAATTTTCGACCTCGGTTTTTTTACTTTTTTACACGTTTTCAGGTGTGAGGAATCCGAAAATGACAAAATTTGTATGGCGTCTGTCTGTAGGGTGTCTGTTAGTCTGTTAGTCCGTTAGTTTGTTAGTATGTGTACACGATTTCTCAAGAACAAATTGTCGCAGAGAGATCAGATCAGTTTTAAAATATTATTTTCGACACTGGCAAGAACCCTATTCATTTGCAACACTCGAATTTAAAAACTTCGTAAGTAATTGAAATTTACGATTTTCTTAACATAGGAGAATAGGACAAAAATTCACTTGAACGTGCATTAAATGGAAACCTTTTACTGTAAAAATGTCAGACCAGTTCTAAAATATCAGTTTTGATGCCGGAATGAACATCAGTAACTATAAATATGCTACTTTGAAAATTTCGCAAGTTATTGGAAATTTACGAATTTCTTAACATGGCAGTATAGGGTAAAATTTCACACAAACGTCAATTTTTAGAGATATTTTCATCGTAAAGATGTCAGACTACTTTTGAAATATTATTTAGGACACTGGCATGAATATTAATTACTATGAATTTTCCAATATAAAAATTTCGTAAGTTATTGGAAATTTACGAATTTCTTAACATGGCAGAATAGAGCAAAATTTCAATTTAACGTCAATCTTGAGGGATATTTTCATCGTTAAGATGTCAAACCACTTTCGAAATATTATTTACTGGCATGAATATAGACAATGATTTTTCTAATTTAAAAAATTCGTAAGTTATTTGGAATTTACGATTTACTTAAAATGTCAGAATAAGGCAAAATTGAGCATAAACTTCCATTTTGGGGATCATAAATACATTAGACAACTTCAAAATTATATTTATGATATTTATTTGAACACGATTGAATACAAATACTCTAATAGAAAAATTTCGTAAATGATTCGTAATTTATGATTTTATCAACCTAGCGAAAATGTAAATTTTTCATATAAATATGAATTTTGAAGATTATTGCATTGGAAATAGTAGCATGAAAACTAAACAACAGAATTGACCCTGATAAAATAAATTAATAGATTAGAATAAGATAAATATATCGAAGTGAACGGTGAATACCCTATTAGGCGGGGATTTCATTCTGTCACTGTATCAAGCTTTGGTCAAATTAATTTCTTTTAACATGATTATAATATGTCTCGCACTAGAAATTTATGAGAACATAAATATGATGGGGAACTGAGCAGAGTCCACCTATGCCAACTAGTTTTCTTATATATATATATATATATATATAGTATATATATGCATATATATTTTTTTTTAATTTTAGATACTTATGCTTTTAAAAATGTATAATTTCGATATTACATACGAATGTTCTAATATATTATACAAGTTGTGATTAAATGAAAAAATAATAAACGTGGGCTATTAAGAAAATTTTCGCACTAATTGTGGTAGATTTTCTAAGACAGTAAAATATATTTCTGATAGAGGAGTCGTTCTAACTGAATTTCGGTTACGACAGAGATGTTGTGTCTCAGACATTTTCTAGTCGATTAAAATAAAAATATATAAATACATGACCAAAAATAATCCTCATAAACGAGAACAGTGTTTTAAAATGTTTTTGAGTGAATTAGCATCGCTTTATTTTACTTAATATTTTGAAACGAACATTTAATTTATTTTAAAAGAATTTTTTTTTTTTTTTAAGTTTTCGTTTTTTCTTGAATAATGTATTTCCTTAAACGCATTTTTTACGCACAATTTTAAATATAAACGAAACGTTATAATAGAAATTTTTTATATATAATAATAACGGTATTATTTATATACTGATATGTTTTAGAAACACTTATTTAAAAAATATATATATGTAATAGTACTTAAAAATACTGAACACGCGAGTACTGCATTCGCAATATTTTGAAACATTCAAGTGTCACCTAAATAAAAAATGTAGTTTCCATATTTAATGCTTCTCGTTCAGATGGCAGAACTCATCTTTATTTTATAAATTTACATTTCGTTTTTTTTAAGGAAGTGAAACGAGGATCACAGATATCGAACTTAATAAAAGCTTAGAAAAAAAAAATCATTTTTTATGATATATTATAGAAATATAGCACAGCTAACAGGATTAAATTACAGAAAAAAAGCGCATTTTTAACAATTACACGCTAAAAATATAATTTTAAAGTACCATTTAAGTTAAAATGTAGATATGAAAAAAAATAATATCAGACGTCAAATTCAAAGCTATGCATTAACTTAAATTACACGATTTTCCTGTTGAAAAATAAATATAATTTTAGAAATATGTGTGTGCATTTCCTTTTTTATTATTTTGAAATAAATGATTGAGTAAATTAAATCTAATTTAATGTATATATATTCTTTCGGTTATTCTAAAAATAATTCTCAATTTACCTAGGGAAGAAAAAAGAAAGAAAGAAAACGTGTGTCAAAAAGCTCAGTTAAATTTAGAAGATTGTGATTAATAGTTTTGTCTGTATTTTTAAGTACTGGATTCGTAAAAAGTTTTGACTCCCAGTGTTTGATTGATTGACACGTTTTGAGAGGTCCAGAATACGATTTGACCATTTTTCACAAATTTAGTACCACAAAATTTTTGTGGTACTTGCACCACAATAAGTGAAGTGCAGAATATTATATATATTTATATATCGTTACACTTTAACATGAATTATTGCCCACCACTTTTGCTGCAAATCGCACAACTATTTGCGCTGCTATAATGCGATTTCTCCCATTTAGAGAAGGCTATGTTTCATATACTAAACGGTGTAATCGAACAAAGCTTGATACGTTAAAGGACCATCATGAAACATTATGCTCATTCCATTTTAGTGCATATCGTCTGATAAGTGACATGCTACGCTGCGATTTTTAAAGTGAATGTGAAGGTAATATCTCAGATTCTACTATATATAATTGCAAAAAACTTAGTAGATGAGAGGTCTATGAGGAAATACTATGTTGATTCAAACTGAATGCATATCAGAAGATAGTTTGCGCTTTTATTCTGCAATTTACCCTGTGAAGTGGAAGGCTATTCCTTGGAGTCTACTGTATAAATGCACAAAACTTATGATATATTACAGAACCACTATAAAACACTATGCTGATTAAGTTTGGATTCATATTTGTCGACAGGTGGCCCTGTTGTGCTCAAATTTACCCCATAAATAGGAAGGATATATCAGATTCTATTGTATATAATTGAACAAAATGTGGTATGTGAGAAGGTCATTATGAAACACGATGCTGATTTCATTTAGGTGTAAATCTGCAACAGGTGGCTCTGCTGTTACTGACATTCTGTAATCTTACATTTAAGCATTTGTTTATTAAAACTGCACCAAACACCATACGTAAAATTAGTAGAGTGAGAAGCTATAGTTAAATTTTTGTGCATGATATACAATAAGTGGATCTGTTATGTAGAATGATATAGAAGAAAGTTTTGTGATATTTATATGTTTTTACATCTTTTATAGATATATAACATATACCTTTGTAGATATAAGGTATCTTCTACAGATATCGGATATTTTTCATGGATAACTTATTTTCTTATATTCTAACAATTATATGAATTCTTATATTATTAAATGAACGGAAAAGAAGCAAACTGAAGTTAGTAAAATATCACGTTATCAGGTTTTATTGTAATTTAAATCGCAGTAATTACTTTTAGAATATTAATAAATCGGTAATAGTTTTTATATATGCTCAACTTGAGATAAATCTTACGTAAAAATTTCTTGTTTCATTAGGTTGTAATAGAATTATTATATTCGCTGTAAAAAAGTAATTTGATATATTGGAACATTGATTCATAATTGTGTTAGTTATTATTATTATTATTCTTAATATTTATAAAGAATTAAGCTTTAAGTATTATTTTTACTGTAAATATTTTTAATAGGAAAACGATCATAATATTACTAACGTGATATTTAGAAAAAGTTTTCTCTTTATTTGTTGCTTATTAGTTTTTTTTTTAACTATATGAAGCATCAATAATAAAAAAAACATTAACTCACATAATAAATAACAAAATAATTTCGTGACTATTTATACCTTTTAGACTGCAATTAAAGGTATTTATTATCATATTTTTAATATAGGAAAAGTTATTTGGATTGATTACTTTTTGAATTACTTAAACAAATTAAGGTTATGAGCATTAAAAGATTATACTATGTATCGTATGCCTCTTTTGAAAAAAAGAATTAAAAAGTATATTATTTGTCATGTAAAATCAACTACTTTTTTTCTTCAAATGTAACAAAAACAATTTCTTTCCTCGAGAATTTGAAAATATATCTTCCAAACGAAATATCAATATCTGTGACATTTTATGTTGCTCCAAACACTTAACGCTCTCAAAATATACCGATAAGTTATAAGATATATCGGAGGTAATCTAAGAATTATACAGTGCTTTGTACGAAAATATGATTTCCGATAGCCTCAAAAGTATTACGTGAAACAGATTTTCGTCTCTTTCAGAGCCACAGTGTCTGGCATGAATTTTTATTTCTCTTCGAATATTTGAATCTTTTCCAGTAGCCATGTCTGGGGGAATTGAACATAATCCCTCCCTGTGGCCAAGATTCTGCAACCTTGGCATTCTTCAAAGCATTAAAAGCCTCGCTCTTGCGTATAAACTAAGATGTTTAAACGAAATCTGGCGCCAATGATGGGTTTTCGGAGATAAAGGGATCATTCACAAAAAAAAAAAAAAAAAAATCGGGAATAATATTTTCTATTTCATGAATTGTCTTCCTTTATATCGCTTTATATAAAATAAAAAATAAATTTCAATAAAAAGTGACAAATTTGACTCTTTAAGTTTAAACATAATAATCCTATATTCTTTCATAAACAATATTTATTAAAAAAAATTATATAAAGCGTAATATTTATTATTGTAAATTTAAAGATTTCTATAAATATAAGTTATGTTTTTAATGGTAAGTTTAAAAATATTTTTTATAAATTAACATAGTTAATATATGAACTAATTATAATATTTATGATTCTTCCAAAACTTTATCAAATGTAATATGAATATATATAGTGCTTTGTAAGGTTGGGGAAAAAGGAAACGCTCCCTTGTTTTTCTGGAAATATTCACTTGCATTAATTAAGATTGAAATGATAAAACTTAAATAATTTTTTGTAGATATCAATGAAACCAGTCTTTTTTTATATGAAAAAAAAAATACGTATTTTACATTTTTGTATTTTTCAGCTACACAAAATTTTATCGCTATGAATTTTACTTTACATTTCTCATTTAATATTATTGTCTGAAGATTAAGATATTTTTTTATAAAAACTTTGACCCCGTTTTAAAATTATTCGTTTAAAGCAAAATTCGCTCCTCAAACTATAATCTCTGTGATTGAAAAAACTTGGGCAATGTAAAATTTTATTCTGATTTTAAAAGTACTTTATAACCGCGTTCTTACGTTCCCAGTATTTGCATTTCTCTGAAACTTACAATTATTTTTTGAGGTCTCTTCACTTTTCCTATGTTCTTTACGAATTTCAGTCTTCGATTTTACATTAACTAGAGTTTAAATTTCCCGCCATGTACACCTTAAATATACATTTCATGAAAATGAAACATATGTTATGAATTAATTAAAACATAAAATTAAATAAAAACATTTAGATAGCCGTTTGTAGGAAGGCAAGTGGTAATGATCTGTATCACTTACTCAGAAAGAAACTATAAAAGAAAAAAAAGTGCACTTAATTCTGTTTTGTTAAATAAGTCAAAGTCGAATCATGTGCTCAGACTGACTAAGACCAGTATTCGACAAAGAATTATTTAAAAAAACTGTATTGAGTATAATTTTTACATAGGAATTTTTGCTTGTGCTCGGATATGTTTGCTGCTGACTGTATATCTATCTATACACACTGCTCGACATTGAAAATTCAACACCAAGAAGGAATGATAATAACGGAACGAAATTTGTTGGACACATACAGTATAGTAAGAAGAACAATTGATTAAAATTTCAGGAAATTTGGAGAAATACGTACTGAGAAAACAGTACATAAAGCAGCGACCTCTGTGAGCAATAACAGCACTTATCTGCCTAGGCATTGAATCGAACAGCGATTGGATGACATGTACGGGTAGAGCACTTAATGAAGTTTTAACACTATGCTACTATTCCTCGATCGAAGTTACTGGTGAGTGGTGGGGGGTCTGTCGCTTTTAAACGATTAAACAGTCATTTTCATTGGTGCAAGATAACGCGCTGGCCAGAGCAGTAGTCGAACACATTCGGCATCACTGAAGGTTCAGACAATATGGACAACTTGCGGTCGTGCATTGTCCTGCTTAAATGTTGTGCTTCGGAGGCCTTGAACATAGGGTAGAGCTATGGGCCTTAACTCGTCAGAAATGTAATGGCTGGTATTCAAAGTGGCGGTAATGAAAACAAGAGGTGACCGGGACGTGTATCCAATGGTACAATATACCATCAATCCAGGCGGTGACTCAGTATACAGCTACGAAAAAGTCTGATTACCCTCAAAATGGCATCACTGATATGGGCGCCATTAATGTGTGATCAACGATGAACCTGGACGCAGGAATGGCGTGAAGTCAGTTTTCAGACAAATCACAATCCTGTTTACAGCATCAAGATTGCCTTATCAGTATTTAACGGCATTATGAATAATGCACATTGCCAGCTGGGATTCGAAATCATCATACTGTCCATCATTTGCAATGATGTTATGGGTTCCCATTGGATACACGTCTCGATTACTTCTTCTTCGTATTCCTGGCACTCTTAACAGCGGCCATTAAATTTCTGTTGAGTTAAGGTCCGCCCCTCTGCCCTGTATTCGAGGCCTCCGTAGCGCAAAATTTACGCAAGATAATGTACGACCGCAAGTTGTTTGTATTGCCCGGACCTCCTTTGAATCAGAATGTGTTCGACTGTTGCTCTGGCCAGCGCGTTCTCCTGATCTCGCACCATGAAAATGACTGTTTAATCATTGAAAAACGAATGGTCCCTACCACTCACCATTAACTGCGATCGATGAATTGTGGCATCTTGTTGAAGTTTTATATAGTGTTCTACCCGTACATGTCATCCAATCGCTATTCGATTCAATGCCTAGGTAGATATGTGCTGTTATTGCCCACAGAGGTCGCTGCTTTATGTACTGTTTTCTCAGTACATATTACTCCAAATTTCCTGAAATTTTAATCAATTGTTCTTCCTACTATTATGTATGTGTTCAACAAATTTCATTCCGTTATTATCATTCCTTTTTGGTGTTGCGTTTTCAATGTCGAGCAGTGTATAATGAAAATATTGTCAGCAAGATAACTCTCAAAATAATATTCTAAATTGAACCAAATTTAGACAGTGAATTTATCTTATAAATATATTGGATGCGTTCGTTAACCAAGTTAATGCGTCTGTTTGTTTTCAAGTAGTAGCAACTTGAAAACTTCAAATCCACATTGTAAAAAGCGTATTTAAGGCAGGTTTTGTTTGAATTTTGATATAATTATAAACTACATAAGGGACTCAATCAAGTTTATTAATGACCATTTTTAATAAAGTGGTGAATATCTTAAATTAAGCGGGCCACTTGAAATCAGGCTACCACTTGAAAATTAATCTTCACGATAACTTCCGAAATAAAACTCCAAATCGAACAAAATTTGGACAGTGAACGTATCGTATAAATTTATTGGATGATTTTGTTAATTAAGTTGCTCCG
The DNA here is from genome assembly GCA_963930645.1 of Salticus scenicus. Classification (NCBI taxonomy): domain Eukaryota; kingdom Metazoa; phylum Arthropoda; class Arachnida; order Araneae; family Salticidae; genus Salticus; species Salticus scenicus. The sequence continues at coordinate 58,816,035 of OZ005651.1, forward strand.
CCATTTTGTTTTCTAGTTGAGACCACTTGAATTTTCAAATTCACATTGTATAAAGCTTATTCCGAATTTGTTTGAATTTTCCTGTACAGTCGGTAACAAAAGCGTCCGAACACTAGCAAAAACTCCTATGTAAAAAAAGTACACTTCATACGGTTTTGTTAAATAAATCCTTGTCGAATCATGTCCTTAATCAGTCTAAAAACAAGGTTCGATAATGATTTATTTAACAAAACCGTATGAGGTGTACTTTTCTTTTATAGGAATTTTCGCTAGTGTTCGAACACTTTTGTTACCGACTGTATACATAGACCATAAAAGGGTTACAATCAAGATTATTAATGAACTTTATCCTTCATTTTTAACAAATTGGCGGATATCTTAAACTAAGCGGAGCCACTTGAACTAAGCAGAGATTCGTACAGACATGCATAATACTGCTAGCTGCAGTACAGAGTTCTCTATATTTTTCTGATTCATTCATTTTGAGATTAATGCATTTGTTAGTTATTATTATTATTATTATTGCCATTTCTACCAAAGCAAATAAATTTAAATTATGTATGGTCTGTTTTAAACTTAAAAATATAGGTATTATTAAATGACCAGAAATGTCTTCAAAAGATTTCTTAACTAAAATTTTCACTACAATGTTTTTGAATGATTCTTTTCTTTCTTTCTTTTTTTTTTCACAAATAAGTACAGTCAACTCTTTTTAATCTGCATTTAAATTTTTAATGTAAGTAACAACAACAGCAACAACAAAATAAATTTAAGAAAAACTACTATTACATCAGTATTTAAGAAAATTAAAAATAAACAATGATGAATATTCATAGCTGCTCTTAAAAAATATTTTCTTTTCTATTTTCTAAATAAATATGTATATTTATATTGTATTGGTATGTATTATTTGAGTATACTTAAATTATTTGCCTTATAAATACACATTTTTATTAACCTTGAAGAAATATTTTATTCTGAAATTTATCATAAATAGTCTTTCAATTTTAATGCTTATTTATGAAATAGTAATAATGACTGACTTCTTATTCGCAAAAGGAAGAAGAGTTGAGTTGATTTTCACAGTTACAGTTAAAAATGCTAAATAGGAAATCACAAAAAAAAGCGTCCATGCAGCAAATTATTTCAAAACTCCTAAAATTTTCAAAATTCCCAAATTTTGCTTCTCAAAAAACCCAGGTTATTTTCGGGGAAAAAACAGGTTTTTTTCTAGACTTTACAACACTAGCTGCAGTACAAAATTTTGCATATTTTTCAGATTCATGCATTTTGGATAGGGGTATTCAGCGATTTTTTTATTTTTTATTTTTATTTTTAATTATTTTTTTATTTATTATTTATTTATTTATCTTTGGTGTTGGGTTTTCATGTACGCGAAGCGTACAGAAGTGCATAATACTGGCTGCTGCAATACAAAATTTCGCATATTTTTTCTGATTCATACATTTTAACACTAGAGCCGCGATACTTTCGATATACCTAGAACAGCGGAGCGGGTCATTTTGACCCCAGATTGTAAATCAATAAAATATTCAATCATAAATGCATAATGATGCATAAATAAATCAAACAGAAAAATTGAAATATTTCATTTTAAAATAATTCTGTAGTTAAATCTTATTATAGAAATGAAAAATACATACCTTCAGTTAAGTTGTATAGGGTAAAATTTTTAAGTCTTTAATATCGAATTAATGAATTTCACAAAGGTAGCTTGACCACAGAAAAATCAGAAATTAATTCTAAGCTCTTGGCTGTTTGATGTTTCCATGTACTGGAGAAAAGAACAGTTAAACATTGATATGTTTATCAGCCCAATAAAACTCCAGTTTTGTAGTATTTTTAATGCTAAATTCAGTAAAAATTGGTATGATTCATATATACATCACCATGCATTGAAGGATTAAGTAGAGTTCCAGAATATATTGTATAGTTTTAAATATTGAGTCCTTCTATAAATATATTCTCTAATTATATTTTCTACATAATTCTACAGGGTGGCCATAATTAAACTGAGAGTGTTTACAGTGTTCTGTAGAGTGATCGAATTGTGCGAATGGCGCCAAATGTTGTAGGATGATTTAACAAGACGGGGGACGAAGGATTGAGTAAAAAAATATTAGTTCCAAAAGTCACCTTTAGGGAAATATGTGGCGCTGTGTAAAAGAAATGAAAGTTCTAGAAAACGCAGAATTTATACTGAAATAAAATTTCCTTTTATTTAGCACATTCAAAACAGGTTCAATGTGTCCACCGTTTTTGTGGACCATATATTGCATTCTGTACACAGTATTCACAGCAGCAGAAAGTAATATATCTGCAGGAGTCTCCCATAGAATTCGAAAAAAGTTTTAAGCTGATCCATAGGCCGATTCTGACTTGTGTGAAGTTGGCACCCCCACCTCATAAATTGAAAAGTCGGTTTATATGTAACGTTTGCCCAAGTTTTGCCCAGGTTTGCCCAACCAATTTTTTTTTTTTTTTGCCCACCCACCAACATTCCAAAAATAAAAAAAAAATAAATTTTGACCGCATTTCCGCATTAACACACCCATGACGGAAAAACTAAAAACAAATCATACCATATGTTTGCCCAAGTTTAATCATTTTGCCCAACCAATGATTTATTTTGCCCACCATTTATAAAGCTAAAAACCACAAAAATAGTTTTTCGGAAAGCGTGAAGTTGGCACCCCCAAGTTGGAATTTCAAAAAGCGGTTTGTGTGTAACGTTTGCCCAAGTTTTGCCCAGATTTGCCCAACCAATAATTTTTTTTTGCCCACCCACCAAAAGGCTAAAAAAAAAAAAAAAATAACATTTGACCTCATTTCCGTACTAGCACCCCCATGTCGTAAATACTTCAAACAGATTATGCTATAGGTTTGCCCATGTTTTACCCAGGTTTGCTCAACCATTAAATTTTTTTGCCCACCCAACAAAACGCTAAAAAAAGTAAAATAACATTTGACCTCATTTCCATACCAGCACCCCCATGTCGCCAAAACTAAAAACAAATCATACCATAGGTTTGCCCAAGTTTTGCCCAGGTTTGCCCAACCTTTCATTTTTTTTGCCCACCATTTGTAACGCTGTAAATTCCGAAAATTGTAATTTGAGAACCGTGAAGTTGGCACCCCCAAGTTGGAATTTTAAAAAACGGTTTGTGTGTAACGTTTGCCCAAGTTTTGCCCGGGTTTACATAACCATTAACTTTTTTTGCCCACACAACAAAACGCTAAAAAAAACAAAAAAAAAAACACCTTTTGACCTCATTTCCGTACCAGCACCCCTATGTCGGCAAAACTAAAAACAAATCATACCATAGGTTTGCCCAAGTTTTGCCCACGTTTTCCCAACCGATATGGGCGTGCTGGTACGGAAATAAGGTCAATTTTTTTTTTTAGCGTTTTGTTGGGTGGGCAAAAAAAGTTAATGTTTGGACAAACCTATGGCATAATCTGTTTTAAGTTATTTCCGACATGGTGGTGCTATTTCGGAAATGAGGTCAAATGTAATTTTATTTTTTTTAGCGTTTTGTTGGGTGGGCAAAAAAAGTTAATGGTTGGGCAAATCTAGGCAAAACTTCGGCAAATGTTACACACAAATCGTTTTTTAATATTCCAACTTGGGGGTGCCAACTTCACAGTTCACAAATTACATTTTTAGGGATTTACAGCGTTATAAATCGTGGGGAAAAAATGAACGGTTTAGCAAACCTGCGCAAAACTTGGGCAAACATTACACACAAACAGTTTTTTGAAATTCCAATTTGGGGGTGCCAACTTCATGGTTCTCAAATTATAGTTTTTGGGATTTACAGCGTTACAAATGGTGGGCAAGAAAAATGAAAGGTTGGGCAAACCTGGGGAAAACTTGGCCAAACCTTATTGTATGATTTATTTTTAGTTTTGCGGACATGGGGGTGCTGGTACGGAAATGAGCTCAAATGTGATTATATATTTTTTATCGTTTTGTTGGGTGGGCAAAATAAGTTAATGGTTGGTCAAATCTGGCAAAACTTGGACAAACCTATGGCATAATCTGTTTGAAGTATTTCCGACATGGGGGATGCTAGTACGGAAATGAGGTCAAATGTTATTTTTTTTTTTTTTTAGCGTTTTGGTGCGTGGGCGAAAAAAGTTATTGGTTGGGCAAACCTGGGCAAAACTTGGGGAAACGTTACCCACAAACCGCTTTTTAAAATTCCAACTTGGGAATGCTAATTCCACGCTTTTCAGAAAACTATTTTTGTGGTTTTTAGCGTTATAAATGGTGGGCAAAAAAAATTATTGGTTGGACAAACCTGGGCAAAACTTGGGCAAACATATGATATGATTTGTTTTTAGTTTTTCCGAAATGGGGGTGCTAACGCGGAAATGAGGTCAACATTTATTTTTTTTGATTTTGGGAATTTTGGTGGGTGGGCAACAAAAAAAAATATTGGTTGGGCAAACCTGAGCAAAACTTGGGCAAACGTTTCATATAAACCGGTTTTTCAAATTGTGAGGTAGAGGTGCCAACTTCACACAGGTCCGATTTTGTCCAGTAAGTTTCTTAACCGGTCAACCCACATAGCCTCTTACATCCATAAGACATCTATAAACGTGTATAAAAGTTTAAAAACTTCCATTGAATACATATAAATAACCTACAGATATCTATTAGCACAACAAATGTCTCTCTTTTTTACATCCATTAGATGTCTGCTACATATTCAATAAATCTCCAAATAACAAATAATTGGACTTGTTAAATCTAATAGATATTGAAAAAATCTAAATTTTGTTTTGATCTACCATGTTACATCTAATAGACATCGAAAGAGGCACGCCTAAATTTGGTCTATATTTATACCTCTAATAGATACCCATAATTAATACAGGGTATCCAGGACTTTTAATGGACATTTTTCAGATATTTTGTACTTTTTATGGATCATTGGATGTAATTTAGATGTCTAATGGATATCATTGGCTGTATGGGAACATATCAAACTTCCCAACGCGCGAAGTTACCGATCCATTTGAGGCGACGACTGAACAAGTCCTTAGTAAGTGAAATTGCAGATAAAGAAAATTTATCACTGTTTACGTTATTTTTGGCTTTTTAAAAAATTGTTGCCACATTGAACTTGAATTAAATTGTTAAATGTACTAAATAAAATGTAATTTTATTTCATTATTGATTCTGCGTTTTTTAGAACACTCATTTCTTTTACACAGCGCCACATATTCCCCTAGCGGTGATTTTTGGAACTAATAATTTTTTAGTGTCTTGTTAAATCATTCTACAAATTTTGGCGCCATTCGCGAAATTAGACCACTCTACATATCTGTCAGTTTAATTATGCCCACCCTATATTACGTCAATATCAGAAAGCAAAACGTAAAGATATATATATATATATATATTTGTGTCATGTCTGTGTGAAACAGGTAATTTAGTACTTTAAAATATATCAAGCGTAAACGCAAATATATGAGTATAGAAATTTATTAATACATACGTCTAATAAGTTTAAAAAAATTGTATGAGTTCTTAGGAAATTTATATTTACGGGTAAAGCAAAATATGCATTAAAGTTTAAAATACGTTTGAAAATAAAAATGTGAGTAATTTCAATATTACATAATAATTAACGAAAAACTGACTTTTCTATATAATAATTCAAAAACTTGCATACTTTTAATTTCTACTAAAGAAGATTGTTATATGCTTACTCTTATTCTTATTCTTATAATTCTCATTATTATAACTGTCATTCTTAGTTATCTATACAAACAATTTTGTTCTGAAAAACAAGGGCTGCAACAGATTTATCATGACAAAGGTTTTTAACTTTTAATAATCTTTATTTACGTGATCCATATTCTTAAATGTTAATCCATTGTAGTATATTTTTTTCTAAATAATTAAGTAAAATAAGATTGTAATATAATTGAATCACGAGTTTGAAGAAAGAACAAGCCCCAAAAATTAATTGAGATTATTATTATTACTATTATTATTATTATTATTTTAAATTCAATCTGCTCTGATACACATGTCCATTAAAGGAGGATATGAAAATCACTTATTTAATGTAAAATGAGGCATTGAAATCATTTAATAATTTTTTTTTCTCTTTTTTCCGAAAATTCTAATTTTGAGCGTCCCGATTATTACTTTCTTCAAACTGATGATTTCACTGATGAGAATCCTGATTGTTGCCTTCTCCAAATTGGTGATTCAATTACATCTTATATAGAATATAATAATATAATATCAAAAGCATTTTTACCAGAAATTTTATTAAAACAGGTTAAACCATGTCATATATGAAATTATTGAAATATTGAGCAATGATTTCGTTATTTTAAGTAGTACGGCAGTGATTTTGAAAATATGCGTAAAGAAACTGAATTTCTCTTTTCCAACGGATTGCAAAATATTCTTGAATAACAAATATTTGTATGGCTAGAGAAAGCCTATTTATACTGTGAAACATTTATTATGATTATTCTTTGATATTATTTGAAATTATAGCTTTAGAAAAAGTGTTATATCTGAGATAAAATTTCTTTAGTAAAACGTTTTGGAAATATGTAACTAACAAATGCATATAAAAAGACAATTTTGAATAATAATACTTAAATTAGAGAGAGCGTATATTTATTAAGAGAAGTAAAGAATATTAAAACGAAATATTGGTACCAAAAGTACAGTATGGCCATACTTTTTTCAAAATTTACCGCTTAGATTATTTTAAGATTTCATTACCTGGAGAAAATTATTAATAATTTAATCATGATTTCCATTTTGTCTATGTTCGTGTACATAAAATTTGTATATTTCACAAATAAATGTTCAAATTTTTAAATTAGAAACACTGCTAACGATTGATATTAAGCAAAGAAAGATTTTCATAAAAATACAGCGAGCAACAACAAAGTAATCATGTGTTTTCCATATAAAAATAAACTATATAGCCGCAATTTTTAAAATCGTTATTCTTTCGAAATTTCGGACTGCATGTTCATAATAATTTTCCCTTAAAACGAAATTGAACATTGAAATAGAATATTTATTAGTTATTTAGTTAAAAGAAAATTACAATAAAAAATATTCATTTGTGTGTGAGTTAAAGAAACATATATGTTTTTTTTTATTATATATATATATATATATATATATATATATTATGCAGAATAATAACTTTCATGTAAAAATATACTATCCCAATTTTGCTTTCCAAACCTCATTTTTAAATTTCTTAGTAAACTGAACTTTAATCCACGTAAAGCCAAAAATCTGGTAAATTTTTATTTAAAAAAGAGAATGAGAGACAAGAATAATGTTATTATTTTTAGTTAAAAATGTATGTTCTTATCAAAAATTCTACTCAGGTTTAAGCATTTTCAAATTTGTTAGAGTTTAATGTATTCTACTAAAAATTTACTATTTAAAAAAGTTATTCTCTTTTCATTACATGAATATTTAAAAGAATGATTTCCATCGTAAAGAATTTTATTCGTGCGTTTGATCTTCCAAATGAGTTACTTTCCGGTGTTGGGCTGTGTTAAAATATATCGTGTCTGCCTTTTTCAAAAGATATTCATATTTCTCTTTTGAAATAAAATTCCATAGGTTTCGTAAAGGAAATTTCATATCCAAATCCTTAGGCATATTTTATTCACAGATGGCTCTTTAGTGAAGAAATATATTTTGGGTTATATCTTATCGAATTTTATTAAAGTATAGTGCTGTGACTAAATTTTTCTTAAATAAAAATTTACATAAAATTATGTTATATACATTTTATTTAAAGAATAACATTAATGATAAGTACAGTTATGAGTACTTCTTTTAAAAATTTAAAATTTATATTTTTTCAGCCTTATAAAGATGTATTTATAATATTTATATAATAATAAATAAATAATATATATATATATATATATATATATATAATAATAATTATATATATATATATATATATATATATATATATATATATATAACAAGACTAAAGAAAAATGGCTTTATAATTACGCATAAACATATGTATTAGCATTAAATGATGTAGTGAAAATATTTTACTATCAGATTGAGTAATGCGTAACGAAAAGTTCATCGTATTATAATTTTGTGTTTTTTATATGATTAAAGAAATGGGCAAATTAAACATTTTAAACAAAGGTTTGTTTCAGTTAAATTTCGTATATTTAAATGAATTTAAAGCCAGTTATTTAGGTGTAAAATAAAACATTTTCATTTGTATGTTCTTCACAATGCGCCTTCATAGTAAAGTACCCCGTTCCCCTTCCTCCTCCAAAAAATACATAAATAAATAAACAAGTAAATAAAAGTAAGTTTCTAACTTTTCTTGAAATTTCTTGTTAAACTGGTGCCTGACACAAATTTGCGCATTTAAGAAACTTTAAATATTTATTTGGATTTTTTTTTTTTTTTTTTTTTTTTTTTTAATACAAAGATCTACTTAAGTTGATCCTGATCGTTTCGAAGAAACAATTGAAAAAAGTTTTTTTTAACATCTTGACGAATATGCATTCTGTCTGTTTACAGTTCAAAGTTTCGCTAAAAAAGGTGTCAATGTAGATCAGTTTAGCTAGAACCAACATTTCTTTTTAATTTTGTGAAGTTTCACAATTTTAGTAATGTCCTTTTAATAGCATAAGCACTACTAAAATGAAAATAAATATTTCAATAGTAAAAATCAAGTGGCGTGAAATCAGGGTAAGTAAGGAGCAATTCTGTGGTTGCTTTCAAACTAATGCATTGCTTATCAAAGTGTTTAGTGTGACAGTTAGCACAGTTGCACAGTTTGTCCCACACAAAAATTTCGCCCCAAGATATAATATGTTTGAATTATCTTGTTTGCCCCTGTAAACGAACTATTTGTTTGATCTCAACGAAAGTTTTAGAGTAGCAGTCTAATATGATGATAACAACCTGCAACTGTATGTTCTTGATATATTCTAATACAAGATGCAAGCACACACGCTCAGACTTACTGAGGGACACAGAGACACACTGATTAACAACTAAAAACATTATTTTTAGACTCAGTGCACCATTTTAAACTCAAGTTAGGAAATTTGGCTCCCTAAAAAAATACTTCTCTATCTCTATAGGGGTAAGAGGATGTAAAAATAAACTGAAATAATTATAAGATAAAAAATTTTTTATAAACCATGTTTTTTAATTTTCTGTTGAATCATATAAACGCTACTGAAGGCAGCCGGAACCCCAGCAATTGGATAAAAGTATTAAAAAAATTCCTTGCTATCGTCTTTTGAGCTATTATAAAAGTTTCAAATGGCTATCTAGCCGGGAAGTTAGTTAAAAGTTGATTGCAAGCTTTGTACTGGAAACGCTGCCGAAGGCAGCAGGGTACCGAAGCAATCGGATAAAAATATTTTTAAAAAGCATTTTTACCGTATTTTGAACTGTTCCGAAAGTTTCAAATGTCTAGCTACTCGGGAAGTTAGTTTAATAAATTTTCTGTTGAATCATATGAACGCTGCCGAAGGCAGTAGGGACCTGAAACAGTTGACTAAAAGTATTAAAAAAATATATTGCCACCGTGTTCTGAGCTATCCAAAAAGTTTCAAATATCTAGCTAGTCGGGAAGTTAGTGAAAAATCGATTGCAAGCTTTGTACTGGTAACGCTGCCGAAGACAGCAGAACCCGAAACAGTTGGCTAAAGGTATTTAAAAAATGCATTTTCACCGTGTTCTGAACTATTCTGAAAGTTTCAAATGTCTAGCTAGTCGGGAAGTTGGTTAAATAAATTTTCTGTCGAATCATATAAGTGCTGCCGAAGGCAGCGGGACTTGAAATAGTTGACTAAAATTATTAGAAAAATGTATTGTCACCGTGTTGTGAGCTGTCCTGAAAATTTCAAATGTCTAGCTAGTCGGAAAGTTAGTGATAAATCGATTGCAAGGTTCGTACTGATAACGCTGCCGAAGGCAGCGGGAACCCGAAACAGTTGGCTAAAGGTTTTAAGAAAATGCATTTTTACCCTGTTCTGAACTATTCTGAAAGTTTCAAATGTCTAGCTAGTCGGGAAGTTAGTTAAATAAATTTTCTGTCGAATCATATAAGCGCTGCCGAAGGCAGCGGGACTTGAAATAGCTGACTAAAATTATTAGTAAAATGTATTGTCACCGTGTTGTGAGCTGTCCTGAAAATTTCAAATATCTAGCTAGTCGGGAAGTTAGTTAAAAATCGATTGCAAGATTTGTCCCTGACAAACACACAAACCCACAAACCCACAAACCCACAAACAAACAAGAATCGAAGTTAATAAAAACATGGTAAAATACGTAACTATTTCGAGAATCCATGTTAAACACACACACACACACACAAAATTATTCTAAATTTTATCGCACATTTTTTTTTTTTTTTATGTTACATATGTACATTTCAATTTTGGTATATGGTTTCTATTCATAGCGTTCAGTTTTTAATAAAGTATATCTCACTAAATTTTAAAGATGTAACTACGTGTTTTTAAATGGTAACGTTCCTCAAAAGACTGCAAAATTTGTTGTTGAGAGAGGGTTGTAGAGTTGTATAAAAATTTCAAAAGCGTAATATTTTTAACTAGTATGTTGTGGCCACCACAAGACTTTCTTCTATATTTTCCTATACATATTCAATCAGTAACAATATTAAGAAAAAAAAAAAATACGATTTTTTTTTCTAAGGGTTTTTTTTTTTTTTTGGGGGGGGGTACTTGTTTTTTTTAAGGGTACTTCCCCCCCAGGGGGGAAGCGATGCCCCCCCCATGCACAAAATTTTTTCCTAGTTACGTACTATTATTATCAATAATTCATATTAATTTTACAATCACAAGTGTAAAATAACTCTTATTATGCACATTTATACGAATTTTTGTCTTATTCTGCCATGTTAAAAATTTAGATAAAATGCTATCACAGCGCCTCCTGTTGAGCTATTGATCCGCAAATATAATCAGCACCAGTTTATGTCGGGGACCAACTAAATACCAAGTTTGGTAAAATTTCGTTTAAAAAAAAAAAAAAAAAAAAAAAAAAAAACGATTTTTTTTCTAAGTTTTTTTTTTTTTGTTAAAAGTAAAAAAAATCGATAACTTTGTTTTAAATTATCACAGATTTATGGTTCAACCATTCGTTTGAAAGGTATTGACGAGATCTTTCGAATGATACCCATCTTCAAAATTTAATACCCGCGGGGGGGTACTTCCCCCCCAGGGGGGGAACCGATGCCCCCCCATGCACAATTTTTTTTTCCTAGTTAACTACTACTATTATCAATAATTCATATTAATTTTACAATCACAAGTTTAAAATAACTCTCATTATGCCCATTTATACGGAATTTTGTCCTATAAAATGCGATCACAGCGCCACCTGTTGAGCTATTGATCCCCAAATCTAATGGGCACCAGTTCATGTCAGGGTGCAACTAAATACCAAGTTTGGTTAAATTTCATTCATTGGTTCGTGAGATAGAGCGTCCACAAAAAAATGATACAGACACACAGACAGACAGACAGACAGACATTTTTAAAAAACTATCAATTCGTGTTCAGGACATCCCAAAACGTGTAGATCCGTCAAAAAACGGAGGTCGAAAATTTTCGCGAATCCAATACTTTCTCTATATTACATATAGAAGAAAGTAAAAAATAGCGGAAAGCCATACATATTAACATGGAAATGTTCTTTACTCATAATGAGGACATTTGCAACTTACATTTCCAATTTACCTTTAATGGGAAAAGAAGTAAATCACGTTTTAATCTCGTGTGACAAAACATTTGCGGATAAAATATTTTTATAGTTTTTTTTTTTTTTTTTTTAAACACAAGTTTAAAGAGTATGGAATTTTGCCACGTTAAAATGTTATGTTTACATGCAGTTTTTGAATACTTATAATATCACAAGCAAGTTTGACGCACGATGAAGGAAAACAAAATATCTCATTTACTTAAATCTCCAAGCTTAAAATTAAATTAATTTAGTAAACAATCCACTTGAGTTAAATAATAAATATTTATGCCTGAATACAAGTTAAATATCAGTATTTATGATATAAATAGTTTTATACATTACAAGAGTACTGAAAAAATGTTTATTTTTTAAAAAGTAATGTATACCGAATGTCTAAAAAATGCATAAAACTCATCTATCTCCAGTGTCATTTATGTAAATAAATATGCAATAATTTTACTAAAAACTGCACTTTTTTTTTTTTAACATATAAAAATGTTAATAAAAATATTTTATTTAATAAACGTTTCAAAACTATTAGTATTGTGCATTTTTAGAAAATACACAATACTAATTTATTTATTTAGATTTTCTTTGTGAAATAAAAAGTTTATACTCGAACACGACATCATTTGAAAATCAATTCGCTGCGGTCAACTGTTGGACATCGCCTGCATATTTGAAATTTTAATGAAGGATCACATATTATATAATATGCGTTTTCTCACTAAACAGTTGGTAAGAAACGACAGTTGCATTGGAATTTGTAGCTTTTTGTATGTAGATGAAATTAGTCTCTTTTTTTTTTTTTTTTTTTTTACTTGAACCATTCAACAACTGTTGAATCGTCTATTTCTAAATTTTCCAGTCAATACACATTTTAGTTGAATTGCAGATTGCTCTGAATAATTGTTTAATTAAGATGAAATGGTATAGTCACCCTGGCAACACTGGAACATTCTTTGAACACTTAATAACGGTTGTAATCGTTCAGGCACCGTGCATCGCACAGTGGATCGAGGTATAGGCAGTGGCGAACATAGGAAGGTTATGGTATTATTATTATCTATGTATGATGTTTTTTGTCACATTTCGATTTAAATATGTATATATGTATGATACTAAAAGCGATTCTATGTTTTTGTAACCCTTTATAAGGCCACAGGAATATTTTCCTAACCAAATTCATTATCATATTATTCAACTGGCACGATTTTTATTTATTTATTTATTTATTTATTTATTTTATTTATTTATTTTATTTATTTTATTTTATTTTTTATTTTTTATTTTTTTAAGTAATGATTTAAGTATCATTTCTCTAGAAAAATATCAGTATAAATATTATTTTTATAATATTGGTGCGAAAAAAATATAAAATAAATAGTCATTTGTGGCAATTCTGCTTATGCTAATATAATGGGTCGTGAGAAGTTTGCGATTAACTAAGAGAATAATGTGTCAAAATTAAAATTAATTATTTCTAATAAGCTAAATGCATTTTTTTCTTTACATCAATTTTTATTCGTGAAATGAGTTTAATGTGCCATTTGAGGAAAAATTGGCATTATAAAGGGGTTTAACGGTATCATATTTTTCTGCTGCAAACCGGTATTTAGAAACATACCTGATAAAGAAAGAGACGTTGCAAAAAAAGAAGAGAATAAAAGGAAATAAATAAAAATTTCGAGAAGAAAATCTATATTTATAACACAATTAATTTAGCACACAATGTTAAATATATCATCACATTACTGCTTCTTTTTTCTTTTTGTTTTTTTTATACAGCATTTCAATAGAAAATTCATGCAAGCATTTACTGACTAACTCTATGAAAAATTCACATTTGTCTTTATTTTTATTGCACAGAAACTTTTACTTTAAATCGTAATATGGATTATAATATTTAATTTTAACATTTAGTAATTTAACATTAAGCATTTGTTTAATTTTAACATTTTATGACATAGCACTGCAACCATTTACATTTCCCCCTTTTTTTGGGTCCAAAGGTACTTTTCAATACCTTTAAAGTAAAATTAATTATTTTATTAAATATTTAAAAAAATAAGAAATAATTTTTGATTTATTAAATCTATTTTAATCATCTAATTTCTATAATATTTTCACTATAAAACGTTTAATATATTTTCTGTCATTAATGAATACAGATATTCAGATAAATATCTCAATTGATAATTTGGGGGTAAACAGAATAAAAATTTATTTTTCACTAAAAATGGCGATTTGTGGCGAAAATCCTTTTCACAGATTAAAATGTATATTTTTGGGAGTAGTAAACTTAAAATTTTGGACAATTTTGGACAAAAAAAGTTGCACAACTTATAAATTTAATTTTTTTGATAATTTTATATTCACATTTCATGCGTGGATCCCAACATAAAAAATCAAGAAAATGTTGGCAGAAGTACCTTAAACGTTTATTAGAACATTATTAAAAGTATTTTTATTTCGTATTTTTTCATAGTTATCTTAAGTACCACTTGATAGCTATTCAAATAAAGTCACTGAAATTCATCGAAAAATCTTATTTCTGAAAGTTTTCGTTTTGAACTTATTTATATGTAATAAAACTTCATGAAATTAAAGAAATAACCATATATTTGTATTTTTTTGACACTGTTAAATTATTTCACTGCAAAATATCAGTTATTTAGAGATTGATTTTTGGGCCTCTGTTCGTATTTTAACATTGTTCGATCCACTGTGCATCGTGTCAAAAGAACATTCTACTGCACGTTCGAAAAAGTGTTTTTTAAACGGTTCTGAAAAGATATGTTTTGTAAAAAAAAAATTTTGCGTGCATGTTGAATGAATTCCTGGGAAACCAAATATATAATTAATAAAATGTTATTTTTCATTAGTTCAATGGTGAATTTATTTCATTTATACATGAGCAGTTTTTTCGAACTTTAATAATTCAATTTAGTGCATTCATTGTAAGCGTTTTAACGTTTACATCTCTAAAATCAGCTATACACTAGCAAAATTGTGTAATTTGGTTTGATTGTGCACATGTGTTCATATTGCGTTCATAACAGCAACGCCAAAACCTCCTGTATCAGAAACTTTTCGTACGTTATAACAAAATCCCCTAGTGCCTTTCAGACTCTGTACCGGAAATAAGATTTCACTTCATTCAATTGTTTTAGCTGCATATGCCTCCGATCAGGGAAAATTACTTTGCGGCTACCTTCTGTATCGAATGAAAATTTTAAAACCAAAGTCAATATATTTTAATTATATTCAACATTATATTTCTTTATCATATACTTTTAGTATCCATTATTTATAAGATGGAAATTATACAGTAAAAAATTCAAAAATAAACTTCATCTTCTTATTACCTTTGTTGTTTAAAAAAATTAACGTAAATTCATAATAATTAAATAATATAAATAATTTTATTTCATAAAAAATTTAAAACATCAATTCTGATTAGGTACACCTAGTAGAAAATAACATTTTACTTCACTAAAAAATGAGTATATAAAGTACTGTGTTTAAGAAATAATGAATAACTTTAATGTTGCATTTAGAGGAATTTTATTTTATATTTTAATTTTAAAAGTTTCTGATTTGCAACTCTTCATGCATATTTTTGTAAAGATTTTAATATATCATGTAAATTTCCCCGGTTTTATTAATCATGCTGACTCACTGATGATATCGACTGAATTTCCTAGATTCTGCGATAAATTTCAATTATGTGTAGTAAAATATATTGCGGAATATTAACGCTAGAATGCATTGTAAGTACAAAAGGCATCATTAATGTTCGATATAGACATGTCTCACTTTGTGAGGAGGTTTAAAATTCGTGAGTCATTTCCTGTTATGATTACGAAACTAATATTATTCTGTATAAGAATCTGGCGTTTTCATAACGTATACTAATTTACACAAATAAAATGATGTTAAGTTTGAAACAGTATTTTTATACTTTAACGAGCAAACCGATATGTTTCTCATAATAATTAATTAATTAATAATTATTAGATATATAAATTATTATTGTTAGATAAACAATAAAATGTTTTAAAACTTAGTTTTACATTCAAAAAAATGAAAAACATTTAATGATTAGATTGATATTTCTCAAAGTAAAATAATAATGAACATACTGTTACTCATGAAAGTAAAATCTATTTTATAGTAAATAATAGGTCTTTAATGAGAATTGTACTTTTATAGTAATAAATAGGAAATCAATTATTTTGACTTATTTTAAAGACATCATGTTTAAACATAGTGCACAAAAACTTTAACTTGAAAGTCATAAAAATATAAAATAGGTTCAAGGGATTGTTAGTCAGAGTATAATTTTGAGTTTTAAATATACCACTTGATTTATTCCCTAAAAAGAACATTCTCATAGAAGAGAAAATCTTTTGGCGTTTTCATGATTTCCAATTAACCATAAATGAAACAAAAAAAAATCCAAATGCTTACAAAAATTGTAACTTTGGATACTATCAGTACCATCTTGAAATTGCATTTACTACTAAAAGTGTATGAAATTTAATTGAAGAACAAGAAAGAATTGAAAATTTCCGATCTGACATATTTTTACCTTAAAACATTACACTCTTCTGTTTTTGCAAACTGAAAACAAAATATGAACTATAACCGGAATGGAACACGGGCGCAATATTCATACCGGAATCTGTCTAAGAAATTTCTCTACCTATAACATCATTGATTTACGAAGTAAAAAATTTTCTTACATTGATAGTGGTATGAATTCTGCGCCCGTATTCCATCCCTGCTATACCCTACATTTATTGATTGAAAATTCTACTTTACACATTCTGTTAATTAGCTCGATCGTTTATTTCCTGATTTTATATTATACGAGTGATCCAGATGCAAAAATGTATGTGAATATCGTGGATGTCTAACCCGCACGATCGTACGGCATGAGTAGGAAAGGGACAACGTAGTCTATTTTTTAACTTTTTGAAAAGGGGTGGAGAACTGACTACCCCATCTGTTTCACGGTCACTTTTAATGACTGGAGTGTATATATAATCCGATGTAAATACAGTCGTGTTAGGCAAATAAACTCACCATACTAAAAACCTTTCTATTCTTGTATTTTAACTTGTTCAACTTTCAACGTTGCACAAGCCATATTTCTACAACGATTAACGATACGTAATAGGATTATTGACGTAATATGGAAATGGATAATATGACCTCCATTTTTGACAGACATTCAGAGAGATAGATAAAGAAAGAGAAATATAGAAAAGCAGAGAAATATACAGGTAAACAAAGAAACAGATAGATAGATAGACATATAAATGCCGACCTTTTCAATGAGTCCTTTTTATGACTTACAAACGATTTACAAATTCTTACACTTTCAATTATATAACGTTGTACAATTATATGCAGCTATACCTTTGTCATACTTTTTATAGAAAAACCATATATTAAATATATATATATATGTATATATATATTTACCTTTGTCCTACCTATTTATAAAAGATTCTGAATAATAAAATAATGTCCTATCTTAAAAAGGTCATTTAAAAAATCTCATATTAATAAAAATAGTATTTAAAATAATACTTATAACATAAAAGTGGACTTTTTTGACAAATTACACTACGACTGAAAAAAAAAAAAAAACAATCGAGCCTGATAGAATTCCTGCTGATTCTTATGTAAAATGACCTCCTGAAACCGATTATGACCCATATTTTGCACCATCACCCACGGTTTTCTCGGGACGTCACCTCTTCCCCCAATTTTCTTCACTCTTTGCAAATTTTATAGCCATGAATTTAATTTGGAGAATGGGAAATAACTATTTTAAGTCTTAATATATATATATATATATATATATATATATATATATATATATATATATATATATGTGTGTATGTGTGTGTGTGTGTGTGTGTGTGTGTGTGTGTGTGTGTGTATACATATAATGTATAATAAGTGATCATAATAGTTGATTAATAAAATATAATAAATGTAACTTATAATTTCAGTGGCATATCCCCCTAAATCTTCCCCTTGCTTCAAGTGTTCATGTTATAGAATTTTTCATCTCTTTAGGATCTCAGGATATGTGTAACAGTTAAATTATTTCTTTCGTCCACTACAAATTAAATTTATAGCCATAAAATTACCGAAAAATCGTAAAAATAGGGAGGTGTCCCAAAACACGGTGGGTTATAGGGCAACATGACCGTCATATTCGGATTCAGGAGGTCATTTTACATAAGAAATTGCAAAAATGATGTTGGGGCAATTTTCATGCCGAGTAGTGCTCTATTGATTTTCATAACTCTCTAATTGAAGAGTTGTATATGAATTAGATTAATTTTTTTTTTTTTTGAATTTCGGTTTTTCTTTTATTTGCATTCAGCTGTTTTTTTTTTTTTTTTTTTTTTTTTTTTCCATGTGGTTATTAATGAACAATTACGTACTTCATTTGTGATATTGTTTATGGATATCTATTTTTTTTTTTAATTTAATTTCTTACTGACAGGAATAAATTCATACAAACCTTGTGACGACCGACATGTCGTCGCCATATCTATTTATTTTAAGTTGAAGCTGAAACTTTCTTAATTACTTAATAAATTCATGAAGAAATGACAAAGTCAGATTTGTAAAATAAATGAGCTTTTGTTTGAGCTTAATAGAAAAAGGTGGGCGCTGGACTTTAATTATATTTAATATCTCTATAAGTTTAAATAGGCAGCCTTCACAAATACTTTAACTATCAATAGATACTCACAATTGATCTCAACTACTTTATTTAAATTCATTAACTCTCACTGCTGCTACTAGTCTTTCGTACTCGGGAGGATTCCCTATACCACGGTACTACTCGACAACCATCATCTAATACACTACTCTAAGCAGCTAACTCAACAGCCTACCTTCTATTCGGCTACCTCCCTCTAACTAACTACCATCCTCTCTCTCACCAACTAACTCACAAAAGCAATCTTCCTTCTCCTTTTATATCAATCAATTTCCAAAATACTTTATAAAATTAGAATATCGCAGATTACAATTTAGTTTGCCATAAGAACTAACTCTACTAGACAACTGAATCCTAAAACCTTCGTATTCATGTGTTACTCTTAAAGTGTGAATTTTAATTGTAGCATTACGCTAATATACTACTACCTCACAACCTGTAAAGCTACAAATAATTGAATTGAAATTAAAATATACGGCCAAATAATTGTTATTTATTTATTTTATTTTTTAAATGTTCAATGTTAATATTTAAATTAATAAAATTATTTTTTTTTTTTACTGAAATGTCCTTAAATTCTTGAATCTCTTTGAACAAAAAAGTCATAATAGTAAATCGTTCCAGTTTCCATAACATTTTATGAACATTGAAATAAAGTAAAATTGGATTGCACAACGTGTCATAATGAATTGTTTATATTGGAATCTGACACAATGTCTGAAAATAAATGAAGTTTATTCTTTCATCTGGAAGTCAAATTAAAATGGAGAAAAACTTAAATGCAAATTTAATATAAAGTATAGAAAAAAAAGTTGAATAAACTGAGAGATTGCATTAAAATTAGTCAATTAAAGAAACCAATTTAACATTGTATAATCCCCTCTGTTGCATAAATTTTATATATGCACGGTTTCTAATGCATTAAACTCTTTATATAGCAATATCTTTAGAAAATTGTAGTTTATCAGCTGTTTTGTGATATCCACTTCAGAATATCCAATTTTTATAATATATTCCGGAACACATTTAGTCCCACGTTTATTTTCCTTCACTATATTTATTGAATAATTTTCTGAAATATATAACTACGATGAAAAAAATACATGCACTTAAAAAATCGTGGCATTAAAGTAAGGAGACGCTAACAATTTTCCTGAGTAAATTATAAATGTTACCAATTCTTCCACTGTTTGTGGGAAATTAAGATTTACAAAATAAAAACTAGCCGAACTATTGTGTCAGGCTGGTTTAACTTTTTATAACTATTTTGACAACTCTAGATTTTAAGATCATCAAACTTTGTAGCTTCATAATTTCTCACAGAGTTAACGGATTTTCGAAATCTCGGTGCCTTGCCTTGAAAATTTAATAGGCTTTCCAATGATTTAATGCTTAATATACCTTACTTTTAGAAATATTTGAGTTACAAAGAGTATGCGCAAAAATACTATATATGCTAGCTTCGTTACTTCAAAATAAAATAGGCTGAACGAATAAAATAAATAGAATGAACGAATGAAACATAAGTTAGTGAGTGACTTAAATATAAAGTAGACTGATGGTTTGCTATTTTCTATACTACCGTTTACATCTCTTCAGGAGTTGTGCGGTTATGAAATGCATGGTATATAAGTGTGCGTTTGCGTACGAGTGAGTGCAGATATTTGTAATATTTAATGTTATTTTCGTTGGTTTAAGGTATGTATTATGTACATTTAGTACAATTATAGCCACCTAAACTAGATGCTTGTCGCGTGGCTCGGAATCTTGGCAACAGTTCAAACTGTAACAGCCACCAAAAAAAATTTAAAAGTAGGATTTGATATACATACAAGGTGAATATAATACACGAAGCGTCGACTATATATATCATACATCACTTCCTAAAATTATTGGTGACAGTTGAATAAAAAAGTCGCGCAATCTGTACCAGGGGGCGCTGTTTACCGCTTGAACTGTTGCCAATTTTTTGAGCCACACGACAGGCATCTAGTTTAGGAGGCAATGATACTATGGTGTATACAGTAGGAAAATAATATGTAAAACTAATTACGTTTTTGCATTTGTATTTATATTATATTAAATTGGATTTAATACTTCAAACTATAGAGACTTCAACAATATCTCTAAAAAGATTTAATATAATAAAAAATCGTATGCTAATTAAATCTATTAATCACAGTCTAGATTCAACTCTAAAACTTCATTATACTAATAGTCCCCCCTTTCTGTAAATATTTCTATAGCTTTAAACATTATATACAACGTAAATTTAATTTATTTATCCCATTCAGTTCTCCTTTAACTATTAAACAATGAACACTTCATGACCTCGACTTAAATGGACCCACTGGAGGCGTCTATTAAATTCCCATTGAAAACAACAAAGAACTTTTCTATTATATTGGACAAACTAAGAGGACTTTAAACAAAATAATATAAGCACATATGCGTAATATCAAAGAAGGAAATAGTGCTGGTCGACTTCATTCATGCTAACCCAAACGCTATCCCTATATGGAATAACGCCAATATTATTACAGCTCCACCTACTATCCAAGAACTTTACATCTCCGAAGCTCTTAATATAATTAAACGCAAAAATACAATAAATTCTAAATATGCTGTAATTTTGCCAATAATTTGGCACAATATTATAAAATAGCTGATAGTTTATTTGTGCTAGATCATTATGGTTTTTCTCCTACAATAGCCTCGTGTGATTTTTCAATAGTTCCAGCTTCTCTTACTTTCCTTAGCTTCTTGGTCCAACCTTCACCGGACATCAAATTGACCTTGCTGCTATACACGTTATTAGAAGACTTAACTATTGACAGAACTTAATTAGAAGACTTAACTATTGGATTTTTATTCAGAAATAAAAATCCCTGTTGATGCTTTGAAATTTCAAAGCGAAAAGCTTAGGATAATAGTTTAAATTTTTTTTTATAAAAATTAATTTTACGTGTTTTTAAAGTGTTTTTAATAAAAATATAAAGACTTGATTTAATCTTTGAATTTATTAGTACTCTAAACCATAAATACCCCCGTGTTAGTAAAAAAAAAAAAAAAAAAAAAAAAAAACATTATGATTTTCTTAGAAAGTCGACACTGAAAGATATAATAAAATATACCAATGAAAAAAATTATTTAAACAGCTGTATCATTAAACTTTAAAATTTTCGGATCCATTAATGCACACTTCAGTGATTCCGGTGATTCACACTGCAATGCGTACTTTATTTCCACTTCTACCTTAAAATTTAATGTCTTCTGCAATCACTACTCGACAGATTTCATCTTCATTTTACTTCATTCGTTCATAGGTTTTAGGGAAAAAAGAAAGAAAGAACACAGGGTAGAATGTATTTTTACATCGATTTTAAAATAGGAACCTTCGTTCGTTTCAGTTTCATTGAGCGAAGTACAGGATAAGTGCGGATGACAATTCAATAAACATATCATTTAAGCATATTCTGTAAATGCAAGTGTGACATCTTTTTCACTTTTGTTTGAATAAAACCTTTTAGCAGATTTTATACACGAAATCAGAATTGTTACGTTAAAGTGAATACAATTTTAAAATAATATTTAAGAGGAAATATCTGTCCAGGAGGCTGATTTTATTACAACATTTAGAGAAAAAGAACTTTAATAAACGAATTCTAAAACATGTCTTAAAATATTTACTTAATAGTTAAAAGAAATCACGTTACTTAGCAACAGAGGCGTATATTATATGTCGATTCACTTTCAAGAATCTTTTTGTTTGAAAATTTACTTTAATTTTCTTTAAATTTTGCTCCTTTTTTATTAAATTACATATTTAATTTTTAAGACTTCCTCGATTTAAAATTCAGAGACAACGTAAATTAAAAAAAAGAAAAAAAAAGAAGTTCCTTTATAGCACACTTGGTTTCAATTACATCTCAGATATATCGTGCCATTCCATTCACGTACCGTCTCTTTGGGCTCTGAAAAACACGTCCCTGCGATAGTCTTTTCGAAGTTTTAATTATTTTGGTTATGTGGTCGACTTGAGCTGTATAAACTAAGTCCCTGAGACAGCGATACTAATGCAACATCCCATAGACACACGAATGCGATATCAATGTTATATCGCATTTTATGCCGCAAATGGAAGACATTTTCACGTGTGTATATCTGTGAGATGTCATATAGGATAGTGTGATGCGCATGCAATGACATCAGTATACATACACTCCCTCAAAACTTTAATAAGATTTGAAAACGATCAGTTTTTTTCAATTAAAAAAATTTATCTCTCGAGAAAATGTTTTCAAACGTTGGGTATTTAAACAATTGTGTCATTGATTTAGAACGTTTCGTGTTTTGAAGTACTTTATATATTGAGATCCCACAAGAAAGACACTGCATAACTTAAATTTTCAGCGTAACACAAGATTTTTCTTTTTTAAATAGAAACCATACATTTTTTCACAGAATCGTATCAAGATAACAAAATGTGGTTTAAAACATGTATTGCTTTTTCTATTTTCTATGTTGTGCGCTTCGAATCCATAATTTTTATGTTACAATAAATGTCTGGAAATCTGAAAAACATTTTATAAAGAAAAGAATTATCGATGAAAGCTTCTATAAAAGAAAATAAATTTTGTGCTTTTAAATGAAATGTTACACGAAATTACGCGTAATGTGAGATATCACAAATGGGATGCTGCATCACCTAATAGCGCCACATGAAACAAAGTAAATTTGAAATGGATACTATTAATACTATTTTTCACATAATATTATTGAGTGAAAAATATCTACTTGAAAATAATTAATACTTTTGTTATTTTTCCAATGTACGGATGGTCCGAGCTCCATTTCTCATATTAGTAAAAAAGTATAAAAACCTCAAAATATCTTTACAAGAATGCGATTTGAAAACAGAAAATTTTCGATTTAATATATGCAGAGAATTAATATATGGTTTAGATAATTAATAATGGTTTAGATATTTTTGGGTTTCCGGATTTTTATTCAAACACTATTATCACGGTTTTAGGCCCCCAACATTAAAAAATGTAAAAGAGTAATGCATGTTTTAAAGCAACTTTTCTCAAATTAAGAAAGTTCTGTGGAAAATAAATAAATAAATAAATAAAACTATATCATTTCCATATGAAAAAAATAAAATAAAACTGCGTGTGTTATGTGACCCCCCCCCCCCCTCTTTCCTTGGGATTCTGGGTTCCTGTCTACAATATCTACATCTTTTTTTCAGAATTTGCAGAAGATATTTGTAGTATTTTCCAGAAAGCTATATCATTTTCCTTGAACGATTTCTGTTTAAATGGGATGTCTAATGACGAACTAGGTTTGAATGATAAAAGAAATACCTTAAAATGCATTAAAATTATTATTTTATTTTATCTATTGGTGATTGGAAAGTCATTGGTGGGAAAAAAAAAAAAAAAAAAAAAAAAAAAAAAACTTGTCATGGAAAGATTTTAAATCTATATATTAAGATAAAAGTCCCAAGAACTGTATTCTGCAAAATAATTTTTTTGTTACGTTTAATATAGAAATTAGGTATGATGAAGTTCTAAAAAGAAATTTTTTAAGTTCTTTTGTAGAATTATCTCCGGGTGATTATAATATTGATGATATATCTAAAACCGAATACTGCTCTGAAAAAGTATTATTAGCTTTAAATTAAAAATCCCATGTACTCATTTAAACTAATTTGACTGTTAATACTGAAAGTTAAAGCGATATATTATGTAGTGTAGCGAAAAAGGACGTTTCTTCTGAAAATGTATCTCTATAAGTTCTCACGAAATACGTATCCAAAGTTAAAATCTACTGTATGCTAGCTTTATCAAACTTAATCTCCAGTCGAAACGGAGCGACATTCCCAGGTTATGCTTCACACATCTGGCATAAGAAATCCCCCTTAAAAGCATGTTAAATGCAAAGGCCAGAGTAGATATAACAGTTTTAGAAAGACGACAAGGACCCTTGTCAGAAACGATTCATAGATGTAGTTCATCCACGAAAAGACGACATCCTTCTATTCCCAGTGCAGCCCATATACTGTCTGGCTCCCTTTAGAACGAGTCTGGGTACGGTTGTAAGAAAGGAAGGGGCAAACTTATTGGAGGGAGAACAAATTTTACGTGTAGGAGAAAGGTTGTCATATTTGGTGCAGATATCAAAGTTCTTTTCTCCATTTCCCGCATTTATTTTAAATATGTATACCACTTCAGGAAGCTTTTCAGCACTTATTTACAGGATACACTAATACCTGCATTTCCACACAGAAATATTAGTTAAAAAGAAAAAAAATGGTAATATTTATTCAGCTACCATTCTCTTGAAAATCCATAGATAATAGAAAATATTATTTATTTTTACTAAAATAAACAATATCAGTTATCTTAAAACTTTACTTGTTTTTTTAAATATTAATCAAGATGTTATTTAAAAATGGCGTAGCTTATTTCTTGATATTGCCATTTCACTTAATATACATAGCATATTTACATTTTACGAACTTAATTTTATTATGATTATGTTTAAATAAGATATTTATATTAGTAACAAAAAGAAAATCAAAAAATAAACATATGATTAAATTGCCACGATAATATATAAAAGTCTGAACAGATTATTAAATAACTATAACTATTTATTTTTATTTTTATTTTTTTTAATATGAATAATTTGTCCAGCGTGAGTTTAAAGGTATTTGGCAGCACTGAAGTAGGTTTCATATAAAAGCTTATATTTCCATTTAATATTTAAAAATTTCACTGTATTAGTTTTGTTTAATAAAATATATATTCAGGCAACAGTTCTTACGGTTTTTGATGTATATTTCACAGATTTAAAATCTTAAACTTGCTTTTTCTCAATTTTCATTTTTATTCGTGCATTCATGAACTTCAAAATGATTAAACATCTACAAATAATTAACAATAAACTTTATTTATCTGGCTGAACGACTTGACAATAGGAAATGCGATAAGAGAATCACTGAACGAGAAAAATATGGCAAGAATTTCCAGTGTTGGCGCGAAAAGAAAATACTAGAGATCCCTCAATTTAAGTCGACTGATCGGTTACCCTGGCAAATGGACAGTGCTTTCGTCAGTTCCAGGGTCGTTCTTATCTTGGTCGAACAGTCGAAAGTCTTATACAGGTTGTAGATTCTACAGCTACATCTTTTTATGGGCTTTTTCGTCTAAAGTTCGGAACAAAGAGATCACCACCTTCTTCAACTCCAGATGAAACTTTGGCTGCCCTAGACTCAGTGCCTTAGACTCAGTCATTACAGCTGAATACCGCCCGCAAGATTCGTATGGTACATGGAAGAACGAGCAGGACAGGGAATACTTTTACAAGTCAATGTTCCCTTTTTATGCTTCCTATTACAAAAAGAGCTTTATACATGCCTTATGGGAACGAACGCTACCGGTCTGATCTCCGTCGCACCTGAAGTCAAAGCGATGAAATCAGGTGATTTTTTTTCTAAGTTATTAATTTTTTCCTAAAAAATTATTTGTTTATTTTCATATCGGAACTCAAAGTCTCACAGATGATATAATCATTTGCACACTACTGGTCAAACCTATAAATTTAAACCCACGTGTATTATGTCAAACTTCTGATTTTGCTGAGTTTTACTATACAGTACATTTACAGTTTAGTGCATTTACATGAAATTCAAATGCCAGTTTAATATTTTTATTTCAGATCACCGGCAACAGTTGTAATAAATATATATTTCTATTTTTTTTCATGTATATGCGTTCTTATATTGTAATTAGAATGTAATTTATCCTTCTGAAAAATTATAGATTTTTTATTAGAATGTGTGTTATAAGTAATGCAAATGTAATCCCCTTTTTCCTTATATATATATATGATACTTTAAATGTTACGCTATGTAACACTATTACATAATAACTACCCTTTAAAATTTTTAAATAAAAATATTTAAAATGTTATAAAGTATTTCTAGCATAAATCTACGCAAGTAATTTGCAAAATTCATTGGTTCAATATGTGTTCTGATTTTTTAAATAATTGGTAAATTTTTGTCATAACTTAAAGGTCAATATAAAATATACATCTAAGTGTTATTAAATTAAACTTAACATTATCAATATGTAATAAAACTTTAGTTTATACATATTTTAAAGCTGATCGATCCATAAGGTTAATCGTAAATTGAATGCTTATACTGGGAAGGCACTCGAGGTTGCTAGACTGTAGTAATTTGTCGTTGTTCTGTTTATTAAAATATTCTTTGGAACATCAATGATTGCACTGTTATGTTATCGCCTTAAACAGTTGAATGTAAAGTAGTATTTAGTAGATTATTAGAGAATAAAGAAATGGTTTGGATATTCAGGTAACGAGATTACAATTTTTTTTAAATTTTGTTGAAATCGTCGTGTGACTTCATACATTTTTTATTTATTTTATTTATTATTTCATTTTATTTTTTTGTTAAACTCGTTGTGAGCTTTTTTTTTTTTTTTTTTTTTTTTTTTTTTTTAGGGGAGCTCCTTATAGAATTTTTTCGTAAGAATGTGAAATGTTGCGATGTTTTAAGTATGATTTTCTCAGTTCGAGATGTTTTGCCAGTCTTGCTAAGTATTACTTTGAATTGAATCGTTCTGGATAAGTTGCAATTGTTGTTACAGTAGGATTTTCGAATTAAAGCTTTCGGCAAAACTTTCGTCTATGGTTGGATCCGAAGATAGTTTTAAGGAAGTTTATTGTAGCATATATCAGAACAAAAACCCTTATCGGGATAAAAATTTGTGACGCAGTATTTTATTTCGATATGAATAGGAAATATGGGTCTTAAAAGTAATGATATCAAATTTTGAGTGACGCTTTGCTATTAATTGAAATATATTACATAGATTTTCTTATTTCATCATTTGTTTTTTTTCTGCTATTTACATCACAGTGCATACATAATATTTTCAACTTCAGCAAGAAAATATATATAGAATTTACTCCTTGATACTTTTTCATCTGCACCTGGTGAATTCAAAATATGAGTTTTAAAAGAAATGATATAATTTCTGTGACGCCTCAGTGTTACTTTAAAAGATTTATTTTTAGATTTCGTTACAATTACATTTGTTTTGTTGAATGGAGTATATTTACTCATTGAAATAATTCTTTTAATTTTCAAATATACTGTCTAATAATCACACATTTACTGAATTTACATTATAAATTGAAATTATCTAGTTCAATAAATTGATATGTCTATTGTATCACGCTATCCAAAACTGTAAATAAAAATTATGTAAATGTTTTCTTTCCATCATACAATCTCTTTGCACACATTTTCACTTAGTACTATGATACAAAGTAACATTTACAAAATTTTTACTTACAGTTTTGGATAGCATGACGCAATAGACAAATCAATTTATTGAACTAGGTAGTTTCGTTTCTCCCACTGTGATTTCTTTAAGCAGAGTGAGAATAGACAAACAGAGACCCTCTTTGCTAGGCGCCCACAATCCAAGAGAAAAAAAATGCGAAAGTTTGCCTATGCGAAATTGGCGCATGAAAATGAGCCCGAGCCCTTTTAAAGATACTGCCTATGTTTATTTTGTTGAATATTGATCAAAAAACAGTTAACATTTTCCAGTTTTTGCTGAAACGCCAAGAATTTACGCTTGTTATGATTTGTAAGCAACAATTTTATCAAACAAGTAATTCCGAAATGGCTATTTCAAATGACAACAATTAACAAGTTATACACATCGACATTCCGACTGATCATAAAAATAAAATGGACGAAAAAGACATTTCTGATGTAAAAAGTTAAATATAAAAAATAGGTAAATAAGGGAGATTAATCTTGCATAATAAGACTTTCACAGGATGTTGATTGACAAAGTATTTTTTTTTTCTTTAATGACTCTTCACATTTATAGATATTTTAACCTTTTTTTTCAGGTCTCAAATACAATGCATTATAATGATTTTTGATTATAGATGATTATGAAACATGATTACGATACACTTTTAATATATATATAATTTTAGATATATTTGTAAAAGCATTTTAGACAGTTAGAAAAAATAAAAAAACCCAAAATGCGTAAAACAGAAAAAAAAAAAAAAAAAAAACTATTTTGCGGCGAGTATAACTTTTTTCGGGGTGATTGTAATCGGAGTTGAAATTTTAGGCCCTGTATTAGTATATTACAGAGAAAATTCAAGATCAAACAAGCAAAATCATTATTATGACCAACACAACAAGGATGCGGTCCGAATAGCCTCCACACTAATTGCGCTGATGGTCCAAATAGCAATGGCCAAATACCCCCTGAAAACTAATACCTGCATGCAGATAGGGCACACTTATTAGTGATATATTACATGGCTACTTATTATAAGTGATATTTGAAGAGTTCTTAATACATTTTAAGCAAGCAACTACATTTTAATTAAACATTAAAAATGAGGAATTTCCGCAAAAACAAAATAATTTAACATGAAATTCAGAGAAAGCAAAATTTTCAAAAACCCTGAATTCAGGATAGCCCTTGAAAAGTTTCACCCCTGAATAAAGCAACACTAAATAGTTATTAAAATCTACTCTTCTGTGAAAAAAAAAATAATTATCTTATTAAAATACAATTTATATATATAAGCAATGAAAAACAGTTGTTTGTCAATGTAAAGAAAACTATATGACTCGAGAAATGTAAAATATAAATAAATAAAAATAAAATGTAATGCATAACTTATTAGTATGATATATATAAACAAACACTTATCTGAAAAAAAGAAGGGCAGTGCAAAAAATATATATTTTAACTTACAGTGTGACTCCCGAATGTCGGATTTTATAATTGGTGACTGAAATAATATTGTCTTAGTATGTGACAAAATATTTAAAAAACACATACGTCAAACAATAATTTTTCAGTCTAGTTAATCATCAAAGAAACCGTTAAAATTTTAATCCACAATGCTTATCAATAAACTATTGTATTGATTTTGAAAAAAAAAAAAAAAAAAAAAACACGTATCATAACAAGCCACAAGCGGAGGGATACAGTGTGTAAACAAGCCAAACGAGCTAGCCCTAGTCTTTAGCGAGCGCCAAAAGTTTTGGACCTGGATAAAGTACGCATGCGTTCCAAAGAACATAGAACATAGTATAAATTCGTTTGCATGAGTGATTTAAACTTTTTTGCTTTCATTTTTTTTTATTATTATTATGAATAAAGATAAAATAGAATATCTATAATTAAAAAATACTTCTTTTATTTTAAATATATAATAAATATTTAAAACAAACAATGAAGTTTCTTTTTTGCATTTAATAAAAAAAGAAATCTAAATATTTTATTGACTGCATTCAGATTAATCCAACAGCCTCAGAAAACCGAATGACGCCTGTTCTGAATTCTGAGAATATTCTGAAGAAATGCATGCATGGCGGAGGAAAAAATAGTTCGATTTTTAAGCTGAATTATTTAAGAAACAATTTTTTGGGGGGAAAACGGGGCACATCATGCTTCTCAGACAAAATAAATTAATATCATATATCAAATTTATAAAATTTCTTCGAGCTGTTTTCGAGAAAAAAAAGTCACACGATAACACATTTTTCCTTTGAAGTCTTAAATTGCAACTCCAGATCTCAAAATATATACAATGTTAAAGTGTGAAACTTTCAGGATTGCATCAGGCAGAAGATAAAAGATTATTCTGAAAACATCAGATCAAAATATCTCCTATTTACTGAGAAATTAAATGTCGGCGTTTCCAAATTCCTTTGATGTTAAATTAGCTCTATATATGGTGTCGCTGGTAATCTTTGTTTGAGCATTGCTGCGTCACTCAAAAAACTGTCGTTTTTTATGATTTAAAGTAACACTTCTTTAATAAGATGTTTAATTAGCGAGCCTTTTAATATAGGGCTTCAGTTCAGAATTAAGTTCCAGAGAGTTTAACTAGAGCCTTTATTTTAACGAACTGTTGTACGTTATCATGCACTGTAAAAAATAGGTTCTTAAAAATAAATATATATTGTCTTAAAATAACCCCGAAATAATATATACTTAAATTTGAAAACCCATGTACTCATTTTTGAGTACATTGACATGTCAAACATGGGTATATTGGGATTCTTATTGGTCAACCCCATTTTTGAGTATGTCAAAAATGAGTACATGGGTTTTCAAATTTAAGAATATATTGTTTCGGGGCTATTTTGAGACAATATATACTTATTTCTAAGAACCTATTTTTTACAGTGTGAGCACTTTTCTTCAAAGATATTAGTGACACTTGAAGTTACTTTAATTAGAGAGCTATATAGTACAATTAAAGCGTTTTTTTTTTTTTTTTTTTTTTGTTTTTGTCAAATATATTAGGCATATAAACATTGATACATCTCTTCATGACATACATTATAGCGGTCAGGGTACAATGGTCCATTTTGTTACTTGTTATTAAACAAATATATATGTATTAAAAAAAAAAAAAAAGTAAACATAATTATTGCTTTTGATTGAGTGCCACATAAGACCCAATATATATGTAATAAGCACACATATTTTCAATAGCGAGAAATTGTTACTTTGTGAGTAAACTCCTAAAATTTTCAAAATTGGTCCATTGTTACCCCACTTTACCTTAAATTGTGATATTAAATAGAGAACCCTTTCATACATTGGCTTATTGAAAATTTATTAATAGTGAAAATTTATTAATATTAATCGGTCGGTATTTTAAGAAAAGTAACATCATGTTTTTACCTGTATTTTTTATTTAATCATCAGTGAATCTTTTTGTTCTGATGGTTTACATCTTAACGTCTGTTAATAAATTAAAACATTTGCATTTACTTTTCCTATACTTATCTTTCCTTCAAGGCATTTTTACTTGAAACGCTTCAACATCAACTACTTCAATCATTACATTTCTTTTTTTCATGGATAATTTAGAGTTCAATTATAATATATTATGTTTATTTAAATTGAATAAAGAATTATGGCTACATCTGTAGAACATCTTATGCAGTAATTTGCCTACTGTAATAAACCATTCTATAAATAAATATAACATTCTGAAAAGTCAAATAAAACCATAGTTAAAAAAAAAAAAAAAAGTTTTGAAAAATTCAGAAACTTATAGTCCACAGTTTTGCAAAAACAACAGTTTATTTTAATGGATTTATGTTAAGCAATGCAACACTCTTTCAACAAAAGATTTAAAATCTAGTTATATACTTATTTTATATTCAAAGAATGTTTTATAGCAGCTATAAAAATTTTAAGACATGTTTACGCTTGTCCCATTAAATATGATGAATTGCATCCCACAAATAGAAGTGTTGGTAAAAGATGTGATTACTTAAAATATCTAAAAACCGATTTGTCCTATAAGCCTCTCTGAAAATATGTAAAAAATGAGAAAATCTTATCGCTTCTCGCTAACGGAAAAGTATACTCAAAAGACGAAACGCAAAGGTTAAAAACCATGTGTCTGAAATGATTGATGTTGCAGTCAACAGCAAATTACAAAATGTTGCAAAGAATCTCTTATATATATAAAAAAAAATTACTTTGTTTGTATTCTTATATTCCAATATTGAGGTACATTAAAGTTATTTAAATTTTGTTAATGGAAAACACATATCGCAATGATTAAACAATAATAATAATAAAAAAAAAATCATGTTTTCATAATCCTGTTAAACTAATAAATGTATTCTTTTGACGCAAACATATAGAATAGTGTACAATATATTATAAAAATTACGTTTTTTTTTATAAAACAAATCAGTACATATACAAAATTAGTATTCAGTAACAACATATTTTCTGGCGATAATTAAAAAAACAAATAGGTTATTTAGTGCATTTTCTTATTTTAACCTATTGAAAAAAGTGTATTATTAAAATTTGTATAAATTTATGAAATTTTTATTTGACTACATTTGGCTGTGCATCGATATTTATGACGACAATTAATATTAGTAATATTTTACATTATTAGAACTAGATGAATTAATATATTATTAATTACATATATATTTTAAACTTTATTAAAAATTTTGACAAGCATTATTACTTATTCCTTTATTTATGCATTCGGGGACGGCTTTTTCTGTTTTTTTATACACTTTTTTTTAAGCCAATTTTAAAAAATGCTTTAACATCCTTTAAATCGCATTTTAAAACTTTGTCATATCCAAATTCTTATTTAATGGAGAATCGTTTTAATTTTACTTTTGTAATATAATACAATTTAATTATTAATAACGCATTTTTTTTTACAATTTTCATGCTTTATGTTTAATCTTTAAATATACTTCTACACTTTTCAATTAAATTAAGATTATAGCAATGCAAGAATGCAGTTGCGAAATGTTAAGGGAGCGGCTGATTTTCAAGTTGTAAGTTGAGGCTAATTGTAAGTTGATAGTGAAAGTAATAATGTTGCGCAGTCCCCTCCTCGCAGCCCGAGCATAAGGGTGATCGTCGGCAATGAAATCTGTGAAGGTATTTGGTAAAGGGGCCATGACCTGACATAAAGGCAGAGATTTCCGGGGAGAGGTCCCAAACATTGAGTGAGACATTTGGTATTAGCTCGTGAGTGTACCTCCCTTTTGGAGACACACTCCATAAAACCTGCCAGTCGTTAATTAGTTTTTTATTTAGGTGATATATTATGTAGGAAGGGGGAGCTGGGAGTGAATAGGTTATGTCACTAGATTTTGTTGCTGATTTGCAAGAGTGCTCTGTTAGTTCATTTAGTTCTGTTAGTTCGTATCCTTAGGTTTTGTATATGTGCCAGCCAGTTTAGGTTTTTATCTATTGTGATTCCCAATATTTTTAGTTGTGAGACATGACGGACACTGACGCCATCAATCCTCATCACTGGGTTCCGTTTAAGGACTCTTGGGAAGGAGAAGGTTAGTGCTTGCGTTTTCGAGAGTGAGAGTGTTAGATCAGATTCTATTAATAGGTAGCTGAAGAGGGAGAGGGCAGCCTGGGCCTGTTCCTCCAGATCTTTTCTCGTAAAACCCGAGAGAATCGCAGAGAAGTCATCAGCATACGCGAAGGTTTTAAAACCCCATGAGTTCATTTTTTAAAGAATTTTCTTGGCTACCAAGTTCCAAAGGATCGGGCTTAGGCAAGATCCCTGGGGCCAGCTCTTAGATTGTGGAAAAACACTGTAGTTAGGGTCCCAGTAAATCAAGATTTTCCTGTTGAAGAAGTAGGAGCTGATGGCCCCGCAAGATTTCCCGGGCAGTTGAGTGTTTGTAGAGTGTGTAGGATGTGTGGCCATTCGATGTTGTCAAAAGCCCCTTTAATGTCAAGGGAAATAAGAGTGGTGTACTTTCCAGACTGAAAGTTAAGGGCGCAGGAGCTTAAAATTTGTTACAAAGAGAGGTTACTAGGTCTGCCCTCTCTGAACTAATTTGGTTGGGGTGGAGAAGATTATTGGATTCTTGGTAAAAATTTAGTCTATTGACAATGAGCTTTTCTAGTAATTTGCGTATTGTTGGGAGCAGGCAGATCGGACGATAGGAAGAGGGTTCAGAGGGAAGTTCCCCTTGCTTCAGAAAGTACACCACTTCACTCCTTCTGAAAATTACTGGAAAATATTGTAGTTCAAGGCATAAGTTTGTCCATGTGTGAAAAATATAAGTGAGTGTATTGAAGGAGTGTCTAATAATTATGAAGTCTATACTGTCAAGGCCAGGGGCCTTAATTACGTTAAAGCTGTAAAGAGCAGCCCGGATTTCTGTCTCCGTGAAGGCTTTGTCCAGGGGACCTGAAAAATTTGGAATATGAGGGCTGGTGAATTTACTCTGAGGGAAGAGAACTGAGGTGTGATATTCTAGGTTGTTGTGTTTAGAGGAAAGAACTGGAGGACGTTCAAGTTTGAGTTCTGTTGGTGTGAAAAATTTATTGCTTTAGAATTTCTGTGCAGTGCCATGGATGTTTGTTTGTGTTGAGCAAAAATGTTTCCATGCTTTATGTTTTGCTGTGTTTATTTGTTTTTTGAATGTTGCCGAGAGTTAGCGGATTTTAAGTTTGTGTTGCATTAGATCTGAGGGGTTGATATATTTTTGTTGTCTCAGGAGTGCTGTCAGGTGGTTATGCATGGATCTGAGTTGGGGGGACCAGAAATTGTAGGTGAATTTCCGTCCCGATTTTTGAACCTGAAGGCTGAAGAGGCAGCAACGTGTATTGTGGAGATAATAGAAGAGGTTGGATTTTCTAAGTCTTGGGTATTCTTTACTGTATTCTTTACTGTACTTTTATTAAATATTGAGAAGTTGCCACGTTTTGTTGCAAACCTTCTAAGAGTTGATTTAGTTGGTGAGGGTTTTAGTGTATATGTTATGTAGTTGTGATCTGAGCAGTTGTCTATATCCAGGACCGACCAGTCGTTCATTTTGGCGTATGTTTTCGGGTTTACTAAACGGCGCCTGACTACAGAATCTGAAAATGAACATTATTCGGGAGTGCCCCAACCTGCTAAAGCCACACCTTTCACGAGATATAGCACTTGAATGCCAACTATATAAAATTTATCGTAAAGTATTTAAATGTTATATATATTCAATATTTTGTTTTTAATAAATGTTATATGTATGGAATATTTTCCAATATCATGCTCAAGTTTTGTGCAGCTGTAGTCTGCTTAAATAGAAGCGATAAAACTAAATCCAAGTGAAAAATATCAGCCTACTAAAAAAATGTTTAAGGACTGTAAGCATCTAAATTTCAATAAAATAAAATAAAATAAAGAAACATAAAGAATTCCAAAGTTGAAACAAGATTTCAAATCAAGTGAATTTTAGATTTTATATTTCGAACATTTCTGTGAAAAAGATTTTGAGAAAAAAATATAAATAAATAAAATATAAATAAATAAATAAATAACGGTCTGTAAATTCTGGGCTTTAAATTGGGCGGGACTAGACATACACCATTGCATACAGTGTGTTATAATCGTCTTTTTTGACTCGGAAATTCATTGCACATACGATATGCAATCTGTATCTAACCGGTTAGTTTGTGGCAGACAGTTGAACGATAGCTTCAACATTTACAGCAATAAGAGCAACGATTGAGGACAATTACAGGTTCGGTTATCAAGTAAGAAACTGTTTAAGCTGAAAAGGATATTTACTAATTTTAAGCATAGCTGCCAGCATTTTAATTTATTTTGGAGTGTTTTTAGCTTCGATTTTATTTCATAGCATTTACTTTTCAAGAGTAATTTTTTTTATTTTATCGAAATTATACTTTGGAAAAAATTGTCTATACATAAAGGGGTAAAAAATAAAGGCAGGACTATATTTCATAATTAATTAAAATTCTGGCAGCTATGATTTTATCATAATTCCCAATCTAACCCGGAAGATTGTTAGTTCGTGTCCCTTTTTGTACACCACTTAATTTTTAGATTAATTCTTTTAAAATATGTTTATGATTAAATAAAAAGAAAAGTACTCTAAAAAAAGACTGGTGTGAAAAAACAATCAGAAAATGGAGGGACTAACAGTCTTCCGGGTTAGGGTGGCAAGTATAATTTCATGTTAAACGTGTTACATAGTAACTTAATGTTATTTGCAATTGTTATCTGGTCTTGCTCTTTTTTCTGTTTCTTTACTATTTTTTCTTTAAATAAAATTTTGTGATCCTTAATTTTATTTTTCTGATTTTTTAATTATTGAAATATCCACTACCAATATAAAACTATTTGTTTAAAAATACCTTACAACAATATCATTTATGCGCAATTATTATTATTAACAACGTAATTGTAGTTATACGTAAGCAGAATCTCTCCTACCCATGTGCGCAATCACTACTACCCCAAAAAGAAAGATTGCGCAAAATAGCTCAATTGGTTTTAATTACAGCTGATGTTTTAAATTGTAGCAGAACAACAAAATAGTAATGGAAATGTATAGAAGAAGTATCAATTCAAAATTATGCTCCAATAGTATAGCAAAAAATAAATATTTGGATTTTTTATATCGTTTTGTTGAATTTTGCGCAAACTCTCCTAGCTTTACCTTATTATAATCAATATTAGGTAAAGGTAGGAGAGTATGCGCACAATTGAAAAGAGTAATATAAAAAACCCAAATATTATTTTTTTACTAAACTATTGATGAATAATTTTGAATTCAATCGTTTTTTATACATTTCCATTACTAGTTTGTTGTTATGCTATAATTTAAAGCAACAGCTGTAATAAAACCAAAAGAGCTATATTGCACCATCTCTCCTTACAGGGTTGGTCTAATTCTGCGCATGATAGGAGAGGTTGTGTTTAATTATAAGTACAATTAAATTGCTACCAATATTAATTGCACTAAAATGTCACTGTTGTGTGGGGGTTTATCAACAGCTACTTTTGTATCAGGAGTGGTTATTTCAATTTAATAATTAAAAAATCAGAAAAATAAAACAAATTAAAAAATAATAAAAAAAAAATATATTATTAAAATAAAACTTTTAAAAAATTAGAAAAAAAACAAGAACACATAAGATTACTAAATAAAATTAAGTTACTTGATAACACGTTTAACCTAAAATTAGTGCATTTCCTTTTCAGTTTGAACAGTTTCTGGTATTCTGACTTAATCTGTCAATGCCCACAGTCCTTGCATTTAATTTTGCAAATGAGACAACTTTCGTGCAACCACCTGTCACAAGTTAATCCATTCGAGATGGATTGCACACTGTGTGTGCATTTCCGAGTCAAAAGGATGGACACATATATGTGTGTCCAATAATATATGGCTGACCCGCTCACTTTTAAGCCCAGGATTTTTCCGACGTTAATTCTTTTTAAAGTTCTTTTCTCAAAATCTACCGTACAAAAATGTTCTTAACACAAAATCAAAATTTCACTTGATCTGAAATTTCGTTTCAACTTTAAAAACACTTCCACTAATTTAATTTATTCTATTGAAATTTAGACGATAGCACCCCTCAAAAAGAAATTTGGCAAGTCTGATAATTTTTGTTTGCAATCGGTTTTATCGCATCTGTTAACAAGCCGACAGCTGTACAATACTTGTAAATATCGCAAAACTAAGCAGATAAACAATAACATTAAATAATTTGCGGTAAATTTCACATAAGCTAATACTGGCACTCAAGAAGTAAATACTACCAGAGAACCTATTGTTGCTTTTCCTAAATGATGTCCAATTTCGGATTTTGGGGATGTTTTCCAAAAGGATGCGCCGCGCCGTCTCGAATAGGTTGAAGATATTTTATGATACAGTTCCAGATATTCAACAACTTCATCCTAATTCTCTTGTTATTACACTGTAAAAAAAATTGTGTAACTTTACTCAACAATGTTGAAGCAGCTTACTTGCCACAACTATGTTGAGAGTCATTACGTTTCGTAATCTTTGCAGACAGGGAAGATAATTTACACACTCATAAAGGGTAAATTTACACAAGTTTTTTGTGTAATATATTCAGAACAGTAGATAAGGTTCCACTCTCGCAAACGGCAACTTAAAACAACGTTGTAGTGTAACGTATGCACATTAAAAGGTAAGGTTCCACTCTCGCAAACGGTAATTTTATGCAGTATATTTGTGTAACGTATGCAGATCAAAATATAAAGTTACACTTTTGCAAACGATAACTTTACACAACATTGTTGTGTGTTGTATGCTGATCAGTAGTTAAGATTCCACTCTGACAAATGGTAACTTTACACAACATTATTGTGTAACGTATGCAGATTAGTAGGTAAGATTCCAATTTGGTAAACGGAGACTTTACTTAATATTGTTGTGTAACCTATGCAGACCAGTAGGTAAGATACCTCTCGCAAACTGTAACTTTACAGAACATTGTTGTGTAACGTATGGAGATCGGTATAAGTTTCCACTCTGGCAAACGGTAACTGTACACAATAAAGTTCTGTAACGTATACAGAATATTAAACAATATTCTATTTTGGCAAACGGTAACTTTAAGCAATATTATTCTATAACGTATGCAGGTCAGTAGGTAAGGTTCCTTTCTCGCAAACATTAACTTTACACAACATTGTATTGTAATGCAAGAAGATCAATTGGTAAGATATCACTTTCAAAAACGGTAATTTCATGCAATGATGTTATGAGACCTATGTAGATCAATATGATTGGGGATTTAATACACGTTTGTTGCATAATATATACAAATAATTAATTAGAGTTCCACACTTACTTCGTTAATTTTACAAAACTTTGTCATTTAAAGTATGAAGGCGAGTAAGAAACATTTTAATCTAAGTGATCTATTATTACTATACTTAAATTTGCTCTTATATACAAATCAGAAGGTAAAGTCCCACTTTCATTCAGTGACTTTATGTAATTTTATTGTGTTCTGCAGGTTTACCCGTAAGTTTTATTTTGAAAATTGTGAGCATTTATCCTTTACAGAAAGATTTATAAATATTTTGAGATGATGGTGGACGTCATAAATGTTTAAATTACCATGTTACAGTTATAAATATTTGCATACATTTGAGTTAAATGTATCAGTATATTAAAATTTCTCAAAAATTATGTAAATTTATTTATTTATTTATTAAAAAAAAAATATTTTTTAATGCAACATTAGTATTAATTTTTCACTTTAGTTTTATATTATTATAGTTTAATTACGTATTTCAAACATGTTTGGTAATGTACTATGAATTCATTGATAAATGATTTTTTTTTTAATTATTTTTATTTCAATAC
The DNA here is from genome assembly GCA_963930645.1 of Salticus scenicus. Classification (NCBI taxonomy): domain Eukaryota; kingdom Metazoa; phylum Arthropoda; class Arachnida; order Araneae; family Salticidae; genus Salticus; species Salticus scenicus. The sequence continues at coordinate 58,855,344 of OZ005651.1, forward strand.
AGAAATTTCATACAAATTTTGGCATTCAAGCGAAACATTTAAAAATTTTACCAATCTATCGACAAAGTAATACCCAAATTTGTTTAAATATGCTGTTTAACTATAATAATGTAAAATCGATGGGGGAATTTGAAAACTAGTTTGCACGCAGCACCTTTTTTTTTTTTTTTTTTTTTTTGAGAAGTTTTTATCCATTTTTAATAATTACATATGAATGTTTAATTTTTTAATTGTGAAAACCAGTAATTAAAAAAAAAAAAAAAAAAAAGGAAAGAAATCTATAATGTGCATGATCTTATATTTTTATAGTCATTAAAAATTTGGAGCATATTTACTTGTGAAAAAGTGTTTTCGCCACTCCCTGCGCCTATAAAGAACGGGAAGGGGGAGAAATCTATTTATACTGTTCTTTGCGTACGCATAACCAACCCATACATTAATATTAATTTTTCTGAGATAATTTAAGTAAAATTTATGCAAGGAAATGTGTTTATTGTTGCCCGCCCCATGAAGGAGGAAAGGGGAAATTTCACGAAATCCCGTTACAATAAGTGTTGGATACACATAAACAACCAACACCAAAATTCGTTATCTCATCTCCCCAACGAATTTAGGACTAAAATGAGGGACTAGACCCCCCTCCACCCCCTCCCAAAGAAAAAGAAAAAATTGAAAATTGAAAAAAAAATGAGTTTCTAGAAATATCCTACAGAAGACATACGGCCCTTTTCAACTTCTTTATACTATCATTGGTCGAGCTCTACTGAAAAATCCAAAAATTTGCGAAATTTCTCCCCGAAAATAATTCTCCCTCCGTCTTCTCCTTCTCCCACCGTCCCTCCGAATAGAAAATTCCAAAAAAAGGTTTTTTTTTTTTTTTTTTTTTTTTTTGTTCTCAAGTCTCCCAAAGGGTCCTTTCTTCACCATGAAGTAATTTAGAGCCAAGTTATGCTTACAAACGTGTTGTCTATTCACAATGTTTCCAGGACACTGTAGGCATAGTTGATAATGACGCTTGATAAGTCGACGAACATAAGTTGGATACCTGTTGGTATAGTCACACGTAAAACAGTGTCCAGTGAACTGTGTCTTCTAATATACTTGTGCCCTGACCTGTATTATAATGTTCTGTTACCCGATCTACTTTTTGCCGCCGAATGTCCTTCACCGTGCGGGGCACTATTTCACGTCTTATATATATAACGGAGTGAAAGTTTCTGACGTCTTTTTATTTTAATACTGGAGGGGTCATGGTATCTACAGCTGCGTTCACTATCATTCATAACCTTGTATATCAAATTTTCACGAATCATGCAGTTTCATGAATAATCTTTTGTACCTGTCGGGCCATTACAGTCTGTTACTTGCTAAATTTTGTAAAATCAGCAGCCCTTTTAATCACATGCAAAAATAAGGAATGATTCTTTACTCATTCCTGCTATTGTTAAATGACATTACCGCATGGTCACGTGCCCTCCATGTCATACAAGCGACTTCTTAACACAATGTAGGTCCTGTATTTTATTTTTTCAGTGTAAATAATCAATTAGTTAACTGTTACAGTAGAACCTCGATCCATCGTTTTTCATGGGGCGCTTGAAAAAAAGATATGAAAGCGGGAAAACGATGAATGCGGATTAAAGTCAAATCACGAAGAAAGCAAAGTTTATGAATTATTACACGTAATGTACGCAGTATACTAGTAATAAAAAAAAATACTTTGTTACTTTCCTAACTGTCAAAGAAATAAATGAAAGTTTTAGAACATTCAGTGATGTTTATTTTAAAAAATCAGTAATTTTATGTTGGGTTTTATGTTCATTTTATAAAACAAACAGGAAGTTATCTATAATTACACACACACACACACATATATATATATATATATATATTTTCCTTTTCTTTAACTTTATTTGCGCATATAAAAGTTCGTGCAATTTCAAACGCCGTAATTACGTCAAATGCACTTTGCACTAGCGTAAGCTCAACATCATCGGCGTGAATAGTATCATCCTTTTTTCTTCGCCATTATTTTAATTTTTTATAATCGCTTACTTCTTCCATGCTTTAGAATAACGCATGTCGCAACGTTTTGAATGCAAATATTATCACTAAATGTCACACCAGTGTACTAGACACATCATCTGCTACACGCAACTACTCTTCATGTGCGTTATCTATTAGCTTCATTATCATTTTCTTGGCTTTTGTTAAGTATTTTTCATTTTTTTCGCACGTAACTGAATTCTCTGGATTAAAGAAGAGGTACTTTTGGCCATGCTGAAATTACAAAATGAATAGCCTGCAGATGGTCCGGAGACATGGCATCACAATTTTGATCCTCCATAGAAATGGGGAAAAGAGTTATTTTACGATGAAAGAAGTAATTCCATTTTGTATGGTATATGGAATCGCTTGAACTTTAGAAAAAACATTTTTACTAGGTCAGAAGAAAAATTTGACAAGGATGAATGCGGGAAAACGACTTCTTGAAGAACGATACATGCGGGTTTCGTTAACATTATTTAAATGCAATTTGTGCAGTGACCATAGAAATAAAACGATCAATGCGGAAAAACGATGGATGCGGGAACGATAGATCGGTGTTTCCCTGTATAAGGTTTTTGTACATATGGCTTTTGAGAATACATAATAGATTTGGTTTAACATGTTGAAAAACAGTTATGACTGTTTAAGACATACTTATTACCATTATTAAAGTTTTTCTGTAAATCACCAACAACAGAAAGGTTTTATTATTTGATGGTAATAATTTTAGGTTAAACTCATTTTCCAAATTCATTGAAAATTTAAACTACAGCACACAAAATAACTATGAAAAGCAAAGTTTAATTTATGATTATCATATCCCATACCGACTAAAATTGATAATTTTTTGAAAAAGTAACATGCCTTAGTAAATGATTTTAACGATTAACTAAATACCATCTGTTGAAATATTTACTATTACGATTGTGAAGTATACATTTTTACTATTAACCGTTTGAACTCGAGACCTTTTACGCTCCAGCGAACCAGAAGGACGGTGCGATTTTCTGTTACATACTGAATGACTTATCATTAACATAAATGATTTCACATACAATTTAATTCTTAAAACTTTTTATTTAACCATTTTATGTAACTTTATACTTCAAAGAAGGACGTTTGTTAAACATATAAACATTACCACATCAAATCAAGTGGCGATCGAAATTCACCTTTCGAGTACAAAAGGTCAAATGTTATTTATAATTATTAATCAAACCATAAAGGTACAATAATGTTAAAATTATTTAAATGATTTATATGGATACGTAAATATATTTTTCATTTATTGATTAAAAAAAAATCTGTTTCTATTGCCTTTTAAAGATTGTCAACGAAAACAAACTTAATTTTCTAAAAAAATTAAAAACCATTGAGTACTGAATTTTTTGTTACTATTACTTCTTAAGCATTGTGAAATTTAATACTGTAAGATATTACAAAAATAGACAAAAAGGTGTTCAAAAAATTATTTGAAAGCTTTTTAATATGTCATATTTATCATCAGAGCTATAAAAAAATATACATAAAACAAAAATTAAAACATGAATAAAAGATCTAAGTTGTTTTATGCAAGAAATATTTATATAACGCCACTTTAAATTCGTTTATCTGTATATGTATAGTTTAAAATTACTTTTACAAGGAACAACTTACTTTTCGAGAAGAAATAACTCCTATAAAAATAATATTTCGGTGAAAGAATTTTAGTGGTAATAAATCATTCTGACATTTTTCAATCGATTGAAATGCGGTAATTTTTTATAGATAATAATCATTCACAAAGATGAAATTAAGGCTTTTGTTTTTTAAAGGGGAGAGATAGAGCACGAGAAATAAATTGAAATTCAATTGAAATAAAATTGTTTTAAGTGAAATATTTAGAGCGCAGTGCTTAGCATTTCTTATAGAATTTCTTATGTAAAAGAAATGGTAAACTGTGAGAAATGAAACATTAGAAAACCATTTTTTGTTTTTATTTTCAAATTTATTTTACTATCTGTTAATTTAGTTTTTGTTGATATTTTAATTTAAAACTAATACTACAAGTTAAATAATATTTATTTTTAAAGTAGAATTTACTTTTAACAAATTGTATATTTTAGAATTCCTGGTTTGTAAGGTTGTCATCAATTAAACAAAAGTCTATTGCTGGATAAAAGTATTTGATTAATTGTTTAATCATCGATTTTGAATTTATTTTTATTAAGTAATAAAGTTATTTATAAAAAATTCTAGATTGATACATGAGTTTAAAAAATAATGCTATATTGAAGTTATTATTATTATTATTATTACTTCACTTGAAGTTTTTAATTTTTAAGAAAACTAAGTAGATATTCCTGAAAAGTATCCTTATTTGAAAACAAAAGAGGGGGCCAAAGATTTGTGTTTGCTTTAAAGTGTATATAAATGAAATTTTGCACCTATTACAGAAAGTATGATTGCTTTGAAAACCAGAAATATTTTTTTCTTAATATAATATATAGAAATAACAGAAATCGGTAATAATTGTAATTAATTATTATATTATTATTATTTACATAATATAATAAACAAATACAGTAAAAGAAATTTGCATTAAAATTTGAAATTATAGTCTTTTAAAATAAAATATAAAAAAATAAATATTGTCTTTATCTGATGTCCCAATATTGATACGCAATTTGTACGCAGTTTTTGAAAAAAAAAAAAAAAAAAAAAAAGAAATTAGAATTTTTTTGAGAAACATTTTTATGTCTTTAAACACAATAAATAAATAAATAAGTAAATAAATAAATATAAAACGCAATTAGGTTTTGATATTAAATTTCTTTTATTTGTGTTATTTTATGAATATGCTTAAAATTTCATTTTCCGAATTAGAAAAAAAAAAAGTTCAATGGCTGTCAACTGCAAATATATTGTGAAACATTTTATTTTTTCATTAAAAGAAAACTTTTAACAATGCAAACATTTAAATCTCATTAACAAAGATTTAAAAAAAATCATTTTTTGCTTCAATTGCACTTTTTAGCATATTTAAAAACCGAAAAAAAAAAATAAATTTTTTACTGGGGATTATTGATAGTCGTTGACCCAGATGAATCGGAAATATTTGTTTCATAAAATCATTAAGTTTTATAATATACTTATTAATTCGGTGTAAAAATAATTCTTCTCTTTTTGTGAAATCAACTAAAATTTATATAGAAAAATAGATATTTTTTCTGCACAATTCGTTAATAAATCCTTTATGAAATAAAATAACTCACATAGTCTATATTTTAATGAAGTACTCTCGCTAATTTTTTAAATACCACTATTAGATATTAGTAAGCGTATTAGTAATACAAAACTATCCATCTCAAATTTTCCATTTTTTAAATTGAAATCTTTTAAAGCAATTACCTTTGCCTTATTTAATAAAGTATTTAAACAAAAAAAAAAAAAAAAAAAAAAAAATTCGTTTGAAATGTAGTACTTACAAGAAGAAAAATTTGGCTTCTACGAAATAAATAATATTCATTTCCTCCAATGATTTGATGGTCTTATTGTATGAGACCGATATTTACGATACCTATAACTTTTATCTGTTTCAGCATATTTAAATTAAATAAAATGTGTCTGTTTTTATTTAAATATTAAAATTTATTTTGCTTCTGACTTATTTAGTAACAACAAAATTCTTTCTATGACGTATTTTGATAGGACGTATTTGTAAGTGACATTTAAAATCTCTGTATCGCCTAATAAGTTCTGAAAACACATACTGATTTTAAAATAAATAATATATTTTTTAATATAGATGTTTAAGATTTCAAAATGTAAATGACTTTAGTTTTTAAAGTTAATAATATTTTTATGCAAGGTACGCAGAGTTTATAAAGTTATACATGCGTTTCATTACATTGCCGCCCCTTTCTTAGAATCTTTTTTTTTGTTTTTGTTTTTTTCTTTTTTATAGTTATATAGCATTAAAAACTTCGAAAAACTTTATTTTGAAAATACACTAGAGCACCGATTATCTACGATCAGATCATCCGCGAGTGCGAGAGCATCGAAAAAAAAATGTAAATTACTAACCTCCAAAAAACCTATTTTTTACCATATTTTTACTAGCTTCGATTCTTGTTTGTTTGTCCAGTACAAATCTTGCAATCGATTTTTAACTAAATTTCCGACTAGTTAGATATATGAAACTTTCAGGACAGCTCAGAACACGGCGACAATAAGTCAACTGTTTCAGGTCCCTACTGCCTTCGGCAGCGTTTATATTATTCAACAGAAAATTTATTTAACTAACTTCCCGGCTAGCTAGACATTTGAAACTTACAGAATAGTTCAGAACACGGTGAAAATGCATTTTTTTAATACTTTTAGCCAACTATTTCGGGTTCGTGCTGCCTTCGGCAGCGTTACCAGTACAAACATTTCAATCGATTTTTCACTAACGTCCTGAGTAGCTAGACATTTGAAACGTTCAGGATAGCTCAGAACACAATGACAATACATTTTTTAAATACTTTTAGTAAACTGTTTCAGGTCCCTACTGTATTCGGCAGCGTTTATATGATTCAACAGAAAATTTATTTAACTAACTTCCCAAATACATTTGAAAATCTTAAAATACGGTGAAAATACATTTTTAAAATATTTTTAACCAATTGCTTCGGGACTCTGCTGCCTTCGGCAGCGATACCAGTACAAAGCTTTCAATCAATTTTTAACTAACTTCCCGGCTAGATAGCCATTTGAAACTTTTATAATAGCTCAAAATACGATAGCAATGCATATTTTTAATACTTTTATCCAACATGATTCAACATGAATCAACATGATCCAACATGATTCAACAGAAAAGTTAAAAACATGGTATATAAAAATTCTTTTTATCTTGTAACTATTTAATTCCAGTCAACAACAAGGAAAATACAATAGGTTCTACAGTGCGAAGGTCGAAAATTACCGGCATGCTTATTGTGCATCGTAATTCTATAGGCCTACTTGGAATTTTTTTACGGTTTTAGGAAGAAGTGGATTTTTTTACTTTAGAAATAGGGGTTATACTGTCCTACTGGATTCTTTTTTTTTTTTTCATGCTTGCGCCACATTTTACATTGCTTTTCGGATTATCCGCGATTGAAACCCAATTTCGCGAATTTGGTGCTCTACTGTTATAGTAACAATATAAAAACTCACGTAAAATTTTAGGAATGCTGGTAGCCCTGGTTATGATGTTACGTTATTTATAAATCTAACAAATGCAATAAAAATAATGCCACGTATTTGCGCTTAAAAATTATGAAAATAAAAGGCTCAAATTACTGTATGATTATTTTTAAAAAATGTAAACGTAAAATGCTCCTTTTTTTTTTATTGTTTTGTCAAAGCATAACAATTTTAAGTTTCCTCATTTTGCTGTTCTATTACAACCAAATAAACAAATAAATAAATAAAATCCACGAGTTTACCTATGTGAGAAACTCCATTTACAGTTTTTAATTTTAATGTTATTTTATAATGGAAACACTACAATTTCAATTCAAAATTAAGAAAAAATATATATAATATCAATTTATCAAAATTATCAAAATAATTTTAATTTAAAAAATCGAAAGTAAGTGCTTAAAAAGAAAAACAAAACTACTATGTTGTGGCCACCACAAGACTTTCTTCTATATTTACCTATACATATTCAATCAGTAACAATATTTAAAAAAAAAAAAAAAAAAAAAAAAAGTACGATTTTTTTTTTTTTTCAAAGTTTTTTTTTTTTTTTTTTTTTTTTTTTGTTAAAAGTGAAAAAAATCGATAACTTTGTTTTAAATTATCACAGATTTATAGTTCAACCATTCGTTATAAAGGTATTGACGAGACCTTTCGAAAGATACCCATCTTGAAAATTTATCCCCCCCGGGGGGTACTTCCCCCCCAGGGGGGGGAAAGCGATAACCCCCCATGTAGAAAATTTTTTTTCCTAGTTACATACTACTATTATCAATAATTCATATTAATTTTACAATCACAAGTTTAAAACAACTCTAATTATGCACATTTATACGAATTTTTGTCCTATTCTGCCATTTTAAAAATTTAGATAAAATGCTATCACAGCGCCACCTGTTGAGCTATTGATCCCCAAACATAATTAGCACCAGTTTATTTCGGGGACCAACTAAATACCAAGTTTGGTTAAATTTCGTTAAAAAAAAAAAAAAAAAAAAAAAAAAAAAAATGCGATATTTTTCTAAGTTTTTTTTTGTTAAAAGTAAAAAAAATCGATAACTTTGGTTTAATTTATCACAGATTTATCGTTCAACCATTCGTTTTAAAGGTATTGACGAGATCTTTCGAAAGATACCCATCTTGAAACTTTGCCCCCCCCGGGTGGGAACTTCCCCCCCCCGGCGGGGGGGAACCGATGCCCCCACATGCACAAAAATTTTTTCCAAGTTAACTATTACTATTATCAACGAGACCTTTCGAAAGATACCCATCTTGAAAATTTACTTCCCCGGGGGGGGATTTTCCCCCCCAGGGGGGGAACCGATGCCCCCCCCCCATGCACAAAATTTTTTCCTAGCTAACTACTACTATTATCAATAATTCATATTAATTTTACAGTCACAAGTGCAAAATAACTCTCTTTATGCCCATTTATACGGAATTTTGTCCTATGCTGCCATGTTAAAAATTTGCATAAAATGCGATCACAACGCCACCTATTGAGCGATTGATCCCAAAATCTAATCAGCACCAGTTTATGTCAGGGTGCAACTAAATACGAAGTTTGGTTAAATTTCATTCATTGGTTCGTGAGATACAGCGTCCACAAAAAAATGATACAGACAGACAGACAGACAGACAGACAGACATTTTCTAAAAACAATTAATTCGTGTTCTCCATATCCCAAAACATGTAAATCCATCAAAAAGTGGACTTCGAAAATTTTCGCGAATCCAATACTTTCTCTATATTACATATAGAAGAAAGTAAAAAATCGATAACTTTGGTTTAAATTATCACAGATTTATCGTTCAACCATTCGTTTTAAAGGTATTGACGAGATCTTTCGAAAGATACCCATCTTGAAATTTCCCCCCCCGGGTGGGAACTTCCCCCCCCGGAGGGGGAGGGAACCGATGCCCCCACATGCACAAAAAATTTTTCCCAGTTAACTATTACTATTATCAACGAGACTTTTCGAAAGTTACCCATCTTGAAAATTTACTTCCCCGGGGGGGTACTTCCCGCCCAGGGGAGGAACCGATGCCCCCACATGCACAAAATTTTTTTCCTAGCTAACTACTACTATTATCAATAATTCATATTAATTTTACAATCACAAGTGTAAAATAACTCTCTTTATGCCCATTTATACGGAATTTTGTCCTATTCTGCCATGTTAAAAATTTACATAAAATGCGATCACAACGCCACCTATTGAGCGATTGATCCCAAAATCTAATCAGCACCAGTTTATGTCAGGGTGCAACTAAATACCAAGTTTGGTTAAATTTCATTCATTGGTTCGTGAGATACAGCGTCCACAAAAAAATGATACAGACGGACTGACATTTTCTAAAAACTATTATTTCGTGTTCTCCACATCCCAAAACATGTAAATCCATCAAAAAGTGGACTTCGAAAATTTTCGCGAATCGAATACTTTCTCTATATTACATATAGAAGAAAGTAATAAATAAATAAATAAAAAGTTTCAGAATTCCTTGTAATTTTTACTTTCTTCTATATGTAATATAGAGAAAGTATTGGATTCGCGAAAATTTTCGAAGTCCACTTTTTGATGGATTTACATGTTTTGGGATATGGAGAACACGAATTAATAGTTTTTAGAAAATGTCTGTCTGTCTGTCTGTCTGTCTGTATCATTTTTTTGTGGACGCTGTATCTCACGAACCAATGAATGAAATTTAACCAAACTTGGTATTTGCACCCTGACATAAACTGGTGCTGATTAGATTTTGGGATCAATCGCTCCATAGGTGGCGTTGTGATCGCATTTTATGCAAATTTTTAACATGGCAGCATAGGACAAAATTCCGTATAAATGGGCATAAAGAGAGTTATTTTACACTTGTGATTGTAAAATTAATATGAATTATTGATAATAGTAGTAGTTAGCTAGGAAAAAAATTTTGTGCATGGGGGGGCATCGGTTCCCCCCGGGGGGGGGGAATCCTCCCCGGGGAAGTAAACTTTCAAGATGGGTATCTTTCGAAAGGTCTCGTTGATAATAGTAATAGTTAACTTGGAAAAAAATTTTGTGCATGTGGGGGCATCGGTTGCCCCCCCACCGGGGGGGGAAGTTCCCACCCGGGGGGGCAAAGTTTCAAGATGGGTATCTTTCGAAAGATCTCGTCAATACCTTTAAAACGAATGGTTGAACGATAAATCTGTGATAATTTAAACCAAAGTTATCGATTTTTTTTACTTTTAACAAAAACAAACTTAGAAAAATATCGCAATTTTTTTTTTTTTTTTTTTTTTTAACGAAATTTAACCAAACTTGGTATTTAGTTGGTCCCCGACATAAACTGGTGCTGATTATGTTTGGGGATCAATAGCTCAACAGGTGGCGCTGTGATAGCATTTTATCTAAATATTTAACATGGCAGCATAGGACAAAAATTCGTATAAATGTGCATAATTAGAGTTGTTTTAAACTTGTGATTGTAAAATTAATATGAATTATTGATAATAGTAGTATGTAACTAGGAAAAAAAATTTCTGCATGGGGGGGCATCGCTTCCCCCCTGGGGGGGAAGTACCCCCCCGGGGGGGATAAATTTTCAAGATGGGTATCTTTCGAAAGGTCTCGTCAATACCTTTAAAACGAATGGTTGAACTATAAATCTGTGATAATTTAAAACAAAGTTATCGATTTTTTTCACTTTTAACAAAAAAAAAAAAAAAACTTTGAAAAAAAAAAAAATCGTACTTTTTTTTTTTTTTTTTTTTTTTTTTTAAATATTGTTACTGATTGAATATGTATAGGTAAATATAGAAGAAAGTCTTGTGGTGGCCACAACATACTAGTTTGTATTAAATTTCGATTAGTAACGCAGTGATTTTTGACCATACATGCAGTCTTTACACATATTCACACACAGAGACGCACACAGAAATATTTAATTGCAATCATGAACTTTAAATATATCGATACTGGAATAGATACTATTCTTTTTTCTTAAGCTTTAGCTTTACTGACAGATAAAGGAAAAATAATCTCAGATGTCTAGATGTAAATCATTTTCTCATAAATTATTATTTAATGTAGTTCCTTATCTAGATTTGTGTTCCAGTTAGATTGTTTCTTAGTACATATATTCGTTTAAACTAAAGCCTATTAAAAATTAACAATTTTGAGAGTAAATACTATATTTTTGAAATATATATATATATATATATATATATATATATCCGTAGCACTTACACGACATTTATTTATTCTGCATTTTTGTATTAGAAAGGCAGATTGCATTTTAAGAACTGAGATAACAATTACTGTATATAAATTTAAGTTGAAACAAACTCAAACTAGGCATAATAATATATTTCTATGACAAGTTCTCTCTGTGTGTAGGGATCTGTAGGGGGGTGGGACTACTCCAGTTATCCCCCCCCCGTTAAATGTAATATTTACATTTATAGAATTAAAGACTGTTGTTAAATTTAAATGTTTATTTCAAATTATTCACACAACTTTCACCCGCACAACTCTATAAAATTTACAATTCTCGATCAAACTAAATCTGAACTTGATTTGAATCGCATGCATGTTTTTTTTTTTTTTTTTTTTAAGTTTCGCAGATAACAAGAAAACACAAATATCAATCATTAAAAACTTTAATTTTGTATTCAAGGAACCTGAAAATGCATAATTATGCAATAAAAAACACTAAAAATTTAACTTAAAATAAACATTATTTACCATATGGATATGAGAAGTTAATTTTCATTTCTGAATAGCTATCCTGGAAATGGTAAAAAATAGTAAATCACTTCCACCAATTACATTCAATAGAAAAGAATGATTTTACTAAATTATTGATAGACTTGTAGGTTATCTATATGTCAGCATTTGTTGCTACCGATCTAAAAACAAACCTTTAAAAACTAATTAAATTTTATTTAATTTTGCTCCGACTTCAAAAGTTATGATTAATCGTAGTGTTATAGGTTGTTTGGCGAAGGAAATTATTTTATACTTTTAGGCGCAATTTACAGTTTCAATTTAAACCATTTTTTTTTTTTTTTTTTAGTTGTTTGAATAGTAGTTGCTTTTTGGAGTCGGTTCTATTTTTTTACAAAAAGATTTTAGTTTTTCTCTTTTCAGTGAAAACTTATTTATATAGCAGAACATCAGAAGACGTTCGACGGAAGTTTCACAAATCACAACTTCCAAGAAAATAACATTACTCAAAAAATGGTTTATGTCTCTGAAAATTACATAAAATGTACCCAATGTGAACAAAAAAGTCACATCTCCATCTAGAAAGTTATCCACTCGAGAGGCAGTTGTGCCAGTTTTATTCTAGTCAAGTTTTAAGTTGATTTTTCTCAAATGCTGCATTTTTAAGTTGTGTCACTTTTCTTGCCATTATCGGATATGAGAAAAAACTATCTATTGAACGAACATACGTTAAATTAAAAAGTGTTTAGGGAATGGAAAGACGGGATACGCTGTATTCATAACCAAAAATTCTGTTAGGCATCTATATTAAACTTTACAATGAATACGTGTCAACCGCTGCGCTGGAAATTGCGCAGAGTAAATTTCAAACAAAGAGCAAAATATGCATTGCATTTGACGGACAGAAGTTTAAACTTCGATACTTACATACTGCTTTTACCAGTGTAGCTGCATGCGTTCAGCAGTTAGAGTTAGAACAGACTTTTGTGAGTATCCTGTAATTTGTTTATACCTTAATGAAATGATAATGAAACCTATTTCAGGCCAAGATCATTTCGACCACAAAAAAATATTAAAATTAAATCATCTCTTACGAAGTTATAAGCTAATAAATTTCAACAACAACAGCAAGTAGAAACATGGTTTGTATTGAGAACCTCTTCCTCTATGAAGTCGGTTTAAAACGTCTATGCGTTAATCGTTGTGACCGCTTACAATAACCATACTGTAAATTTTACATAGCATAAATGTCACCCGCTACGCTACAACATATGCGATGTCGTTCAAGTGTGCACAAAACAGGAAATTGTGAACAAACAAATGCACGATTTAAGTGTTCTGTTTTTAGTAATATATGTAAACTATCTTTTCGTACTAAATCGATGATGCTCTGCAGTTTTATAATTAACTTTTTTCCCCTGTCTTGAACCGTTTCCGAGATAGGAACGCTAACTCCACTGTTTTTCACCAGGTGGCGCGGTTGAATCGCGTAGCACATGTCCACTTTACTATACCTACATACCACTTTTATGACTATAGCTAAAGCTGTTCAGCAGTTAAAAGAGTCAGGATTGACTTTTTTGAGCGCCCTGTATTTTCTTTTGATCGTAAAGATATTACAGTGGGACCTATTTCAGACCAAGACCTTTACAATAAAACAAAAAGTATCAAAATTGGGTCATCCGTTCAGAGGTTATGAGCAAAAAAAAAAAAAAAAAATTCGCTACGCTGCAAAGTGTGCAATGTAGTTCAAGTGTGCACAGTGTAGGAAATATCGAACAAACAACTGCACGTTTTAAGCCTTCTATTTTTAGCTATAATGTCTAAAAACTGTCTTTTCGTAGTAAATCGATGATGCTCTACCACTCCATAATTAACTTTTCTCCCCTCTTTAACCGTTTTTTATATAGAAGCGCTAATTTCGCTGTTTTTCACCAGATGACGCTTTATTTTCTTTAGATTGTAAAGGTATTACAATGGGATGTACTTCAGACAAAAATAAAAAGTATCAAGTAAAAAGTATCAAAAATAAAAAGTATCTACAACAAAATAAAAAGTATCAAGTAACCGTATTTTGAACTATATACCGTATGTCTCACCAGCTACGCTACACCGTGTGCAATGTAGCTCATATGTGCATAGTGTAAGAAATTGCGAACAAACAAATGCACGTTTTTAGCATTGTATTTGTAGTACCAATGTCTAAACTATCTTTTCGTACTAAATCAATGATGCTCTGCAATTTTATAATTCACTTTTTCCCCCCTGTCTTGAACCATTTCCGAGATAGGACCGCTAGCGTGAATGTCTAAACTATCTTTTTGTACTAAATCAGTGATACTCTTCAACTTTTTAATTCACTTTTTTCTCTAGAACCGTTTTCGAGATAAGAACACTAACTCCACTATTTTCCAACAGGTGGCGCTGCAAGCGATTTAACCATGTACTGCATGGCCGCTTTGCTATACTTACATGCCATTTCTATCACTATAGCTGCAGCCGTTTAGGTGTTAAACGAGTTGGGACTGATTTTTTTGGGCACCCTGTATTTTCTTTAGATCGTAAAGATATTACAATGGGACCTATTTCAGACCAAGACCTTTTCAACAAAAAAAAAGTATCAAAATCGGAGCATCCGTTCAGAAGTTATGAGCTAACAAACATAAAAAAAACATACGGTTTCAATTGAGAACCTTCCTTCTTTTTTGAAGTCGGTTAAAAAAAACAGTCAAGTAACGTCGCCTTGTCGAAAGACTGAATTGTCTCTTCTTTGGTTTTGGAAGCGCTTCCATAGTTTTCTGTAAAACGCCTTGCCCCTGCTATATGTTATGTACATACCACATCGTGTACTTAAATATAGTCCTGTATTAATAACACACAGCACAACCTGAAATGCGCTTCCAGCAATTTCCAAGCATAGTCCATTATACCTTAATTTTTTGAGTTTGCCCTGTAAACGAACGGTGAATGATTTTTATACCATTTTCTACACAAAATTTGCTCTTATTCATCTAAAAAATATACGTTCATTTCATTTGATTTACTGCAGTCTATAGTTGTTAAAATATAGCTACCAAAATTTCGTAAATAGACGTAATCTATTTTAGTTCTTTTGGTTGGGGCTTTTGGAACCCTTTACTGGACCTCAACGAAAAATTTAGTGTAGCATCCCTATATATTATAGGTTAGAATACCAGTTTTGACTTCCTATTACTACTTGTTGTTGAGATATACTGATAATATATACACGTAGATTTGCTGTTGTCGTTGTTGTTGCAGTTGTGCGGCTAAAAACCGATGAACTGCACTAGAGTCCTAGGCTTATAGGTGGTATACCTTCCGTAGGGGGTCTTTCTAAAAGGTCCTATCACGTATTTATAAGAAATTTGGAGAAAACCACGGAAAACGTGAACGGCTAGGTCAATCAGCACGACCTGGGATCCAACCTGGCATTTTCCATCTACTCTGATCATATAACTGCTCGCTCACACACGCAGATGCTATGGCGAAGCGCTAAATGTATTTTTCGGATTCATGGAACCTTAAATCTTGTAAATATGACAAAAGCTAAATTTTGAAAATTTTGAAAACATAACTAATAACTATATAATTTCTTTAAGATATAAATGGTTAAGAGAAAGTAAAAATTGCACGAAGAACAACTTATTACCATGTAAAGGCATCTTTATTAAAACGTCTCAATAGTGAGGAAACGTAAAGTTCTAATTAAGCGTTAAATTCCAATATTAGAGATTCCACTTAAAATTTTTCTTTGCAATTACAAGTTCTCTATAGATTTCCTATGAGAAACAGAGTATAACGAAATTTTAAAAATAGCTACAAAAAGTTAAAAACTATCAAATGCATTTTATTATATTCAACAATTTTATTCTTATATTAAATTTCAATTTAGAATTTTATTATTTTGGAAGTTGGAAGAAATGTTTTAAAGGAAGTAATTCATCAATCTATTCGAAGCTTACTCTAAATAAATAAATCATTATTTGTTGTAAATATATTTGAAAATTTGCATTTTTCTTCTCTAGTAGAAAAGTACTTTTTATTAAGTGCTATTAAGAAAAAAAATCTATAACTTAATTTTGTTAAAAATATTGACTGAGTAAAATAGGAAAAATGATTTTTTTCGAGAACTTAAAAATAATTAGGGTAACTGTATCACTGCTGAACACTTTTATTTTCTTGTACTGTTCTTATTTTAAAGACTGTAAAATTAACCAATATTTCATACCTCAATGAAATCTTCCTTTGAAGGACTGTACTGCAAAGATTAGAAATTATACCATTTTTATGTGAAAAAAATCTGTAGAGCTTAAAATAGGCCAGTAGCAGACACGATAGAACCAAATCTTGGACACCTTTGATACTTTGCAAAAATGGAAAAAAAAAGAAGCTTTTCTATTACAGAAATGTATATTTTAACAGCCAAAAGCATTTCTGGTAAAGGGAAAGGTGTCATTCTTCAATTTCCCTTTTTTCGCCTTCCTAAAGCCTATTTCTTTGCTTCTTATTTGGCTATCTATCTTTTCTTTTTTCTTTTCTTCTTTTATTCTGCAATATGTTTCTAGTTTCTTTCTCTGTTTCTACTTTACTTTTAATTTCTGATCGTACATTCTTTATACTTTATACCACAATTTCCTTAGCAAATTTTCCCTTTTTCCTTAATTCCAAATTTTCCTCATTTTTGCTGCTCATTCAAAGTGACGAATCTTGGAAAAATAGCGTTTGATGCTCTCTTTTTTTAATGTTTGGAGAAGATCCCTGTCACCTTCAAAATTTTCTTAATCATACCGGTAGACCTTGAAATGAATTACCTAATCCTTTATGATTTGGGTTTCAGTCGTCACTCTACGAGTATTTTTCTTATACTAAGGTTCATTAGACCCCAACTCATGGCTTTCATTGGATTCTTCCCAACGAATTCATGCCTGACCGGGAATCGAACCTGTCTGATCGTTGAGACATGGATGTAGCAACAACCCCTGCTTCTTTTCTGTCTTTATTTAATAAATCGTATCAGTCAGCTTCGATTTTTCACTTGATAGATTATTTACTATTTTACTGTGGTATTTTCTTCGATCATTTTGAATGTTTTCATAAGTTCCATCAAATGTTTTGATGATTGAGCTTTCGTCGTGAGGATGGATCGCATGTTTCACTTTACACCCCATTTCAGAGGATTGGGTAGACCAACTGGTAGAGCTTCGAGCTCATAATCGAAAAATTATGAGACAGATGTTGGAAAATTTTCCCTAAATGAAAAAAATAATTAAACAGATAATTACATAATATATGAAGACGTCAGATTTTTTAATTCAATTAGTTAATCGGATAAAACCAACCTAGACAAAGCCTAAAACAAATTTATTATACTTCAAAATTTTTAAATTTGGCAGTAATCTTAAATTTACTTTTGCTATTCTAAAGTAGTCACACATATATTGTTCAAAATTAAAAAGGATTGAAATTTACAGTTTCTATGTCTGAAAACAATATAAGTTGTGAAGTCTCCGTTCCGACTGCTACTTGATTCATTATACTTAATATAGTGCAGGACACAATCAGGAGACTTATTTTAAGGAGACATCTATCTTTATTATAACCTTAAAGAGAAGACTAGAGATAGGAAAGAAGTAATAAACTTAAACTAAGTAATTTAAACTATCATAAAAAATATTTCACCACTTTTAACTTGGAAGGGTAATATTCGAAAGGGCCGGGGATCTTTCTTAGAGAGCGAATAAAATCGTTTTATATCACCAAAAATGCAACTAATAACTCACAATACTTCTATCTCCAATAACACAACTATCAACGCAACACATAACCACCAAACACAACAACACATCACCATCAACAACGACAGTTTTTTCATTAAGTGCTCTATTTAAAGTCCTCTAAAATAGAAAATACGATTCACTTCCAAACTTTTTCACTTCCACAATACCAAACTACTTCTTTAAAGACTATCCGCATTCAATTTTTAACACCATTTACAATCTACGTAGATTCTGCTTTCAAATTATAAAACAAACTATCCAATAACTAAACACTCCATGCTAACCCAAATCCACCTCTGCTCGACACCTTCAACACGCTGTCTCACATACAACATTGCCCAAATATGCTGGATCCGGCTAGAAACCTTCCCACTCTCAACCAAACATTTTGTCCCAACTCGACGCTATCACTTTACACTACTTTCAATTCTGAATTCCATTGGCGATGTTTACTTCCTTCTCGACGTCACTCTCACCTTACAAAGTACCCATAATTTCCTCTCAAGAATTTGTGTAGGGGCGCGACGTAAAACACTTATTGCGACGTAAAACACTAGTGCGACGTAAAACACTTATTTAGCTCCACTCAACAAGTAACAGACAATATGGTTGAGGAGAAGATTGAGAGAGTCTCTCTAAAGGAAGGCTATTGGCAACGACCTGGGGGTCCGTAAGTATACCATTAAAATTTTAATCTTCAATTTTGATACTTGTTTTGGTATCATGACGATTTTCGCGCACTGTCTAGCATTTCAAAAATTAAAACGTATTCAAGAGGACCAAGTAATGGCAGTCTTTTAATCTCTTCTAAGAATAGTTATGAGAGACATAACCCCCCCCACACACACACACACTCTTTCCAAATACTGACCCCAGTCAAGGCAACACTTCCTAAATTAATGCTTCGAACTGAGCTTTACCTCACGGAAAATCGGCCGATTAAATCCGATTAATACTTCCTGTAATATCTTTAGGATGGTGAGGATTGGATGTATTCGGCCGATCTTCCGTGACGTAAAGTTCAGTTCGGAGGCATTGTTAGAGAACATGTTAGTCAACGATGTCTCAATGTCAGCGTTCCAGTGGAAACCGATTTCATACAACTAGTAACCCAGAAAAAAAAAAACGGATATAACTCTTAAGAAGGGTCTCGAGATTAACTGACGACTGAAACTAATTTCCATTACGTTATGTCTTCTAAATTTGGGAAATTATTAAACTGTGGCCACTACTAGTCTCACCTTAGGTTCAAAAGAGACAATAATGGCCAGGATTGCCAATACTGGTCACAATGACACTTTTGGGTACGAGTAGTGGCTATCTCTAAAAATAATATATGTTAATGAAAAACAAAAGTTTAGCAAAATGAACGAATTATGGATATTTGTTAGGTTGTTCGGTTGTAGGGTTTAAGGCCGATTGAATACGCTAGGGTCTTAGTCCATGCCCTTCGTAATTGCCATTCTAAGGAGTCCTACCCGGTATTTACGCAATTTTTAGAGAAAACCACGTAAAACTCCGGACGACTTGGTCGATGAGCGCGATCTTTTATCGAAACCGGCACTTTCCATCTGCAAGCTTTGAGTTCAAGACCGCTCGGCCGCTGGTAGGATTGCATACTCGTTAGGAAGAATCGGTAAAAAAAAAAAAAAAACCGTGCAAACACACACACACACACAGAGCAAACTAAAATTTATTTCCCAAAACTACAGAAAAATAAATAAAAAGTGACAGGAGTTCAATATTTTTCAGTTAAACTAATCGTATTCTGAAACTGGTGAATGGTAATATTTATAGTTTAAGACATTAATAATACACAAGTGTAATATTAATCATGAATGATGATCGAACCTGCGTAAAAATGAGACAGTTTGTTCTCATAGTTTATACATAAAAGTACCAACTACTGGTATATGATATGAATTTTTTCTGATAATATATTTACATTTATAAATCTTTAATGTGGTGCCTTTTCTTTATTTTATTTTATTTTTATTTTTATTCTTATTTATATATATATATATATATATATGTGTATATACATATGAGTATACATAAATATGGTTTCTAAAAATTAAATAAATAAATAAAACGAATAGTTATTTTAATTGAAAGACTAATTTTAAATCATCGTAATAGATTTCTCGTCATTTCTTTCGAATAAAAAGTGACTTACTTCAGTGTGGAATTTCTTAGATTTTATTCATTATTCTACGTAGTTGGATCAAATGTTCAGCTTCTAATTAGACAGATGCATGTGACAGGCAATGGGCGTTTTAAGTTTAGAAAAGATGTCACTTTGAAACTATATAGAATTTGTAGTATAAATTTGTAAGGCACATTTTTTTAAATATAAGTTTTCCTGGTAATTAAAGCTAAAAAAAAGAGAAATCAAAATGTTTAAAATATGTTATCAAAATATTCTAATTTATTTTCAATTTTTCAAAAGTTATTTGGCATTTAAACATCTATTTACAAATCACACCTGAGATTAATACAAGATATTCATCATTAACTTGGAAAAACCTATGCATTATCAGTAATTTGATGAATATTAACATTTTACGTCAGAGCCTGTTTAAGGGGGAAGCACACATTATTTATACTTACACCGTTATTTTTTAACAAATACTTTCCTCCTATAATAAACAGAAAATTCTCAATAAAAATTATTTTAAAAGAATTCTGGTGTCTAATAACGGTGAGTAAATTGGAGTGTTTTACACCGTTCATTTTTTATAAAAAATATTTCCTCGTCAAAGCGTGGAATTTCTATGACATGAAGTAAAAAATAATTGTAAAAATATTCCGGTTAGAGCGGAGATAATTTGTGCTTCCCCTTTAACCAGGCTCTGTTTTACATAAATGTCATCAAGGTTAGATTATAATCTCTGTTTGAGCGTAGATTTACCGCTTTCGGTTTCATTCCCCCCCCCCCCCTGCTTAAAAAAGTTGGCTCTTTGCCAAAATAGCAGCATCTCGCTCTCTCTCAAAAATTTGTTTTTTAGTTTAGTTTTTATTTATTTTTGCACTATGAATTGCACTTGAACTTGAAAATGATTATAAGAAATGTCTTGATTCCATTTCTGGAGAAACAAATGTATTAATTCATGAATAACGTGAAAAATTTAATTATAAATTGTGAATTCAAATTTGAATATTCTGCAAATAGTATTAATTATATTTGTGTTTAATTTGCGAAATAAACAAGTATGCTCTCCCATCACGTGAATTGATTGTATGCCTGCAGCAGAACTTTTGAAATCTAAATTCACAAAGTATAAAATGAGTTTTTGTGTTATATAAAATTCTTTTTCATGGTGCAGCATAACCCGGGATGAAGTAAAATCCAGTGAAATTACCTTTAGATATAAATTTTTATTTGGATTAATGGATTTTAAAATGGGTTTGAAAGTTTATATAAGTGATTTTGAAAACTGAATTGTGAAATAATAATGACTGGAATCTTAGAATTTGGATTCATTATATTGGATGGCTGCCTGGATATTGAATCAGGTAAGGAACATTTTATCATTATTTATAACATTGATGAAATCAAATTGGATTTTTGATTTATTTACTCGATTTTGACTTGATTATTTGTTCGCTATGAATTTAGATAAATTAAAAGCTAAGCGTTCTACGGAACGCTCTAGTGTGACAAAATTAATTAACAAATTGGACAATTTGCTGGCAGATGATATAGAAAATACAAAATCAGATGAAATCAGTGAAATTAAAGAAATATTATTCAAAAAAGAAATTTGTTTAAAAAACTTAAATAATCGAATTGAAAATATAATAGAAGACATAAAAGAGTATGAAATATATACCGCAACAAGCGATAAATATGCTGAACAAATAACTTCTACCAAGTGTAAAATCAAATTACGATTAAAAAGGTGTAATAAAAGTATATTTGATGAAAACAATTCATATTGTTCTGTTAGTGAAACCCAAACAAAAAGTTGTTCTTCAGTGAGATTGCCTAAACTGAATTTACGAGATTCAGTGACCAAATTGAAAGATGGTTTGATTTTTTTTTATTGTTTCGAGAATTCTATTCATTTAAATGAAAGACTTTTTAAAATTGAAAAATTTACTTACCTGAAAATGCTTTTAACTGACAAAGCGTACAATGTTACTGAAGGGTTTTCACTGACGGAGCAAAAATATGATACCTGTATAAACTTGCTGAAAGAGCGTTTTGGCCAAAAATATATTATTATAAATGCCCACATAAATAAATTATTGAATTTAGAGCCCGTTAAAAGTTCAGAAATTATAAGTGATTTAAGGCAATTATTTGATATTTGTGAAGTAAATATTCGCAGTTTATGTAATTTAGGGGTGACAAAAGGCCAATGTGGTCATTTGCTGAATCCAATTTTCTTAAAATTATTGCCAAACGATTTAGTTGTTGAATATTACAGGCAAACTGATAAATAAAAGTGATGGTTCTGATGTGACAGACTTAATTAATTTTCTTAAAGTAGAATTAGAGTCCCGTGAAAAGTCCCTTAGTATGATTAATACTAAAATTGCTTTGGTAATTATAAATAAAAATAAATCTGAAACCAGCGGGAGAAAATTTTTAAATAAAATGAATTCATTGAATGTAAATGTAAAAAATATATGTATATTTTGCAAAAATTATGACCATCCTTCTCTTGAATGTGCTAATTTAACTGATGTTCAGAAAAGGTTAAAATTAAAGAAGGATGTCAGGTGGTATAAATGTTTCCTAAAATCTCATCTGTCATCACAGTGCCGAGTAATATCGCAGCCTTGCAAAAAATGTAAAGCAACAGATCATAATAAATTATTTTGTTTTTCAAAAAAATTGAAACCAGAAGTACGCTATAGTATCGAATTCGCATTTGAAAAATAGTAATCAGGTAGTGTTATTGCAAACATGTTGCGTAATCGCACAATCTAATTCTAGTTAAAAAATTGTAAGGTTATTATTGGATTCCGGAAGTGAGAAAAGTTTTATTAATAAAGAATTGGCACATGAATTAAAATTGACCCTTGTAAGAAAAGAAAAGTTAACGGTTTTTGCTTTCGGAATTAATAAAGGTAAAGAAGAGGAATTCGTGGTTTTTGATATTGAATTGCGCAGCAAAATAAACCTTCGTCGGCTCATTCATGTTGAAGTATCAGCTACAGACTTAATAACCGCTTCCTTGAAAAGCCCAAGGGGCGAACCAGAAATTGAAAAATATATTAAAAATAAAAACTTGAAATTGGCAGATAATTCATTAAATGATTCCAAAATTAATAATTTACTAGGAGCGGATTATTTTTGGAAAATACAGAGAGGTATCATTGAAGAAATTAGTGATAATTTATATGTTGCTAATACTATTTTTGGATTTACTGTAGTGGGGAAATTAAATACTAATAGTACAGAGGTAATTAATTCGCATTTTGTATCTGTCAATAAATTTGACAGTTTTGATTTGCAGCGTTTTTGGGATTTAGAATCGCTTGGAATATGTGACAGTAAGAAAGATTCTCTGCCACAGGCCAGTAGCAGATACGCTAGAACTAAAAATTGGACACCTTTGATACTTTGCAAAAATGGAAAAAATAATTAGCTTTACTATTAAAGAAATGTATATTTTAATAACCAAAAGTATTTCTGGAACATTAATATGTTCTGGTAAAGGCATCATTCTACAATTTTGCTTTTTTCGCTTTCCTAGAGCCTTTTTCCTTACATCGTATTTGGCTATTTATCTTTTTTTTTTTCTTTCTTTTTTATCTTCAAATATTTTTCTAGTTTCTTTCTCTGTTTCATTTTTACACCTAATTTCTGTTCGTACATTTTTTATAATTTATACCACAATTTCCTTAACAAATTTCCCTTTATAATATTTTTGCTGCTCGTTCAAAGTGACGAATCTTGTAATAACAGCATTTAATGCTCCCTTTATTTATTTATTTTTTTTTTTTTTAAGAAGGTCCCGGTCACCTTTAAAATATTCTTAAACATACCGGTAGACCTTGGAACTGAATTACCTAATCCTTGATGATTTGTGTTTCGATCGTCACTCTACGGTTATTTTTCGTATACTAAGGTTCATTAGACCAGAACTAACGGCTTCCATTGGATTCTTTACTACGAAATTCATGCCTGACCGGGATTCGAACCTGTTCGATCGTTGAGACATGGATATAGCAACATTCCCTGCTTCTTTTTTGTTTTTATTTAATAAATCGTATCAGTATGCTTCGATTTTTCACTTGATAGTTTATTTACTATTTTACTGTGGCATTTTCTTCGATCATTTTGAACGTTTTCATAAGTTCCACCAATTGTTTTGATGATTGAGATTTCGTCGTGAGGATGGATCGTATTTTATACTTTACACCTCATTTAAGAGGTTTGGGTAGGCCAACTGGTAGAGTGTCGAGCTCATAATCGAAAACATATGAGTTAGATACTTCAGTCTGCCAATGACCGTATTGATAGTGGCTGATAAACGTAAAATTCTTTGTGAATCTGCATTAACCCCTATATTTTGTAAAAATTGTAGCTCTCCGAAGTGGCGGAGTGGAAGTTTCATTCTCTCCTCGTACAATAAAAGTGTGATGGAATACCTTCCGACAGAGCCTAAGGGTGAGTCAAAGATCATCACCAACTGTGAACTGTGTATATCTAGTGCGATGTTAAATACAATCTCCTATACATCAAGCTTCAAGATAAAAAAAAAAAAAATCTCAAATCACAAATCAAGATATTCTATTTTTGCAAAATATTCCTTAAATGAAAAAATAATTAAACAGATAATTACATAATATATGCAGACGTCAGATTTTTTAATTCAATTAGTTAATCGGATAAAAACTATCTAGACAAAGCCAAAAACAAATTTATTACACAGCAAAATTTTTTAATTTGGCAGTAATCTTAAATTTTCTTCTGGATTCTAAAGTAGTCACACGTATATTGTTCAAAATTAAAAAGGATTGAAATTTACAGTTTCTATGTCTGAAAACAATATAAGTTTTGAAGTCTCCGTTCCGAATGCTACTTGATTCATTATACTTAATATAGTGCAGTACACAATCAAAAGACTTATTTTAAAGAGACATCTATATTTATTATAACCTTAAAGAAAAGAGTAGAGATAGGAAAGAACTAATAAGCTCAAACTAAGTAATTTACTCTTTCATAAAAAATATCTCACCACTTGTAGCTTAGAAATGTAATATTCGAAAGACCCGAGGACCTTTCTTAGAGAGCGAAGAAAAGCATTTTATATCACCAGAAATACGACTAACAACTCACAATACTTCTATCTTCAATAACACAACTATCAACGCAACACACAACCACCAGACACATCAACACATCACCAACAACGGCAACAGGTTTTCCATTAAGTGCTCTACTTAAAGTCCTCTAAAATCGAAAGTACGATTCACTTCCAAACTACTTCACTTCCACAATACCAAACTACTTCTTTAAAGAATATATCAGCATTCAGTTTTTAACACCATTCACAATCTAAGTAGATCCTGCTTTTAAATTATAAAACTAACTATACAAAAACTAAAAACTCCATGCTAAACCAAATTCACCTCTGCTCGACACCTTCAACTAACTATCTCGCATACAACATTGCCCAAATATGCTGGATCCAGCTAGAAACCTTCCCACTCTCAACCAAACATTTTATCCCAACTCGACGCTATCACTTTACACTACTTTCAATTCTGAATTCTATTGGCGATGTTTACTTCCGTACTGACCCCAGTCAAGGCAACAACACTACTGGTCTCACTTTAGGTTAAAAAGAGACAATAATGGTCAGGATTGCCAATACTGGTCATAATGACACTTTTGGGTACCAGTAGTGGATATATCTAAAATAATATATGTTAATGTAAAATAAAGAGTTCAGCACAATGAACGAATAATGCATATTTGTTAGGTTGTTTGGGTTAGGGTTTAAGGCCGATTGAATACGCTAGGTTCCTTGTCCTACAAGGTGTAATGCCCTTCGTGGGTGCCGTTCTAAGGAGTCCTACCTCGTATTTACGCAAGTTTCAGAGAAAACCACGTAAAACTCCGGATGGCTTGGTCGATGAACGTGACCTGTTATCGAAACCGGCACTTTCCATCTGCCAGCTTTGAGCTTAAGACCGCTCGGCCGCTGGTAGAATTGCATACTTGTTAGGAGAATCGGTAAAAAAAAAAAAAAAAAAAATATCCGAGAAAACACACACACACACAGAGCAAACTAAAATTTATTTCCCAAAACTATTAAAAATAAATAAAAATTACAGAAAGTTCAATATTTTTCATTTAAACTAATCGTATTCTAAAACTAGTGAATGGAAATATTTATAGTTTAAGACATTAATAATACAGAAGTGTAACACTAATGATGAATGATGATCGAACCTGTGTAAAAATGGGAAAGTTTGTTCTCATATTTTACACATAAAAGTACCTACTACTGATATCAGATTTGAATTTTTTCTCATGATATATGATAAATCTTTAATGTGGTGCCTTCTTTTTATATGTTTTTTCTTATATACATATAAGTATACAGAAATATGTTATGTAAAAAATAAATAGATAAATAAAACAAATAGTTATTTTAATTGAAAGACTAATTTTAAATCATCATAATATATTTCACGTCATTTTTTTCGAATAAAAAGTAACTTACTTCAGTGTGGAATATCTTAGATTTTATTCATTAGTCTAAATAATTGGATCAAACATTAAGCTTTTAATTAGACAAATGCATGTGTCAGGCACTGGGCGTTTAAAGTTTATAAAAGATATCGCTATTCAACTATATAAAATTTGTAACATAAATTTGTAAGACACATTTTTTTGTATAAATTTTCGTGGTAATTAAAGTAAAGAAAAAAAAAAAAAAAAAGAAAGAAATCAAAATGTGTAAAATAAATTGTCAAAATATTTTATTTTTTTCCATTTTTCAAAAGTATTTTGACATTTAAACATCTATTCACAAATAACACTTGAGTTTAATACAAGATATTCATCATTAATTTGGAAAAATCTTTGCATTATCAGTGATTTGATGATTAATAACATTTCACAAAATGTAGACCCGCTAACTATGCTAGTTTATCCGTACTGGTATTAGGCCCCGCCTTTTTTTCACACCAGGATAGTTATAGAGTAATATTGAACAATATGTTCTAATGATTAAATAAGAAGACTATTGATCTACAACTATTGTGGTGTGAAAAAAAGGCGGGACTTAATACCATTACGGATAAACTAGCATAGTTAGCAGGTCTACATAAATGCCATCTAGGTTAGATTATAATTTCACATCTAAAAAATATTTATTACAATGTTAATAAAATTTTAGTCTTTCAACCAAGAAATTTAGGATTATTTTTTAAATTCAAAAATCTAGATCTCGTCTAGAAAAAGTTTTGTACCATTCACAAGCAAAGGAAAACGTAACCTTAAAATATGCTGATATTATGGTAACCAAATGTCAGCGTTCACAGTCGACTTAACTTAGGTTTTTCGTACAACCGTAAACGTTCTTCTTGAACCTTTTTTCAATATCAGCTATCTAATGTAAACAAGTGATTTTATTAGTTTTAAATTTTTAGAAAAACTACACGTCATTTCGCTTTAAGCAGTGACGTAATGAAAAAAAATGTATTTATCTCTTTTTTTCACTTTTCCAACAAATTTTCAAATAACATTTCAACACGAATAGAAATCTTTTTTAATTTGCATTTTTTTTTTTTTTTTTTTTTTTATGTTAAAATACTGTCTATAATTTTGCCCGTTTTTATAATATTTATCAGTGAAAATAACGCATTGGGTAAAATAGTTTTTCAAGTTTTTAAAAATATATTTTTAAAAAGATAGATTTTTAAAATAAAAAGATTTTTAAAATATTAAAATCGCAAATAACGACCGATTTGCTACTTTAAAAAACTAATTAAAAATAATGCTTCATGTATCAATTTGTAGATAATTTTTAGACATGTTTATTACTCATTTTAATATAAAGTTCACAAAGAATACATAATTATGAATATATTTCGAAAATAAATTAGTTTTCACACATATATATATATATATAATAAAGATGATCCATTAAGCACAGTAGAAGCCAAACAACAGACACAATTATATATATATATAGCTCCCAAATTCAATATTATAGAAATTATTTCAAGTATATATTATTATAAAATCTTTCTCAAAGTACCTTTATTGTGATATTGTGTAGCTTTATGTTTTTAGAAAATAAGATATTTAATGCATTAAGTCTAGTAATTTTAATAATACACTTAAATATTCATATATATAATTCATTTTTCTTAGAAAAAAATAACGAAATAAAATTCAAAGCATTAAGTTTTACAATATTTTAATATGAATGTATTGAATTAAAGTTTGTCTAAGTTGCATGATCCATATATATTGAGTTGGCCAAAAGTAATTACCATTTTTTTTAAAAAATAGATGTCAATATCTGTTTTTAAATATACCTAACAACCTTTTAAACTGCAAAGTCATTGTGTAACTTGAAAGCAGACACTTAAATCTTGACTTAGAGGAAAAAAAAAAAAAAGAGCGCATGATTTCATTAACAGTTATTTGTTTGGCGTCGATTTGAAAATGAAAAGTCAAAAGGAACATTTTCATCATATTTTGTTGTATTACATTCAAGAAGGGAATAAAGCGGTGCAAGTTCACAAAAGTTATGTGTACAGTGAAGATGCCTAAAAAGTACGGCAGTATCAAATTAGATTTGCTAAACTTTGGTCTGGCAATTTTGATATTAAAGACGCACCATGCTGAAGAAGACCAATCGAAATTCATATCGATAAAATAAAGGCATTTATAAAATTCAATCAGCACTTAACAGCACAAGAGATTGCCGAGAATCTTAACATGTCGAAATCGAGTGTTGAAAATCATTTAAAACAACTTGAATATGTTACGAATCTCGACATTTGGATACCACGTGAGCTCAAAGAAATCCATCTCATTAAGCATGTTGACATCTGCGACTCATTGTTGAAACATGAAGAAAATGTTCCTTTTTTTTTAAATGTATGATAACAGGTGATGAAAAATGGATCATCTATAACAACGTCGAAAGAAAAAAGTCGTTGAGTAAACGTGATGAACATGCTCGAAGCACTTCAAAAGCAGATATTCACCAAAAACAATATTATGTTCACAGTCTGGTGGGATTTCATAGGTACTGAGTATTTTAAATTGCTTCGAGGGAACCACACCATACTTTCTGACATGTACTGTCATCAACTGAGTAAATTAAACAGTGCCTTTCAAGTAGAAGCATTCAAAATTAATGAATCGCAAAGATGTTGTGTTTCAACAAAATAACGCTAGACCACATACAAGTTTGGACATTCGTCAAAATGCTGCAGCTTGGTTGGGATGTGTTACCACGTCCACTATATTCGCCAGACCTGGCACCCTCATACTACTATTTATTTCGTTCTTTGCAAAACACATTGAATGATAGAACCTTCAATGCTGATGGGTATATTAAATTGTTCTTGGAACAATTTTTGCCAAAAAAGTTAAGAGCTTTTGCAGAATCTTTAAGTTGCTTGAAAGGTGGCAAAAATTGATCGAACAAAATAGACAACATATTGTTAAAAAATATATATGTTTCCCATGAAAAATTCTTTTTTCATTTTCACAGAAAATAATGCAATTACATTTTGGCCAACACAATAGTTATTTATTTTCGATTGCATCTATGGTCTGTTGCATGAAACTACAATAGGAATTACATACAGTCGGAAGTCAAGTTTCATGAGCATTTATGTTTATCTTTCAGCCAAAGATTAGCATAAAATGGCTGGTTTTCGCAATCTCTAAAAAAAAAAATTCTAAGGAATACCAAAAAAAAAAAAAAAAAAAAAAAATTCTACAAATACGCTTTTCTTATCGCAACTCTAACTACTGCTCATGTATCATGAGTTGGAAAACTATTCACAATCCCCGTTTACGATGTTAGAAAGTTAATGTTCTACTTTGAGATACCTAACATAACATATTACACGTAGAAATGTAAGTTTGTATTCACAGTAGTTTAATTTTAATCCATCCTTTTGGTATTAATCTCGTATATTTGAAAATCATATAAAGGGACTATTATTTGTATATGAATAAATATTTAAATATGCATATAAATAAATATTTGAATATGTATATGAATAATATTTGAATATGTATATAGATAAATAATATTTGAAAAATGCAATTTTTTTTTTTTTAATGCATTAATGAGATTAATAAAATATCTGTTTATAATATCATTTTGGACAAATGTGTATATTTTTCTACATTAAACAATGAAATATCAGCATTGCGTAGTTCATCTTTTTATCTTTTAGTTTTATAAGGCATTGCATTATACTAATCAGTTTTTTCTTTTCCTTTATTATTATTCTAACATCACAGTAAGCAACATTTCTAATTAATTGTAGTCAGCGTCTAAAAAATAGATATAAAACAAGAACAACAAACGACAACATGACGAGAACACAGATTTTCTATTATAAAAATCACTTTAAAGTTAACCGCGTTTTTAAGAAAAAATAATAATATAGCCAATAAATAAAAAATATTTCCAATCATTTTCTAATATTAGAAGTTAAAAACATAATTTTAGAAGAAAATATTATTTTCTGCGTCTTTTATGAGACAGGTGTATGATCATAACTTTTACATGCAATGCTAATGTAACTGCAGAAGTGTAGACAATTTAAGAACATTTTCTGTCTATTTCTGTGTAATGTTCCTAATTTTAGAAGCTGTAACTCTATCTAGTGTTTGATATCTCAATAAAATGTATATAAAAATTACTGTATCTCATAATATTTCATATAAATTAACTTTATAAGTTAAAGCGGGGGGATTCTGCACACAATTCAACAGACTAAGGTAAAGAATCCAAATATTACATTTTTGCGAAACTACCGTTGAATAATTTTGATTTTTTTTTCTATTGATAATTTGTTGTTAAGCTTTAATTTAATGCAACAGATGCAATAAATTCAAGAGAGCTATTTTGCGCAACCTCTCTCTTTACAGAGTTGTGATTGTGTACATGTGTAGTAGAGATTTTTATTGATAATAACTACAGTTAATTTGTTAACAATAAGAATTGCACTTAAATGAGATTGTTGTAAGGTTTTTGTAAACAGATTTTATTGTATTAGGAGTGGCTATTTTAACGTAATAAATAAAAATTCGTTAAAAATAAATAAATAAAATAAATAAATAAAGATTAAAAAAAAAGAAAAGAAAAGAAAAGAAAGATAAAATTACAAAAAAATAACATAACAACAATCCCAGATATGACAAAATAACTAGATAACTCGTTTAAATTAAAATTAGTACATTTTCTTTTAAGTTTGAAGGATTTATTTTTGTTTCTTGACATAAATTTTCATTGTCCAAGATCGTTCAACATATGGTTGTAGATGGTGCAGATTTCATTCAACCACCATCTACAAGTAACATATTAAACTAATCCAGACAATCCTCGAAGTTATCTCCTGGTACAGTGTTAGACATTTAATATACTTATCTTCATTGTCTTAAGATTACCAAAGAACTGCATAATCTGTCGTAGTGTAGAATTAGAGAGAACCGTTGATGCTCGCAACGTTAATCTAGATTAGCTGCTTATAAGAAAATGTTTTATTTAAAAATATTTTGCACTACTGTCATTCTATAGAACTTATTAGGAAGAGTTAGGAAAATTAAAGAATTCATTTTTGAACACAAGAAAAAATAATTACGTATTTTCTTAGACGCTCGGTAAAGTCAGCATTTACATTTAAGTCGCCTTTCTACTATTGCTGTTGTATCATTACCTGGATTCGCAACACTCACTCTCTCCAATCATCTATGGTCGCAATCTCTTCCACCGCGCCATCTCTCCTACCTTTAAGCTTACTTAAAAAATAATTTTCCCAAAGAGTTTTAAATGCTCCAACAGGCAACACTTCAAAAACTACGAGTAATCACATTTACAATTCCAGTACTGGATACATAAGAATAATTTCAGAAAAGGCGAAATAAAATGAAAACAAATTGAAATTGCATGCTTAATTAACACAAAGTATTTTCTGTTTCATTAATTAGTTAAAATAATGAAAATAATCTAAATATTTGTGTCTTAAACCGAAATCAATTTATTCTTGAAAAATTTAACTGATTCAATAACACATTGTTTTATTTAAATAAAGTCTTAATTTGTAAATATTATTTTAATTAATCTCTTGTGAGATACGATCATATAAATACTCAGGACTACTTTTTTTTTTTTTTTTAGATATTTACCTGAATTATGCGTGTTATTTCTAAAAATGCAAATATCTTGTAAAGATTAGGGGAAAAAAACCTTATGTGGATATTAAAGCATTGCGATCAATTTTTATGTGGAATGAATTTCGTTTCATTTCCTAATCTAAGCTGTTTGCACTACTGTATCTAGACTTAAGTATCAAATGAGCCAATAGTTCAAAAGTGCTTCTAACACTGGCCATGATGCCATCTTGTCGTACTAGTAGTAGACACCCATAAAAAAATTGTGCTAATATAAAATTAATATTTCGCCTCATAAATGAATTTTACTTATCTATTTTAGTAAATCAAAGAATATATAAAATTAGTTCAAAATAAATATATGTATATATATATATATATATATTTTTTTTTTTTGTAGTTGTTCTGTAATAAACTAAGAAATATATTATTCATTCGATTTTAAATTACGTTTCGGACCCGTTGTCTATCTTGCACACGTACAATCTTTATTTTTCTTTATCACTACTTCTATAAATTTAAAAATCAAATTTTTTGTTCAAGAATAGTGGT
The DNA here is from genome assembly GCA_963930645.1 of Salticus scenicus. Lineage (NCBI taxonomy): Eukaryota > Metazoa > Arthropoda > Arachnida > Araneae > Salticidae > Salticus > Salticus scenicus. The sequence goes on from OZ005651.1 coordinate 58,888,007, forward strand.
GGAAGAGTCAAGGAAGAAGACGAATCCACACAAAGCATGCTATTTCATTTATTTATTTATTTTAATTAATTAATTTTTTTTGTAGGAATATACTAAAGAACAATATATAATAGTTAAATAAAAAATATATAATAGTAATATAGAGGACTGAGAAAGAACCTAGATATATTTCAGTTTTAATAGATCAATAAATATCAACATTTTGCGGGGAAAAAAAAAAAAAAAAGATTTTATTTATTTTTACTATTATTATTAAAAGTCACTGAGATAATTCATATAAATTAAAATAAATATAATACAAGTTACAAAATTTATTTTTTAACTAAGTTATTCGATGGAGCAATCGCTTAAGCTATCTGGGAAATATCTTTTCCAAAAAATATACTTTTCTCAATCACTTTATCAACAAAAACATTCCCCCTTTGAAATATCCGTCATCGGCATATTACTTTCTTTGCTATTGAAAACAGAAAACTTTATGACAGCTGTCGAGACTTTTGAACACTTGTCAAGATACAAAGTTGCATTTTAGTTTAATTTAAGTAAGTTAAAGATTTGTCTACTCTATTGAAAAACATAATGGATATCTGCCAAAAAATGTGGACGAAACTATATAAAAAATCAATATTTACTCCGTAAAAAGTAAATTGCATGCTTCAAAAATGAAAAAAAAAAAAAAAAAAAAAAAAAAAAGTAAAAATAAAACAAACATTATTATATGTCACAAGATTGAAATAAATAGAAATATCTATTGTTTTTCTTTAAATATTGTAACATTTTCTCTGTTATATATTACTACAAATATATGTTTTTTTTTTTTTTTTTTTTTTTTTTTGTACCAGTTGTTAGAGAAAACACTGTCTTCTATATGAACATACTATATAGGCTTCAAAACTTTTTTACTTAATTAGTGATATTTGCGACATCTTTCAATAATCGAACATAAAAATAAATAAATAAAAATAAAATATTTTGGGGTTGTAAGAAAACATAACAATCCCCCCTATTGCTTATGCTTTGTACTAAGGTTGGTATTGTGCCTAATTTAAAAGGAAAGTGTACATTTCAGCTAAGTATGATGCAATGCCATGGTAAAATAATAAAGAAATTCGCCGAAACATTTCAATATAGTTCACTGTTTGTATAATACATATAGTTTATAGTTTGTATAATACATAAATGAAGAGCAAACATTCAAACCGTGTCCCCCCCCCCCGCAAAAAAAAAAAAAAAAAAAAAAAAAAAGTTAATGATTTTTCATTGAACTTAATAGTACAAGAGCTAGCAACGTCGAAAACACAAGAATTTTAAGAAAGCTGGTTTTTTAATATATCTTTACCTATGCTCTCTCGAATAGCGTGCGGGCTATCTGGCTGCCAGTAAACGTTGCGTTTATTAGTGCGCATCACACCTTTACAGGTAAAAATATTGATTTTTAAATCATTTTAAGAAGAATGTCTTCATTTTCACTAACTTCTAAACACTATTGGAAACATGAATTTATTATTGCCAGACATTTTTGTTATTGACAATAATATGCCAGATGCCATTTTTTATAAACAAAAAATAATAAATTTCAAACCATTTTAGTATGTCTGTCATTTTAATATTATTTTCTTTATATATAAATAAGTACAAAATTAATTTGCCAGACATTAATTCGGCTGTTTACTCAAACGGCAGACCGATTAATTGCTGTAAAACAAGTATGTATCTAGAAGAGTTTAGCTATTAGTAGTTGATCGCTGTCTGTGTGAGAAAGATAGCAACAATGCGGAAGCGAAGTGATGACGTCACAGGCTGTTCGGGGATGCAAGAAAAATTTTTTCTATGTTAATCGCCTATTGGATTTTTTGTAAAAAATATTAAAAATCGAGGGAAATTATTTCCCGATTTCAATCCCCATATTTAGGTATAGATATGTATTAGTTATCGTGTGCATGAGTTAGATTAAGTAGTTTTTGCTGTAAAATTGATAAAATTTGAATTTTAAATTTCAAAACTCTAGAAAAAAAAGTGCCAAACTTCCATATTCGATTGAAAAGATAAACATTTCATTTCAAAGGATGATATTTACACAATAAATATCCAACTAATATACTAATTAAAAGGAAAATGATAAATATTCTATCATAATTTGAAGTCAAATTTGTTTTCAAATGTCTAAATAAAGTATCTGATATTAGATTTTAATATGTTGCAGCGGAGTAGATTTGATATTGGTCATCCTTGGCAGAAAAAAAAATATCGCCAAATTATCTGGCGAAAATAATTTAATTCCTTTCAAAATTCATAGCTATTTTAACAACTTATATTAAGAGAGTAATGAATAATATGAAACAATATTTTGTACAATACATATTATGAAAATATACATGTGTCATGTATATTTTCGCATTACGTTTTTGATCGCCAAATACAAAAACGCCAAGGATAACAGAGTTTTGAAATTTAAAATTAAAATTTTGTCAATTTGACTGCAAAATAACTTAATCAAACAGATGCATACGATAACTAATACATATATATACCCAAATACGGGGATTAAAATCGGGAAATAATTTTCCTCGATTTTTAATAATTTTTTACAAAAAATCCAATGGGAGATTAACATAGGAAATATCTATGACCAACAAGGTTGATATAGAAAAAGTACTGGGATTTCCCCCTAACGCCGGTACCGTCACCGATGTGTCATGCAGATGGTAGTATTTGTAAAACAGATAAAGCACAATTAGTCAAAGTATTCGAGAAGAAAGTTAGCAATGTCAATCAGCAACCGTTATGTTTTGATATCAGTATTTTAGACGGTTTCTTCATGTTACACCTTATGAAAGAAATGCCGCAAACTTTTTATGGCATATCGAAGAAATTTCTCAAAATGATTTCACAATTTAAATCATCTCGCATTGACATTGTGTTTGATCAGTACTTCACACCGTCCATGAAAGATTGTGAGCGTTTACGTCGCAATGAATCAACCAGTAGCGTTTCCATCAGACCTAATCAAATTCGGCCTCATAATTTTGCTGGTGAACTCAAAAATACACAGTTCAAGAAAGCCCTCGTAATTTTTTTTATTGATCATTGGGCTAATGATAACATGTTTCTTTTTATTGGGAATAAAATTATTTATCTGAGTTTTGATAAATGTTACTCGTATCACGCTGAAAATAACCAAGTTATTCGAATCACTGAAGAATGAAAGGAACATGTGAAGAACATGAACAATCTGATACTCGAATAATATATCAGATTTGCCAGATACATTTTGACGCTCAAGTTGTTATACGCTGCTCAGATTCCGATATTTTGATTATACTTCTCGGCAACATGGATCACCTGATTGCATCTTTAAAGCTTTGGATTCAATGGGGCGTAGGAAACCATGAACATCTAATAAACATCAATGACTTATACCAAGTTCTTGGTATTTCTTTATCGAAAGCTTTACCATATTTCCACGCAATGACAGGGTGCGATTACACCCCAGCTTTTTTTCCGGAAAGGCAAACTAAGGCAGTACCAGTTGGCATGTCCAGAGATTACAACAGACGATGAACATGTACTCGAACGTACATTTTTGCCAGGTTAGAAAAATTTATATGTCACATGTATGGGCTGCCTAACTGTTCAAATGTTAACGATGTTCGCTTCTATCTTTTTTTCAAAAACTTATCAATCGAAGAAATGCAATGATAATTTCGAAAAAAAATTTCGAAATTTTATTTCATTGAGCTTACCTCCATGTAAAACCGAATTATATCAGCATTTATTGCGAGTGCGGTACGTGACAAAGTTTTGGAGAAACGCTCATTTGAAAAATCCTACATCTTTATCGCCGTTAGCTTCTGGTTGGGTCATCAACGATGATAAATACGATTTTGTCTGGTTTGCTGGGGAGCAGTTTCCATCATCAGTTGCTGACATTATTATAAAAGGTAAAGTGTTATATTTATAAAATAACAAATAGAAAGAGTAACCTAATAATGATTTTTTTTTTATTACAGAACCTACACTACTAGACAAGGAAAACACTACGCAAGATGATGATGATGATAATTATAATAATGACAGCAGTGACGATGATGACGACTATGGAGATGCATCACTTTTTTGAGACACAATTGTGGACTGAAAAATACTTAATTCAGTTAAAAATAGATTGTAATTATTCAAATACAATATTTATAAATAAAAATAAGAATTTTGATACTACATTAATGCCATTTTTTCCTGTATCTTTTATGAAATTATTTAATATAGTTACAATTTGATTTTTATGATTTAAAAATGATCCACAAGCAATCAAATTTTGATACTTGAAAAACGTATTTTTTCCCTGTCTTTTAAAAATAATTTGTTTAGCTATCTTTTATTATTTTGATAAGAATTTTAATAATAATGTTTTATTATTATCATAATCGAAGAATTGAAAAAAAAAAAAAATTACTTACGATACTTTAAATAGTGTAATCTATTCCTGTTTCTCTTCCGCCTATCTACTTTGCCGTTATCTCTCTCTAACAACTGGCACAATGGCGCGGTACTGTACAGCAATTAATCGGTCTGCCGTTTGAGTAAACAACCGAATTAATGTCTGGCAAATTAATTTTGTACTTATTTATATATAAAGAAAATAATATTAAAATGACAGACATACTAAAATGGTTTGAAATTTATTATTTTTTGTTTATAAAAAATGGCATCTGGCATATTATTGTCAATAACAAAAATGTCTGGCAATAATAAATTCATGTTTCCAATAGTGTTTAGAAGTTAGTGAAAAAGAAAACATTCTTCTTAAAATGATTTAAAAATCAATATTTTTACCTGTAAATGTGTGATGCGCACTAATAATCGCAACGTTTACTGGCAGCCAGATAGCCCGCACGCTGTTCGAGAGAGCATAGGGAAAGATATATTAAAGAACCAGCTTTCTTAAAATTCTCTCTCGAAAACGTTGCTAGCTCTTAGACTATAACATAACATAGTATGTCTACATATCTTCCTAGATATGTCTACATGCCGCCTTAGTAACAAGTAATGAATCTAAAGAAACGATAATTAAGATTTCAGTTTAATTATTGTTAGATTTTGTGTTGTCTGAAAAATTGCATCCGAAGGAGAAAACATGGTTTGAATGTTTGTTTCTCATATATAAAATAGAACTTGAGACAACCCAAAATCTTTTGTTGTCTTTCAAAGAACGGCTGTAAGAGACTTCTAAAAAAAAAAAATAAATAAATAAATAAATCTAATTTACAAAATGGTAATTTTTGTACGACAATATTATTACATTTTAAAATACAATCCTGAATCTCGAAAAACTATTAAATGTTTTACTTATTTTATTACAATGATTAATAATTATAATTCGATATAGACCGTAAACAAATATGTGATTTTTGTCACGTTAAATCTATGACAAACAATTTTGGTTGTTGTTGTTTATTTATTTATCTTTTTAATTAATAGAATATAAAAAAAATCAGTAGGCAAAGAAAAAACATTGATTAAACACTATAAAGTGCAACAAACTCGCAACAATTGTTTCGGGTCGACAGAATGCATGACCCTTCGTCAAGCGAACAAAGTAGGCACGAGTGCTGCAGTCAAAGCGGCAACGCACAAAACCGTTTAAATGAAGAGCAAAAATATATAAATATGAATGTAAATATGAATACTGGTGTGACCACTATTATGAAATACAGGAAGAAAATAAATAAATAAATAAATTAGAAAATGTAACAAAATCTAAAAATCTAAAAACATCAAAATTAAGCAAATTCGCACTTCTGTGAGAAATTTCCAAGCATCAGACAAGAACGGAGTGAATCATTAACAAGATTTTTCGAAATTTTAAATAGTTAAAAAGCTTCATTTGTAGGAATCCAAATGGGAAAAGCAGGCAGGCGATGAAATTACATTAATTTTAGAAAAATGAAAATGATGACCATGAGCTTAGCAGTGGGAAGCAATAGAAGATTTCGAGATCTCTTCATTACGAACATTTCGACGGTGCTCCTTTATTCTATATTTCAAACGCCTCCTAGTTTGGACAACATAACATTAATTGCACGACAAGCACGCGATTAAATAAATGCCAGACTGTTTTCAGTGGAAATGGGATCTTTAAGAGAAGATAATTTAATTTTGTTGACGGGTTTGTACATGACTTTAAAATGAAACGGCGAAAAATCTTAGAAAATTTAAAAGAAAGTGATGAATAAAAAGGTAAAAAAAAACTGGGATGAGACTGTGCTCGTTTAATTTGGAAGCAGAGCTTTTAGGATTCTTGAATTTATATAGAGCTTCATCTATAATAGAGGGAAGTTAGCCTCGAGAAAGAGCAAGAGATTTTAAATTATTAATTTCTTTCGAAAGACTAGGTGGATCAGAACAAATGTGTAAGGCATGAAAAACATAAGTATAAAAAACAGATATTTTCTGTTGAGGGGCGTGGTTAGAGCTAGCATGCGGCGGAAGAGAGACAGAAACTGGTTTTCTAAAGACAATGGTTGAGAACCAATCCTTTTCTTTAGACACAAAAACGTCGAGAAAAGGCAAAAAGTAATCCTTTTCAATATCGAAAGTGAATTAAATGCATGGAGTAATCGACTTGTCCAAAATACGTAAATTGGAAAAATCGACATCAGGTGTAACAAGAACGAAAGTTTCATCAACATACCTGAACCAGTGAGGAAATGTATATACATCGAAGAGTTTTTCTTCAAAATAGTGTATATAAATGTCGCAAAGCAAAGGAGAGAGAGGACTGTCCATTGCCATACAATCATTTTGGGAATAATAAGTATCATTAAAGATGAAGGCAGTTTGCCTTATACGTAAATGAACTAAATTCACAAGCACCTCAATATGAATAGAGAAATAATGGAATTCACGTAATCTCCTCTCAAACAAACCATACCATTTTGAGTAGGATCATTAGTAAAGAGAGATTTAGCATCTAAAACTTTTTTCTAATGACCTGACTTTTACTAAACCAAACCTAATTTTTACTAATGTTCCTATTCAAGGTGCTGTCGCGGGTAAATTTACATATAACAAAATTCTTGTGTGTAGAAATTGTCGAGGCTAAGTTTTCAGACACAAAAATCCTGTGAGTTAAAAAGTATCTTTCATTTGATACAATCCAAAGCATTATTTCAAATTGCTTGCGACAAAAATAACCATAAAAATAAAGTAAAGAAAGAGGCCCTCTTATGTGTAACAAGAAACCTTATTGGGAAAAGAAATGTCAAAGTTGCAAATATCAGATTTTATCTTGGCGCAAACAGGTGTTTTGCCAGCTGGCCCGGGCTATGAGTCAACACTTTGCTGGAACAAATACGCCATTCACTCGCTTCGCTGTTTGAAAATTAGAAACGCAAATTGAGAATATAGATAAAATGGCAGACTTAAGTGGATAGATAGCTACTTCATGTTTTTACAATACTCGGACACTATTGCCGTCATTGCGAATACGGCTATTAAATTTTATAGCACCTCATAAAAATTGAAGGTCCCCGGAGAATTATTTTGTTATTACGTGGGAAAAGCAGTTTTTCCTGACTTTTCTAAGAAATATCTGTATCGTAAGCGTGAGGGAAAATCTTAAAAGTTATGGTACAGCTAAAGAGCATCTCTCAGCCAGTCAGCTCTCTTGAGGCGTAGTGTTCGGGGGAAGCGCAACACTGGTGATTGGTCAGGCTTTCCTCCTCCAGACTCGAAAAAGGGGGAGAAGGCATAACGGTGTAGGGACGCTAGAGATACAGAGGGAAAAAGCACTGAGAATGTGCGCGGATCAAAAAGATATAAAAAGTGGTAGAGAAAGACGACAATGATGAAGAATGAAAGTTGCGTTTTAGCACAGGCTGTCTCCCGAACTTCAGGTACAACTTGAAAAAAAAAACCCTGGCCCCCTCCGAATCAGAGGGGCTAGAGCAATGATAGACCGTGCTCGCAGTTGAGCTCTACCGCATGGCGTTTAAGTACAAGAATGAGCTCATTGTTTTAAAAGGAGTTGACAACACTAATGTAGAAAGAAGGATCAAGTCAGCCATGTTGAATTGAGCTTTGCGCACTGTTCTGTTGTCATCGAGAAGATAGTTACTCCAAACAGCTGCTGGAGAGGCTACCGGAATATCTTTGGGACACCGTCGACTGGTTTATGGGTGTGATGGCTATCCTGTCCGATCCGAAATGGCTACCCTGTCCAATCCAAAATTACCCTGTTGCTGCACCGATTTGTTACAGATGTATCTCTATCAGAAAGTTTGATTCTTAAAGCCATGTTGGAGCCGAAATACGATAACAAGGGATGCATCCAATGCCTATAAAAGATAAGTGTCTTAAATGTTTATTTTGCTATATAGAATTTGTTTTGTGTTACCCATATTTGTTTGTGTGTTTTCCAAAAGTGTTTTTTTTTTTTTAGACTTTTACAGTCTGTTTTTCCTCGGCCTACAGCTATGAAGTATGTTTTCTTATTTATGTGTGTAAAATGAAATAAAGAGATATATGTAAACTTCACATATAATCGTCTAGTATTATTGTAGGGGTTTGTGTCTTTAATTTAATTTTGGAAATAAATTTAGAAATGAATCAGTGAAATTTAATGGAGATTTAGTCTAATAATCCTATCTTAATTATTTTATTTAATTACATTTATGTAATTCAATTTTTATCCTTACCTGGGTTCAAATGGAGAAATTTTAATGTTTAGTGGGTGGAGCAGTCAGGAGAATTTCGAAATTTAGGTATGTTTTTTTCTTGGTGTATGTATGGCTTAGGCCTAAAAGTAAATCGGTCTGTTACAGTACTCAAGTTTAAAGAGGATTAATTTAAGATTATTAATATTTTGGTGGATAAAATCTAATTGACTGATGTTTAAATTAAGAGGATTAGGAACATGGTGAACTTAATTGTAAGACCAGTTTGCTTTCTTGGCCTGTATTAATAACAAACAAATTTTTAATGTACTTTAAAGCCAGAAAAGTTTCATTACCAAATTTAGAGTGGTGACTGTCAATCCTTGGTGTGATTTAACAGAACTTTTCAGGGTTCTGCAGTCATTGAAACATATTTGTGTGGATATCACTTTTACTTGGTTTCTTCAACTTTATTTATGTAATGTAGGTCACTCTAACGAGTTTAAAACCTATCTATTCTACACTGGCTGAGGAAATTGTTTATCATTCAGCTCGTGTGGGATAGATTTGTTAGTTATAAAGGTTAGAGTGACATTTCAGCTAGATTTTTAGGAAGTACACTCTATTCATTAAGCCATACATGTGTAGAGCAAATTGAGCTGAAAGTCTGCCTTAAATTTAGGCAGGTGCTTAGAAGAGTTAGGTGTTTAACCACTATTTGGATAGGCCAAATTTAAATAATCTTAGAGTTATGTAGTATTGGAAATTAAACACGTACAGTTAAATTAAATGGAAGATAATAATAAAATTAATATTCCATATGCACCACTCTCTAAGTTAAAATAACAAAAATTCAGTGCAATGTACCAAGCGTTAAAATAAATACGAGACAGTGCTCTGGTTTGTTTAGAGTGGAGATTACGTGCAATCCAGTATTATTCTATTGAAATTGAGGAGCTTGTGAATTTAGTTCACTTATGTATCAGGAAAACTGCCTTCATCTTTAATGGTATGTATTACTCCCAAAATGAGGATATGGCAAGTATTGCATGTATATGGCAAGTATACTAATTATCCCATATTTTCTTACTATTAAAATGATTGTAGAGTAAGCAAATAAATTAACATTATTTGGAATACTTTTTTTTTTTTTTTTTTTTTTTTTTTTGTGATGCAAATGTTTTTACGATATAGTCTTTGGTAGCATTAAAAAGTATTTGTTCAAATAATTTATGTAAAACAGGATGGTAAATAATAATAAGATATTCCTCTAATATACAAAAAATAATTATTATTTATTTATTCCCTTAATATTAGAACAAATTTAGTTGAAATATTAAACTTTTTTTTTCATATTCAACGAAAAAAGTATTTAACTCCATTTCATTCTTATATACTAAAATCGCAACACTTGATGCTTTACAGTTTTTAATAAACTGTAAAGAACTAAAAAAATAACTTTTTTTTTTTTTTTTTTTTTTTTTTTTTTTTAGTGGCGAATATTTGTAAACTAAATAGCTGAAAAATTATCGAAATCGATAACGCATTTCAATGATTAAAATAAGAAGAAAAAAAAAAGCTAAAGGTTATCGTAGTAAAAAGGGAGAATAAATATGTGAACATATAGAATTTGCAATGAGATGTACTCTGTAGAACAGAAACACTTTTAAATTTATAATGCAAAATGTGTGTTATTTATTAAATTTTTAAGCACAATTAATTGTTAATGATTGTTTCACTATAGTTCAGATAGTACGTTCGTAAATCGTAATTATATGCCTTTAACTACTCTAAATTTTCAAAATTGATTCTTATTTGAAAACAAGGTTTTTATTATCGTTTAAAAATCCCTTATAACATTAAAATAGAAAGAGGAGAATAACGTTTTGCAAAAATGTCTGTTATTGAGTCATAAAGATTGAAATATATGTAAATATTTTAATAATGACTATATTTTGTGTTTAATACAATGATCAAGGTGTTCTTGTATTATAAATATCTGTGATGTAGATTATCACATATTATAAAAATTATTATTTTCTCTAAAAGATAGGTAAATTTTCTAACTCAATAAATTCATAAATTTAATTATTTAATCTTAAACAACTATTTTATATAGCGATATAACTATTTTTAATCAATAAATAATAACTTAAATGCCATGTTCAATACGATTTTTAAAAAATTTATATTTTCTCTTTCATCTTTTTTCGTTTATTTTCTTTTCTTTTTTTTTTTTTTTTTCAAGGCAGCCAAAACGAAATCTTTGACCTTTTTCCATTATTCATTTCAAAACAATTCTAACGTAATGTATGTCTAACGTAAATTACTTTGACTCTGAAAATATATTTTTTTTTACTTTATTACTCTCCCTTTTTGTGAACGCCGATGGTATTAATTCGTTTTTTTTTTTTTTTTTTTTTCATCCTACATGGAAATATAACTCGAGTGTCCTCTTGTCGTCTCATTTCCATGTAACAAATAGGCAAAATATTCTCTTAGTTGGTTGTTTTTCAGAAATAAAAAACTTGGCGAAATTTTGCCAATATTCAGTAATTAGTTGCCAAAAAAATAATGGTAGCTTTATCAAAAATATTACAAATGATTGTTCAAAATGAAAACCACAATCTGGCTCTTTCTAATACTGTATAAATTTAGCGAATGTAAAAAATAATCGCCAAGCAATTTCATTTTTCGCTCCAGCCTTTGAGATCACTTGCCATCACCATGTACCCGAAAAAGGATTAGGGACTTGTGTTCCATACTGTTCCCCCACTCCATACTGTCATTGTTAAAATTTATTAAATTTTTGCTAGTATATAGTCACGGTCCTTGGCTAATATTCCTGTTAAGCTTGCCCATCCTTAACAGAACAAAATATGTCTCTGATTTTTATATCGAGCCTGGATATTATAATCTGCCTTTGAAATTCATTTCTGATAATTTTTTTATTTGTTCTCTCAGCTATCGGCAAAACGTAATATTTTTCTACATACGACAGCCAAATAATCTCCTTTATCATGATATTCGAAGCTTATGACAACAAATTCCTAAAGTAATGATAGGAATTTTCGCCAATGTAATTACATCGGATTCCATTACTGTTGAAGGCTCATAAATGGTCATCGAAACTTGTGGGAAGAAAATATCTCTGTAATAAATTATGAAAAAAAAAATATGTAAGATTTTCATATAAATTGGTTATTAAATACCCAATCGTAAGTATGAGATTATTTTTATATGGTATTTTAATGTAAATGCTTGTTCTAACGTAACAATTTACGAAATGAATAAAAGTCAAAAACATGATTGTCGCGAACGTGAAATGAAATAGCTAAACAGTTCAAAACTACCTGACAGCAAGTTCATCACACAATTAAACAATAGAAGAAGCATGTTAATACTTCCGATAGACCTGGCTGTGATACATGATGTCCGTCTCGATATCACGGAACAAAAAATTATCCTGCAACAAATCCTGCGAATTGGAAAGAGGTGGATAAGAATAATGGTTAAAAAGGTTAGACTCAGCAAGAAATCTGAAATTCGTATAAATAGAGATAGACCGCTTCTTTGGTATGCGATTAATATATGGTATATCATATTGAATGAGAAAAGGACATATACTAAGAAAGAATATGAAGCAGTAACGGATATCATAATGGAGCGAATTTCTTATAGATATAAATCTCACATGTGCAAACATATCATATTCTCTAATGAAGAATTATTTGCTGCATAGCACTTTTCAATTGGCAAAATTACCAAATTTTTGCCACATGCATCACTTATGATAATAAATGTTGTCGGATTGTTAAAAAGAGCAGTTACTTTAAGAAATGAGGATTTAAGCAGTAGTGACGTTGATAGCAAGAGCAATGTATCAATGCGTAAAATAAACATCATTTTCTCCTTAAATGGGATTGTAAAGAACGAGTTACATCTATTTCCATTTTCCTGAACGGAAATAAATATTCCAACTGAAAAGAGTGCTGGCGGATGCAGAGAGATGTGGGCGAGATCGGATCAAAATATTTTTTTATTATTTTATCTAGGTTACAAATTGGCCGACATACTAACCAGTTCCCAATACAGTATAGAGCATTTTGATATTATTTCTTTACTATCAAACTCTACACAACAGAGCCATTCAAGAAAATTTTCTACAATGGTCAAAAGAACTAAGGTAACAATTTCCCGCAAGATACAGTCAAGTTATTTTTCTTAAGAAATTGAGGACAGGGGAAAGCAAGCCAATTAAAAAAAATGTTCATTTCTATGTTATATATGTATATATATATATATACATATATATATACATATATATATATTGCAGTTTTACATTCAACAATTACTTTTTCATGAGAATTTAGGCGATATCAGTTTCAGTTCTACATTTTCTGCAAACTATCTTAGCTAACTCCGAAATCCTGTAATAACTTGATAATTTTTTTCATCGAATGTATAAACAGTGAACTATATCCACAATAAAATTTGCCCATACAAAAAGCAATTTGATGATTTTTGAACGGAAAAAGTTTTGACGCATTAGAATTTACTTTCCGAATTCATGCCGTTATGAAATGTAAATGTTACATAAAATGAAGAGAAACTACGTATTTGTTTCAAATAAATGTAAGTTACGTTTTTATCTATATGTCAAACCAGGAAAATGTTTTTTTTTTTTTTTTTTTTTTTTTTTTTTTTTTTTTTTAACAAATTGAACAATTATTTTAAAGCTTGTATTATTTTCGGTACCATTTATAATATTACGTATTATTTATAATATAATTCTTTTCAATGGGAATTCTAATCTGTATTAATGCTCATATAAGAAATAGAAAATAATACAATTACCAAAATATATTATTTTCGTTTCCTGTATTATTTTAAATAGGACCTAATGCTATTGTTATTTGTCTGTTTTATTTTAATTTTTCAAAGTGGCATTAGCTTAGTCTCAAAAAAAAAAAAAAAAAAAAAAAAAAAAAAAGTAAGAATCTAAATCTAAATATGTTATTATTTTTTCGTGAAGTAACAGTTATGAAAACATTTACATGTTTTATTTTTCTTGCTATCTGACATTGCCCGTTTCGTTGGTTACTATATTAAAGTGAATCATTTTTTATAATAAAAAGTCTCAAAATTTAAATTTCTATATTTTCAAATATATAAACCGATATAGTTTGATACAGATTAGTTATTTTTTAAGTATTTCATTTGTAAAACATAAACCTGTAATGGGAACACTCATTAAAAGAAAAATCTTGCTTTTAAAAAAATGCTTGTTTTTGTTATGCAGATTAATAAAATATTTATCTGCAAAAGACATCTGATGTTATATTATAATTTGAAGTTACGATTACTGTTCCTTAATACTTATTCTACAGTCGGTAACAAAAGTGTCCGAACACTAGCAAAAATTCCTATGGAAAAAAAGTACACCTCATACGATTTTGTTAAATGAATCCTTGTCGAATCCTGTTCTTAGTCAGTGTAAGAACATGATTCGATAAGGATTTATTTAACAAAACTGTATGAAGTGTACTTTTTTTACATAGGAATTTTTGCTAGTGTTCGGACACTTTTGTTACCGACTGTACCTCTAGTAAATAAAAGCCCCACACGATTATAGTATAGTGTAGCACTTTTCCATCGAATGGCTTCAAAGAAATGACTTCATTTGGAAGGATGATATTGATTTTTTTTTTCTTTTGAAGTGACATCATTGTAACATATATTGTAAAAATGTTATATATATATGTTTTTTTTTTTTTTAATTGTGATAAGACACTACATCATTTTTATGTATTCATAGTAAAATGTTTAAATTGCATGCATGAAATTTTGACGAAAGAGTAATTTTAGAACGTTTTTTAATAGTTAAACCATTTTTTAATTTCGTATTAAAAAACAAAAAAAATTGTATTTAGGAAGAATAAATACATTCTACATACCAAATGTGAAGTTTCTAGCTGCATTATTACTCTAAAAATCACCCAAAAGTATATTTTTTGAGAGTTTTTCCTCACCCATTATCATTCCGCATGCGATAAAATATTCAAATATCCACAGTACTTCAACCTTTGTCATTAGCAGTAACTGTGTCAAATTATGTTGGAATCAGTTCAACAACTTGAGGTTTGGGAGGAGATATAAGACATACCCACAAACCTACATACAATCAATTTTATTTACCGCTTTCACCGATGTTTCTTTTAAAACTACTTTAAAATATTTGCAGTAATTTACAGCGTTTTAATTTTAAAATCATTAAAAGAGTTTACAATTTTATTTCCAAATGTGTGTAGGAAAATTTTAGAAATGCTACCCATTTTAATATATTTCATATTTTAATTAAAAAATCTTTAATTGAAATAAAACATGTTATGCTTGTATGAAATAATTTAATATCACTGTAACTAAATTATTTATTTAATTTTAAATTACCTTAAATTATGCATTTGCACTGTATATCTAAACACTTCAATCCACATTTGATTAACTGTTTAGTATTTAATTTCTCAAAACGTATAAAGATAAAAACCATTCTAAATAAGCAAAAGGCTGGTAATATTATTACATTGGTTTGAAAAGTGAATAATTATATCTTTAAATTCTGATGTTGTATCTTTTTGATAGATATTTTCTAACTTCTGTTGAGAAATTGGTTGAGTAGAAAATTTATCACTTGTAAATGACTCTATGCAATTCATAACGTCCTCTGGGAAATAAAAATTGTCAATTTACGGAAGATAAATTTAATTTTACCAATCAACAGCATAACTTGAAAACAATTTTGTACAAAATATATCGCAAAAATTATAATTATCTATTGAAAATGCTATTTAAAGATTTCTGAATGGAACATAAATTTTTAATTAACAGTATTGAAAATCTAATTTGTAATTAATTTAACTAATATATTGTTACCTGTAAATAATATTAATAATTTAAAAAAATGAAAAAACAAAATATTATTATTATTATTATTATTATTTTTTTTTTATACAATGATCTATAATAAATGATTTTTTATTTTGTATTAAATTCCAGTATTTTTAGAAGCAAAATACACCAAAGAAATATAATCATTGATGAATAATGAAAAATTTTAAGAGTGAATAAATAAATAATAACAATAAATCAAGTTTTCTTTTGTTTAAATGCAATTAAGCACAAAATACTCCATCAAGCAAACAAATTGTAAGCTCCAGAATAACGTGCTTCTGTTTTCAGGAAGCTGGAGTGTACAGTCGGCAGCAAAAGTATGCGAGCAATTCATTTCTAAAGAATGTGCACTTAATACTGCTTTGTTAAATAAATCCTTGTCGAATCATGTTCTTTGTCAGTCTAATAACATGATTCGACAAGGATTTATTTAACAAAAATATTAAATGTACTTATTTGATATCGGAATTATTATCTAGTGCTCGGATACTTTTGCTGCTATCTGTATATAGGGGTTTAGAACGGAACACGAAACTTCTGCTCGCCAGTTCGCCATTGAAATTTATAGCTACTAATAATTCTCTTATATTTTTATTAATAGACATTCCCTGTGTTAATATTTGTTTTGCAATTATCACAAATATTTATCAAGAAACTTGCGCATTGCGCCAGTATTTTAAGGTTCATAAAGATAAATAAAGAATAAATTTAGTGAGACTCTGCATTGGACAAGATGCCGTGTTAAGTGATTCTCTTATACGAAGGTACCGTAGGGGGTACATCGCCCACTCATGGGAGTGATAAATCGGCTATAACACATTTATTATCTTTTTACGAATTTATAATAATTTCTTGTTTTAGTGATCAGCGATAAATTCTCCAGATTGATTTGCTAAGTGTTGAAAAAGTTTAATGTTCTTTGTTTACTTAGCTAGGTAAATCTCAACTTAAAAATGAAAAAATATGTATACAGTCGGCAGCAATAATGTTAGTGCGCTAGCATTAATTCCTATATGAAATAAGTAAACTTAATACTACTTTGTTAAATAAACCCTTGTGAGTCATGTTTTTAGTCAGTCTAAGAACATGATTCAACAAGGATTTATTTAACAAAACAGCATTAAGTGTACTTATAAGTTATATTATTAGTTATATTATTAGCTAAGTGTAATTACAAGTAATATTAAGTGTACTTAAAGTTAGTTAAGTTTTGTGTCCAATGAAAATCAATTTAGCTCACCTTTCTTTGTCTAAATCTCAATCAACTATTAACGGAACAGATTTTTATTAAAGAAAATTAACTGCAGTACGATACAAGAATATAAACTAAACTATCAGCAATAGAAATCTGTTTCCTTGAAATTTTAGTATTTTTGCTCGCAGGTTATTGCTTTTTCTAGAAATATGGGAAAATGTTTTATAATTTATGAGTGTTGCAAGTTTTTTTTTCTTTGTATGAGAGATGCGAGAATGTTGCGTCTATGTGTGAGCGTAATTAATTTTAAAATTTGTTTCCAACATATTTTAGTAGTTACGCTATTTATATTAGCTACAATAGCTATTTCTTCTGTGCAAATATGTGAAAATTTTTCACAATTTATGAATAAAGCCAGATACTCTTTACACTAATCTGGATTTTTCTTACACGCATGTATATTTTCATAACTAAATTAATTATTTACTTTCACTTCTAAAAATCTATCACGTAATATGAGAAAATGTTTCCCTTTATTTTATTTCAAGTGGCTCGTTGAAATGATAACACTACCTTTATTGTAGATTTAAAGAATTACAGTCAGCAGCAAGATTATTCGTGCGCTAGCAATAATTTCTATAGGATAAATTTACACTTAATACACTTTTGCTAAATAAATACTTGTCGAATCATGTTTTTAAACTGACTAAGAACATGATTCGAAAAGGATTTATTGAAAAAAAGAGTATTAAGGGTACTGTTTTTATTTACTGTAGCTGTAGTATATTGAAAATAATTAAAAAAAAATATCTAATTAATAAAATATTATTTGTAATTATAATACGAAAAAAAAATCAGCAAAAGCCCATTTTTTTTTCATTTGTACTTTATAAATTGCTTTGGATTTTAGTAGGATCTCAGTATTAAAACAAATATTAATAATAAATTATTTTTAAATACATCATGTAATAAAAACTATAACAAATGTTATTTTAAATATATTCGCATTATGTTTTATATGCCCATATTTCATGAATTCAATTTTTGATGTAAATTCTTAAAATCTGCTTCCGTAACTCTAGAAGTGGTTTCGATTCGAAAAGCTGTCTTCATTTTTTTTGATAAAAGTATAGAATCTTAATTTATAAACAACTTTTATCGTAAAACGACTTTCCTTGAGCTGCTGTCACCAGCATCTCACTGGCAGTTATGTATATTAAAATAAGTATAAAATACTTCATAAAATGTGCAATTTACATTGAAATCCCTTAAGACCTGTTACCTTTAAATACATGTCTTTTTTTCAAGATTAGGCTAAAATATCATTCAAGGAAAAAAAATGAAGATTTTTACAATATTTTATTTTAAGTTAAATGTATTTTTATTCGTAAACAATAGTGTCAGTTTTCACAAAAGACTAACGAATAGTAAATAAGACCAACGGGTAATTTTACAGAAAAAAAAAACCTATTATGTCTTCCCCCATTCTATTCTCTGCTTTTTAGAACGATTTTCATTTTTGTTAATCATTTAAAGTTTCCATTACTTTGTTTTAACATTCATGTCTGCCTACTTTTCTTTTTTTGTTAGGTTAGTCTAGCAATACAATTTATTAAACTCACACAATCAACTGATTGGGAAGAAAATCATATATATATATATATTATCCTCCGATTGTTTAATGGTGTTTTCCCTTACCTGCGGCTAATTCTGTCGAGCTATCTACATGATAGACCAGTTGTTTCTGCCTAAAGTTTGTCTGAGTGAGTAATGCCCACCGGTTGTCGGCCTGGATAGCTCAGTTGGTAGAGCGTTAACCTTGTAAGTCAAATATCCGTGGTTCGACTCCCGGTCAAGGCATTATTTTCACTCAGATGGAAAAATGAATTAAAAAATATAGTCTAGCAATGTTTTGCGCCTGTGTATTGTATATTTTTACACACAGTATCAGCTTGCGTTTCTATTTTGTGTTAGGTTTGCACGTAACATTGAGAAATCTGTGCCGAATAGCCTCAATCGTTTAGGGCATACAATTCTTAACATTTGCTTTACTTTTCTCAATATGCTTTATCACATTTGTCGGAAAGCAGAATTTTCGAAATCTTTAGAATATCTAGGAGCAAATAGAATTTTGGATATGTTTTGTCATTTCATTTTTTTTACAATCAAATCATTTGTACTTTATTTGTATAATTTCTCATTTTAAGTGCAAAAAGTCAAAAGGTTAAAGTTTATAAATGTTAATGTTTATATTATTGGCAGAAAAATTATTCGAGCGCTAGCAATAATTCCTATATAAAAAAATACACTCATTACTGTTTTGTTAAATAAATCCTTGTAGAATCATGTTCTGAGTAAGAACATGACTCGATAAGGATTTATTTAACAAATCAGTTTTAAATGCACTTTTGTTTTACATAGGAATTATTGCTAGTGGTCGAGTAATTATGCTAACGACTGTAGCAGACACGAAATAAAAAAGGAAATCTTAATAAGTTATTACTATTCGTTATTATTGATTGTGCATTGATTTCTTTTTTAAATATAATGTCAGATATATATTTACTTGATAATGCAAAAATATTGTTTGTATGTAACTTGAATAATGTCAGATACAACTGTAAATTGTAACATTATTGCTGAATTTTTTTTTTTTTTTTTAATTTTTTAATATTACTGAAAAATGAAGATTTTTTTTTCTGGTGCTATTATGTTGTAATAATGAAAATATTATTTATTTCAAAAAATTCATATTAAATTTAAAACAATCATAAATGAAACCGGTGCTTTTTTTTTTTTTTTTTTTATCTAAAAGGTAAATATCTTCAATAAAGATACAATAATCCTTTCAGACTAACAATTATAAACAGTATTTTAAATTCGAAATTCAAACCATCGTCTTATTATAAGATTTGGTTTTAAACTGCATAAATATTTATCAGTAATACCTTGTAGAATTCAACATCTTTACTTAGAATTTTAATGATGTACGTAATCCTCATAATATCTTCCAGCAGTGATAGTCGTTAATACACTTCACTGCGCATACATTAAATTTATCATAGTATTAGTGGAACTGCATTGATTTCATCCGGGAGTTCAAATAATTAACATCAAAATACATAACTCATATACACTTAAACCGATACATTTGTAACATATATGTTTAAAGAATTAAAAATATTAAAAATGAAATTTGAGCGACTTTTAAGATGCTGCCTTAAAATAATTTCGAGGAAAAGAAATTTAGAAGGAATCTAAAACATAAAGCATAATTTGACATAATTTTTATATTTAGAATTTTAGAGAATAAAAAAACATAATTTATAGACTTTTTGTTTAAAATATCTTGTTAAGAATTTTCAATAATTATAATCTTTTTCAAAAGTATTTGCAAAACTTGATGCCTTCCTCGATAAGATGACACAACATTTATTTGCTATAAATGTCGTTTTTTTTAAATCAATGTGAATTAAAACGGCTTGTTATAGTGGAATACGTTCTAATTTTTTTTTGATTACCCAATTCCGGAAATATTTATATGTAAGCTGCACAATATGTTTTAGTAAATTTTATGTTTTTAAGGATGCTGAACGTAAAAAAGACTTTCATTTCTGCCCACCAACAGTTTTTTTCAAAATAATGGGAACTTACATTGAAAAATAACTCCCTTTATTGCATTGAACGAAAAAGCTTCTTTCCCACAATTAAACAAACAATTTCTTCATGACACATTTAACATTCAGTGTTCCCAATTTAGCCTATGGAATCTTTTGTACTTATTCTTGATGACCCTTCAAAAACGCATTCGCTTTTACATTTACCCAATATCTCGGCCTCCCCTCATCCTATTTTCCATTTTGTCTTATTTTTGAATAATTTTCTAAATATTATAAATGAAACAAATTCCCACATGAGTATAGCGTTTTCTTTTTTAAACACAACTTAAAAATATACACAAAAATATAGTTTGAGACCGTTGCATATCATAGCTTAGGCTGACACCCCACTTCTATTGATCTTGAACACAAATCAAGTACGATTTTATAAATGCGATTTATTAAGCCAAACTTAGCAAAGAAATACATGACTGTATCATGACATATTTTGACAAATCTGCGATATTTTTTTTCGTAAATCAGATATTAAAAAAATAGATCTTACCATTTTTTTGTTGGAAATTTAAAACATATTGCTGTCAGTAGTGTTTATTTATATCTAGGAAATTTCAATATGAAATAGTAATTTCTTATGATACATTATTTAAAACACTAGTCAAATACCAGTAACGTAATCGAGATGCAGTGGACAAGCGAACCAATCTACAATTCCCATGGAGGACTTAAACAGCATTCCTGTCAATTCAGTGGATCTTCCTCGCTTAAATATTCATGACATAGCAGTGTCATAATTTTGAAACAAAGTAACAAATCGCTCTTTTTATCTTTTGAAAATTATAATAATATTTTCTTTTCCCCTTCAAATTTTCGAAAAAAGTTCATTTACTTTTTACTAATATCGAAAGAAAAAAGTGCACTAACAACTTGAAAATTACGTTAAAAGTTAATATATGGAAAGTTGAAAATGTGTCGCAACTGTTTGTCATATGCAATTTGAAATACCCATGTATGGTAAAAATATACGTTAAAAAACACAATAAAGTTTATTATAGCACTGTGTCGCAGTATATATATATATATATATATATATATATATATATATTACTACTACTACTACTACAAAAAAAAAAAAAAAAAAAAAAGATATACTAGTAAAGATACTACTACTAAAAATTTGTAAATTGCGCCTAATTACGTACAATAAATTCCTTTGTCAGCATAACACTACTATTAATAACAACTTTTCAAGTCGGCGCAGAATCAAAAATTGATATTTTTTTACTGATTTTCTTTGAGACAGATAGTTGCCAATGCTTTTAATCTCTCTAATAAGAGAACGGAATTTGCACATAGTGATGGTATGGAAAGCAGCGGAACAAGTTATATAAACCTTTAATTTCGAAATGATATGTAATTACTTTAAACGAGGTTTTGAGCTATTTGAAATTACATTTTGAGTTTTTATTTATAAAGAGATATAAAAACTATAGTTCGGCCAAGCTAAAGTTGTTACACTCATGTTTGTGAAAATTGCAGCACCATGAAACAATGACGCTATTGAGCTGAAATTTTCAGGAAATGCAAATTATATTGTGTAAAGCAAATGATTAAAATATCAAAGCCACTACGCTTGCGTGGGCTTAGCAGCGCCCTCTGAACAGCTGCTGAAACTTTATACATAAAGGATACCGAAAATTGAACAACTTGGGAAGTTTGAACGGAGGAGAATCATCGGCCTTCGTGAAGGTGGATTTTACTATCGCATAAAAGCAGCTCGTGTGCAGCGTAACAGCAGCACAGTGATGCGAGTTTGGAAGCAGTGGGAAGACGAGAACCGAACAACTCGAAAATCCGGGATTGGACGACGAAAAATGACGTCAATGCGCGATGACAGACACTTGTTCCGCATGGCGCTGATGGAGTGTACAGCTTCATCTAGACAGTTGGCAGCACATTGATCCACTACTAAAGGTGTATCATTGTCTGCTTCGTCAATTCGTTGACGTCTTCTGTGCCGTGCACTGCGTGCACGAAATCCTTTATACAAGATGTCACCCACACACGAAACCATCGATGCTTGTGGTTGATATGGGCTCATCAACATAGAGACTGGCGTGCAGATAGGCAGCAAGTTGTGTTTTTTGACGAATCCCTCTTTAATTTGAGGCATCGTGATGACCGCTTTCATGTTAGATGCTATGCCGGTGAACACTAACTTCCGGGTACATCATCGAGCGTCAAAGTGGACAAACACCCGGAGTTATGGTCTGGAGTGCGATTGCATATCATGGACGATCTCTGCTGCTACGAATTATGGGCAATCTTAACAGCGATATGTACATCCGAGAAGTGCTAGATCCCGAAGTCGTTCCTTTCCTTCAAGGTTCCTTTCCTATCATTCATCAGGATAATGCGACCACACATTTCAAGGAATGTGCAAAACTTTTTTTCAGCAGGAAACATACCGCTTCTTTCGTGGCCTGATTATTTGCCGGATATGCCACTCATTGAACATGTGTAGGTTTTCATTGGTCGGCGTCTCGCTCGTGATCCTCGTCCTAAATCTTCATGAGGTGAACTTCGGGTACGCCTACACAAAATATGGAATGCACTTCATCAAGCATACATTCAAAATCTGTTTGACTTTATGCCACGTCGTAAAGCAGCACTTATTGCAATGCATTTTGGCCACACCATATACTGATTTCGGACACTTAATATTGTTTTTTTTTTTTTTTTTTTTTTTTTTTTTTGATTTGAAAATTTGATCGTTTATTTGTACTAATACAAGTCGTTTGTGAATTAAATTTCATTTGATTCCGAGCATTCCTTCATAGTGTTGCATATTTTCCAAAGATGAGTGTCGTATGTGGAAACTTGAAAATACTGTACCTCCAAGAAAGAAAATAGTTCTTTAATAAATCAAAGTATAATAATCTTTCTACTGAACTATTTTTAAACTGAAAAACTGAAAATTGTCTGGCTGATTAAACTAAACGTATTTATGTTAAAACGTGTCCTTTTCTTTTCTTTCTTTTTCTTGTAATAGATAAGCATAAAATGTCTATGAATGCATTGTTTCGCGAAGAAAATCTCTTGGCAGAAGAGAGAATTACAGACGCAACCTTTGAACCCCTATTGTATCGGGCTAAATCAGTTCTGCAGTGCTAACTTGTTACTTTATTTCCCAAAAATTGAATATGGTTAATGCACAGTCTGTTTCGTTAATTTCAATTACAGATTTAAATTATAGAAAATATTTCTCAATGCATTAAAAAAAAAAAAAATGTGTCGCATCGCTGTCTATTTTTTTTTCTTGTCTGATATGACATCTCTTCATGAACAGCATTACAAAAGATATCGGAACACTTTCATACAAGGAACACTTTCATTTTTGCTAGAAATTTCTACCAACTTAACTAACGAAGTTATTAATTGAAAACTTCGTAAATTGAAAACTTAATAAAGTACTCTAAATGTCAACTTGCGAACAGTTTCTCCAACAATCATTGTTTCTTCATCAAAAAGCGTTCCACGAAAAGAAAAAGAGAAGGTAGAAAATTTTCCGTGTTTTTGAAAAGCGATGATTCCGTAACGGATCGAAGTACGCAAAAAACATCTATACTATTCAAAAGTGAGTTTCTTCCCGACTCTAACAATATAATTGTTTTTAAAAATTACAGAATTTATATTTAGAAAAAAAAAATAAAGATGTCCAAAATTTCGTTTTTTTTTTTTTTCAATTATCTCTTTTCAAATCGCTCTCTACGGCAAACTAATCATTCAATATTTTATGAAAAATTACCTATAGAAAGACTATTTAATTTTCTTCTAACCGTATAAAACTTTAACAAAATACTAATTAGTTATTCACATTTTTGAAATTAACGAAACATCGAATTTTTAATTAAATATTTATAACTCAAAAAGTTTTAAAGTTAAATCAATTATTATTATTTTTTTTAAATATAAGATCTCAATAAGAGGGGAAAAAAACTCTAAAAAGGTTAAAATCTGATTGCAAATATTTCGCGAGTTTTTTTATGAAAACGCGTGCATGGATTTTGCGAAACTCTCGATTTGAGCTCTTTCTTTATAAGCTTTAATATTAAATTAAAAATTTGTGTAAGCTAATAAAAATATAATAAATACAATAATAAAAATGTAATCTAATAAAAGTACAATAAAAATACAATAATACTGCGCAATTCAAAAGCACGCTTCTTCGTAATTCTAAAGATGTATCTATTTTTTAAAAATACGGATATTTAGTATTTTTTTAAATTATAAAATAAATAAATAAATAAAGCTAAAAAATTTCTGATATTTTTCGTCTCATATTCCCTCATTTCTGACTCAATCTGTGAAAAAAAAATGGTTCAATTGTTTAATTTTAGGTATATTCAGAAAGTCCGTTTGCTTTTCTTTCAAACCATATAAACTTTTTATCGAAATACGGATTACCGGGTCATATTTTTTAAATATACGAAACGTCGAATTTTTCCCTAAACATTTTATATCTCAAAATTTTTTAGATAAATTTTTGTTCTGTATTTAAAAAAAAAAAAAAAAAAAAAGTTTCTGCCACCGCTATCCTTTTTTTTTTCAGCTGCGAACATGTGGGTAGTACCCGACCGATTAATGAGTAAAGCGTGTCGGAAGGGGTGGCGAAACCTCCATAGGGTGATGGTGAGCTCCGAGCAGGGGGCCCTAATTGAATTATAGAAATTTTACAGATTGAAATTCAAGGTAGAAAACAACATATGTGGCGTTTGCGTTCCTGCAAACTCCATCTTAACTTAAATACTTAGATTACTAAGAAAACCAGAGACTTGAATTGAACAAACAATAAAAGTTTATTGAAACAGATTAATGGGAGGGCGGCCTGGAAAATAGATCTTAGCTCAGTCAGCGTATTACTAAATCAAAAATATATAAATCAACAATTTAATTATCTTAAATATCTCACCACAGCAGATAGTCGAAGGTGTAGAGACGGTCGCACTCGTACTCCAATACTACAGCTTCACTATGGGGCAGAGGATTCCCTTCTGACCCAGCTTGAACTTTCCGAAAACTAGTAGACACTCACCAACACTCAACACTACTTAACTTTACGCCACTAAATCTCCACTACTCTACTTTTCAATATCTGTAAAACTAAGATTCATAACATCCACTATACGATCCTCCAACATCCACCATAATATCCTCCAACATCCACACCATCTACTAAAACCATCTCTATTTTTATACTTCTTCCTACACCCTCCTTTCACTACATTTCAATCCGTACTTTTAAAAATCACTTCTAATTTAACTAATATTCAAAATCTAAGTCTTTTAATGCAGCAACCTGCCGACACAAAACTAGCTCGACCTCAACCTTCACCGAGCCACTGGCGACGGAGTTATTTTAACCGTCCCCACTTCCTACTTTGCTGGATCCAGCTTAATTAAAACAACTATGGTGACGTTCTGACGTCTCAACCTCACAGTCCCCCTCCAAGAAATAAAATTTAGTCGGGAAAATCCCCAACGGGTTTGATCGAGTAAATTTAAATAGCTTCATTCTATATCTAACTATCTCAAATCTCTGAAGTGTGAGTGCAGCCGTCAGTTAAATTTTAACCGGGTGAGAAAAACTTAAAAAAATTTTTTGCTAAGTCCCTGAGCGAAAACTCGGGGACGCAAAAAAATTAATTTAAAATTTTAAATAAAAGGCGTACATTTACCCCGAAAACTCCGGGACTCTGACTGAGCTAAAACCAGGCTTACAGTAGGATTTACACACGTCTCCCTGTTATGCCAGGGAGGCAAAATATTAAATTCAAACTTGACCATGCGTGTCTTTACGACAAATGCGACATTTAAAGTTTGTTATAATCACAAGAATAATTGTTCTTTTTAAAGAAAAACATGAGAAAATCTTCATTATTAGGAGTGTACTGGCTGGACTGGTATCTGGAGCTTTACGTCTGCAAGGGAGATGACTAAACGAAGAATAGGATGAACTTTCTTCATACTAGAGCAGACGTCGGAATGTGCAGGCTGTCCACATCCAGGAAAAAGAACTTTTTGACATGAAATTAAGAGATCTTTCACTTTAGATAAAAATAGTTTTAACATCAGATTAAGAGAATAGTCCATCAGAGTGTGTCTGAAATGGGAAAAACTTTTACAGTATGCATAGTAAAAAAAGGGACAATTCATCTCTAGAAGAAACTGAGACATGTTCGTCTCTATTAACATAATAGATAGGTTACATACAGAAATATTTCTCCCTCCTTAGCTAAAGCATAAGCGGAAAAAACTGAGCAGTTAGTCTTTTTAATGTTATATAGTTAAACACGACTTTTATGCTTATAGCTAAAAAAAAACATTTTACCCCCTCTAAAAGTACATACAGATAAATTTTAGACAAATATTCAAAAGTTTTACAAATACAAATATGCAGTTTATAAATACATCATTTATAGAAATACAAAAGAAAAAGGGGGGAAATTTACAAAGGGTCAAAAAAACAGTTTATATTACCAGCTTTCTGCAGGTGATGGCTACAAGGTAAAAGAACTTAATACATACATAAAATAGATATTTAAGAGAGAACAAAAATGTTGACATTGAAGCAGAACATGAATTTTGATTTGAAAGTTCATGGCTAAATTAAATTTTGTATTTTTAGTTTGGGAAAGTCCATAACTTTCGTAAGAGTTCTTAAAATATAAAGTCCCAAAAAGGCTTCAAGGTATGTCGAACATTTTGTACAGCTCTGACAGAAATGCACTTGTAATAGAAAAAAAAATAGAGAACGGTATCACCTGATGTGAATTTGCAGCTGTAACTTCAGGAAGGTCAGAGGTCATGGTGAATGTGTTCGATGTACTCGTCAGGTAGGCCACAGGGTTGCAGGCTTTCAGACCGGGGTCTAGGGCTATACCAAAAGGCTTGTACAAAGGCTTGTTCGGCAGGTGATTCATATGGCTGAGCATGTTGTCGGAGTCTGGCTTGACGCCGGGTATTGAATCGGTGGTGTAAAGAGAACTCGTGCGTGCCGACCGAGTCAGGGGCTGCTAGGAATTTCTCCATGTGCCGTCCGCTAGCTGATGAAGAGGGTGGAGGTCTTTTTCGAACCCTTGCCTTTCTCTTAGGTCGGAAAGAGTCGGTGTGCACTGAATCTGGAACTGCTAGTACCTTCTGAGGGCGATGTGTTCCAGAAGACTTTGAGGAGGGGGCTTGTGGCCTTTTTAAATATTTATTCCAAGCTTTTTTCTTTTTAATCTGCGGTATAAAAGAGCTATTAGTAAAAGAATAGTCGCGTTTGCGACCAGTTTGCTTAGGAAATTTCAGATTAGAATGGTTTGATGACCCACTACGAGCTCGCTTTTGTGCGATGGGTCTGCTAACACTAGATCGATCAGTGGAATTGCCCTGAACAGATTGTTCGGGTGTTGTAGGAGTAGGTAGTTTATCAGCTGTACAAGAATCAGGAGCACTAGGCTGGGAAGTGAGGTTAGGCGTAAAGACGGACTGTTCGTCAGGTGGGTTTGAACCCTGTACGCTATCACTATCAAGAGTTTCAGCATATGATTGAGTGCGCTCTTTAAAAATGCGTATCTGATCAATGTTTATAGTTGTTGGGGAGCCGTTAAAATCAATTGTCAAATTATTATTTTCTATCTTTAAAACAGAGAAAGGCCCAATGAATTTTGGCCCAAATTTAGCTACTTTAGAATATTTTTTTGAGCTAAGAAAATGTGATTCTAGGAGTATTTTATCTCCCACTTTTACTTCTAAAATTCTACGTTTAAGGTTATAATATACAGCTTGTTGCTCTTGAGCTTTTCTCAAATTTCTCTGAACTTCTGGTAGCAATTCTTCAATATTTCGCGTAATAAATTGAGATGCGTTTTGCTGTACTAATACCAATTTTTGAAAGGGGGTCAGAATCTTTCTGCCCAAAAACAATTCAGCGGGATTTTTCCGGTTGCATCACTTACCGCTGTACGAATCGCATAGCCAAAATGATAGAGAAACTGATCCCAATTTTCATGATTTTGACCAATGAACGTCGCAATCATATTAATTAAAGTTCTATTAACACGTTCGGCCTGATTAGCTTGCGGCCGATATGGAACCGTGAAGACATGTTTAATTTCTAGTGTATCGCAAAGTGCCTTAAAAACATTACTTATAAATTGAGGACCATGGTCCGTTACAATTTGAAGGGGGGCGCCGTAACGAGAAATATAATTATTAAAGAAGGCAGTGGCCACTGCTTGTGCCGAAGCTTTACGTAAAGGCACAAATTCAACCCATTTACTAAAATAATCCACCATAACTAACACATAACGAAATCTATTTGGTTTAGAGAGGGGGTAAGGGCCAGTGTTGTGCACGAACGCGTTCATTTGAACGCGTTCATGAGCGTAGCTCAAAATTTTTGAGTTTTGAGTTGAACTTCGCTCGTGTTTTAAATTCTGAACTTGAGTTGAGCGTAGTTCATTTTTTACACGAACTTGAGCGTGAAAAAGCAATTCAAACTCAAACTCATATTAAATATTTCTGTCTGAAATGTGAAAAGGAAAGTAGAAGAAGAAAAGGACAGAAAAGCGAAGAACTGGATCCCGTAAAAAAAGGGCATTTGGAAAAAAAAAGCTACTGGTAAAAAGGGCACCAGGAAAAAAGGCACTCGGAAAAATGGCACTTTTGCAATTTGCAAATTCCAAAAACAATAATCATCAAATAATGAATTTAAAGAATGATTTTTCATAATACATTTTTAGAAATTTCAATCAATCAAATTGGTACCACTTTCACTTAGTATATACCTGGGAGAAAGAGGGGAGGGGAATCTAGCAGCAGATTGAAAGAGAATAATTGTTTTTATATCACTTTCCTCTTGATTTTAATGAAACTGTGTCTAATAGTCCCTTGCTGTTTATATATATTAAAAAAAAAAAAAAAAAAAAAAAAAAAAAAAACAGTGTCACACATACTTCGGGGGCTGAAGTCGGGGAAAAGAAGAAAACTTTTTTATGTCAGCGACCTGGGATCGAACCCAACACTTCCTGCCTAGCAGCTTTGAAGGTATTTGTACATGTATTAATTTGCAATTTGAGTGTACTATTATTATATTTAATTACATTTAAAATTTTATGGAAATTATGTTAACAAAGAATGGTAAAATCTCCATAATTGTATATTTTACGAAATATTCATAAATTGTCTGTATTTTATGGGATGCTTTTTTTTTTTCTTTTTTTTTTTTAAATATTTACGATTTTGAAAATATTTTATATAGATTCAGTAAACGTTTAGTTACGAGAAACGATAACTATATAATATAAATAACTTTTTGAAATATTTAAGGCAGTGTTTAGTGGAATAATCATCATTTTTGTAAAATTCTAATTTTAGTTTTAGGAGCTTTCTAAGATGAAAATGGTAATAAAAATTTCACGCTTTCATATATTTCAACAGTTATTTCTTAAAACAAATAAAGAAATAAGTAATAATTATTTGTTTAATAAAACAAATAAATAAATAAATAAATAAGTAAAATTTAAAAACATATAAATATTATGATGCGCTTTTAATACAGCATTTTCCCCCCGTTCTTTTCCTTTGTATGCCCTAACTAAAATTTGGAGGAATCTAGAATCTAATCTTCCTTCTTCTTGGTAAAGATGTTTTTAACATCATGGGGCTTTCTTGGAATTTGGAAAGAAACGGATCCAGTGTATTGAGAATTGTGACCTTGTGACTATATACACCATTTGTCTGCATAAGTAAATCGTAGGGGAGACTTGTTGTGTGGGCAGTTCTGGTACACAAAAGCAATTGCCTAAAGCACTTTCCTTTTTTCATTGATAAGAAGAATAGTTATGGTTAAAATGGGCGTTAAAATGAGCATAGGAATAAATATGACACAGAAGTCATTTCCAACGAGGTAGGTTCTTGAATAAGATAAAAATAAGTTACTTCTTTGCTTAAATGAATATTTTTAATATTAAGTTCTTAATTTAATGATTTAATAGAAATAAAAATATAAGATAGTAGAAATAAAGTGATTTATCAATATATATATAGATATTGAAGAACTTTTCAAACATTGCATTAGATGAAACTAAGCATCACATGAAGTACAAGAAAAATTATGAATAAGTCCATGAGGCAATTAATCAATTTTATTGAAATGCTAAAAATTTTATGATGTTATATAATAATAATAATAATAATTGAAATTAATTTTTATTTTCCCCTATTATCGGCTTTTATAATCAAATACATTTTTTTTTTTTTTTTTTTATGATACTTGCGATATACATTGACCGCTGTGTACTATGCATTTAGAATCGCATAAATGCGTTAATACATAACATTGAAACATATGTTATTTTTTTACCTGAGAAAATGCAGTGCAGCAATGTAAAAATGTGACTTATCATTCCAGTTAAATTATTTTTACTTTTCTACAAAGAAGTTACAAAAAAAAAAAAAAAAAAAAAATCTGCCTTTGTAGTTTTTTTTTTCTTAAAGTGAAGACGCATTTAGAGATATATCTAAAACAGCCTACTTTGTGTAGGATAAAAAATAGTGGAGAATTTTTTACCGCTTCAAATGTTTCAAATTATGAGCAAGAAATATGACTAATATATAAAAATTGTATTTAGGTATAGTTTCGGTAAATCCAAAATACATAAGATTCATATATTTTGATATTGGAAAAAACAAATTTCAGTGGTAGGTATTAAGAAAGTAAATTGCATTTTCTTTTTATTGTTTAACTGTATGTGTATGTATTTGTTTGATAATACACATTAGAAGAATTTCGTCTTTATAAAATAGAGTTTTGTAAAATAAATAAATAAACAAATAAGAGTATAATTCATAATTTCTATTAATTACTAAAACTTACATAGCATTACTTGCCCGCGTATTCAAAAATTTCTCATTATCTAATGAAAACAAATAAATATGAAAATTATAATAATGCTTTTTAATAAAACGTCATCATTATCATTATTATTATAATTACTAAAAGGAAATTTTGTGTCAAATAATTACTAAATAGTTGTTATTTAAGAAGTTTTTCTTTCTTTCTTTCTTTCTTTCTTTCTTTTTTTTTTTTTTAAATTCTGAGTCGCAATTATAAAAAAAAAAAAAAAAAAAAAATCATATAAACAGGCTGTGTTCTATATAAAATTTAATATGATTATGACTGTGGGAAAATGTATTTTTTAAATAACAAAAAATTGAATCAATATTAATTTAGTCATGTTTTTAATTTAACTGTTTATAAAATAATAAAAGTAACCATCTTCATGTTATGCATCGTATTATTTATCTCTATGTTATGTTATATTTTCAATTCGGCATGCTTATTATTTTCTCTTACTCATGTATGGAAGAGAAGGAATTGTTTGGGGTAGAATCTTTGAAACTGAGTTTGATATATTTACGCGTTTTTAGGTTCCCTAAAACCGACAAATAGGTTTTTAGCTGTTTGTTCCAAAGTATATGCGTTTGTCTTTTATCAGTATAACACAAGAACAAATATTAGCAAAAAGTTTAAACTCTGCATTCTAATTCTTTTTAGTACGAAAATGTTACTTGGAAACTTGTACTGAAGTAGGACAAATGAGGTACGCACAAGCACAAGGACATTCAAAATTAATCGATTACGTCTATTGGTGAAATTTCAATTAAGTACAGATTAACATGTATTTAGACTGCACTAAACAAAATAGAATAAGTATTTATCTCTTATAAGCAAAAAAGCATATTTTACATAGAATGTGGTATGATAGGCAACATCAAGCGGTTTATTATTATTATTATTATTATATATATTATTATTATTTATTTATTTATTTTAATTGGATGTAATTGAGGAAATTGGCAAAATTTATCCTGTGAAAGGAAATTGCTTAAGAATGGTAATTATTTTCGCTTTTTTTTATGTTACACAAAACTTTATTTAGAGCTCTATACTTCACGTTGCCTTTATAGGATAATTTCGCATTTTGAGGTGCCTTGAATATAAGAATAAAACTTTTAACAGCTCCTCTATGGTTCTTTTAATAAATGAAAAGAAATAAATGGAAGAAATTGAAATTTAGAATGCTAAAGATTATCTGGGAACGTTACTTGAAATTTTTGTCTAAGATCAGTAAGTTACTGACACAAGTTCTCTGAATAACTTGAAATGCATATTTTAAAATTTCGTTACAACTTTAAGTTTTTTTTTATGAATATATAAATAATTCAACTGGGCATTGGTAAGGGGGGAGGGAAATCCCGTCAATCAGAAATATAATATATACAAAAAAAATTAAGGAAATTCAGATTTCTATTTTTAATTTCATTAAACTTATATACTAAAGAAAGTATTGCTATTTGCTGAATTTTCGGAAATAAGATTTCACTATCTTTAAGGTTTTGAGTCATAAATGATATTTTTTAAAACTGGGTTGACCTCTGAGATCATTTGTTCTTGAGATAATTTGTACGCAAACTGACAAGTTGACACACATGCTTATTCCTTTATAGTAAGCTAAATGGCAAACGAAATTTTCTAATGATTTAGCCAAGAACTCAAAGCCGACATTGACTGTGGCGCAATCAAATAAAGATTAATTAAATAAAACCATTACACTATTTTTAAAATAGTATTATACTTCAAAACAACGGAACCTAAACTTCCAAATGATGGAATTTGTCTCCTATTGATAAGTTTTCTCATGTGCATAATCAAACCTATTGGAAATTTGAAAATAAAAAACCACACAAAAACAGTGGGTCCACTATTCAAAAGTTTCCGTAAATAATTTTTTACTACAATTAATTTAATAAGTTATAATTAAGAATTATAAGTTTATAAGTTTAATTAAGCATTAAATTAAAAATAATCTTCATGCAATTGGTAATTTAAAAAAAAAAAAATGTAAATTACCTATGAAAGTGTTCACAGAGGAGATTTATTTAGATAAGAAAAGACAAAAAAAAAAAAAAAAAAAAATGAAAAATGAACTTTTAATGAGTTTCGCTCTTTTTTAAAAATGAACTTGAGTTGAGCGCGTTCATTTCTTTCAGACATGAGTTTGAGCGCAAACTAGCTCGTTTTTTACACGATGAACTTGAGTTTGAACTAGCTCGTTTTTTTCGTGAACTTGCACAACACTGGTAAGGACCGATTAAGTCGAGTCCAAGAATTTGATTTGGAAAATCAACTTTAATGGGAATTAATTTACCGGCCGGCTTTACATTTTTATAATTATATTGCTGGCACAAGCGACAACTCGAAACATATTCATTAACAAACTTCCTCATTTTAGGAAAGTAACAGGCATCTTTGAGCTTTTTATAAGTTTTCCTAATGCCAAAGTGCCCCGAAATTGGAGAGTCATGAAACTCAAATAGGATGGCTTGACGAAGAGATTGGGGAATTACAACTCGTAATTCGCCATAAGATGATAATAATTTTGAATAAAAAAGCAAGCCATCGATTAAAGAAAAGGATTGGGACCAGTTTAAGGCAATGGCTTATTCAATTAATGAAACTGACTCAGGATCTTCTAAATACTTATAGATTAATCCAAATTCGGGATCATTTTTTTGTTCTTGGATTAATTGATCTCTCGAATTTAACACAGATGCTGGCATAAGCGCTAAAGCTACTTTTTCCTTATCAGATACGAATTTATCGTTTAAAGTAGTGACTAGATTTGTAGACGCACCTCGGTTTACTTGTTCACTTTCAATTTCCTTTAGTCGAGTTTCAGTCACGTTTGCTAATATTTCGGATTGAACCGGTTCAGCCTCTAAATGCGAATGATGAATATATGAGGCTTTAACAGTAGAATTTAACTGATCATTCTTTTCATTTAAAGCAAGGGATTGATCTAACCCATTAGATTCAATCGTATTTTCTTGAGTTTGAGTAGTACGTGAAAGAACGTCAGCTACGATATTGTCAGAACCAGGTCGGTGTTCGATGTTTATATTAAAGTTAGATAACTTAAGAGTCCATCGAATCATGCGAGGGGAGAGATTCTTTCCAGTTGTTAACCGAGTTAATGCCGCATGATCCGTAACAACTGTTACTGGAAGTTGCGTAAAATATAAACGAAATTTTTGCAGTCCCCAAAGCACTGCTAAACATTCACGTTCAGTTACTGGATAATTTCTTTCTGCAGCGTTAAGCGTACGGGACGCATATGCTATTAGGAGGCCTTCTTGGCTTAAAACGGCACCAATGCCGTACGAAGAGGCATCAGTAGCTACTTGAAATTTAATATTATAATTAGGATGAGCTAGTACAGGAGGAGCGCTAAGTATAGTTTTTAACTTATCAAATGCTTCTTGTGCTTCATTTGACTAGTGAAATTTAACTCTTTTCCTTTTGAGTTTAAAGAGGGGCTCGCATATGTGAGCAAAATTAGGTATAAATTTCCCATACCGAGCACACATGCCTAGAAATCTCGAAACTTGCTTGGAAGTTGTAGGAGGAGGCATGTTCAAAACTGGCTGAACTTTTTCATTATCTACAGAAATACCAGCAGGCGTTATTTTGACGCCTAGGTACTTAATTTCCTGTCGTGCAAAATGGCACTTAGAGGAATTTAAAGTTAATCCTGCATTTTGCAGTAGAGTAAAAACAGTTTTTAAATGATCTAAATGCTCATTGTAAGACGAGGACGTGATTATTATATCATCGAGATAAACATGTACAAATTTATTCAAAACAGGTCTAAGTATAGTTTCCATGGCTTTTTGGAATGTCGCCACAGCCCCTGAACATCCGAATGGCATTCGTTTAAAACCAAACGTGCCATTTTTAGTTATAAACGCTGTTTTTGATATATCAGCGGGTTCCATTGCAATTTGAAAATAACCCGATGTCAGATCGAGAGTAGACATAAAATTTGTCGTTGTTATATGTGCTAACAAATCATGAATTATAGGCAAGGGATACTGAGGATATTGTGTAATAGAATTTAGCCTACGATAATCGATTGCAAATCTCCATGCCTCAGGATCAGTAATAGGTTTACCATTTTTCTTACGACATAAAACAACAGGAGATGCGTAAGGAGAAGTTACAGGCATAATAATATCATTTTGCAACATTTTGTCAATATGCCAACTTATAATATCTTGTTTGGCTTGATCATAACGATAAGGCTTACTAAAGACTGGTTTATTAGTTCCAGTGTCAATTTAATGGCAAACAACATGGGTTAAGCCAGGTGTATCAGAAAATAACTGTTTAAACTGATTAAGAAAATTAACAAAATCAATTTTTTCAATATGAGAGAGGGCACTTTCCTCTAGATTAACAATTAACTCTGTCGGCTCGACAGGTTTAGAATTTGACTTAGAATCATCAATATGTAAAGATTTATTGGCAAAATTTATTCCAACATTATTTGCTTTCATAAAATCTAACCCTATAATGCAGGGATGCTGAAGATTGTCGATGACGTAAAAAGGCCAATTAACACTTAAATTATGAATTTTAACATTCAGGCTGACTTCGCCTCTATTAACACATGACTTGCCTTGAGCCGTTGTAATATTTAAATTTGTCCGCTTTAAAGGTTTAAAGCCAAAATACTTTTTATAAGTTTCATATGCTAGAAAGGAGCGTTCAGCACCAGTGTCCCAATAAGTAGGTATGAAAATATCATGAATTATTGCATTTAAATTAGGAAGGTCCACCGGACTGATACAAATTGTGTCTAAACATATGGAGGTGGTTGCGTTATTCAGTGGCTGTTGACCCTCCTCACAAGAGCCACTTACTCGTTTAACTGACGACTCTGGTTATTACGAGAGTTACGAAAATTTCTGTTATTTCTATCAGCTCGAGAAAAGTTTTGAGACTGATTTTGATTAGAACGATCGTTCCGAGAATTTTGAAAGTTATTACGCCTTGTCTACGGCGATTGACGTTCTTGTTGATAGCGATTGAAATTTTGAGAGGGGGTGAAATTTTCACGCCTAGAATTTTGCATATTTCCATTACCCCGTTGGCGATTAAAGGTGTTTTCCGCCCTTGGAGGGTGTCGTTCTTGATATTTAGCTAAGGTTTGAAACAGACTGTCGTACGAGGTGACAGGTTTCAGATCAAGGTAATCTTGAATAGGAATAGTGAAAAGCGGGGTTATGATTTCCATTGCAGCGGCAAAAGATAAAACTAAATCCAGCTGCTTTATAATGTCGAATTTACGTAA
Source organism: Salticus scenicus (assembly GCA_963930645.1). Lineage (NCBI taxonomy): Eukaryota > Metazoa > Arthropoda > Arachnida > Araneae > Salticidae > Salticus > Salticus scenicus. The sequence goes on from OZ005651.1 coordinate 58,924,668, forward strand.
TAAAAATGTTGTAGGTTTGTCATAAAACGACATCTTTGTCGTATAAAGTTCTTGACGGAGTTTGGTTTTATCCACAATAGAAGAGAATGATTTTTTAATTTTGAGCTTCAAATCCTCATACGTAGGATTTTGGCCTAGAGCTCTAGAGGCAATGACATCATACCAGATTTTAGCATCTCCTTTTAAGGAGTATTTTAATAAATTAAATTTATCATCCTCGTCAATTTTACATATATCAAAATACTTTTCAAGATCTTCAAAAAATTTAAGTACATTGTTTGAGCCAGTAAAATAAACCCGAGTGGGGGGGATGTCGAACTGAGTTGGGCGCCACTGTGGCGTTTGCGTTCCTGCAAACTCCATCTTAACTTAAATACTTAGATTACTAAGAAAACCAGAGACTTGAATTGAACAAACAATAAAAGTTTATTGAAACAGATTAATGGGAGGGCGGCCTGGAAAATAGATCTTAGCTCAGTCAGCGTATTACTAAATCAAAAATATATAAATCAACAATTTAATTATCTTAAATATCTCACCACAGCAGATAGTCGAAGGTGTAGAGACGGTCGCACTCGTACTCCAATACTACGGCTTCACTATGGGACAGAGGATTTCCTTCTGACCCAGCTTGAACTTTCCGAAAACTAGTAGACACTCACCAACACTCAACACTACTTAACTTCACGCCACTAAATCTCCACTACTCTACTTTTCAATATCTGTCAAACTAAGATTCATAACATCCACTATACGATCCTCCAACATCCACCATAATATCCTCCAACATCCACACCATCTACTAAAACCATCTCTATTTTTATACTTCTTCCTACACCCTCCTTTCACTACATTTCAATCCGTACTTTTAAAAATCACTTCTAATTTAACTAATATTCAAAATCTAAGTCTTTTAATGCAGCACCCTGCTGACACAAAACTAGCTCGACCTCAACCTTCACCGAGCCACTGGCGACGGAGTGATTTTAACCGTCCCCACTTCCTACTTTGCTGGATCCAGCTTAATTAAAACAACTGTGGTGACGTTCTGACGTCTCAACCTCACACATATAAAATTAGAAGTAATACTGATGTGTAGTTGAAGAAAATAAAATAAATCACATTTTTCAGTAATATAATTTGAATTTAGGCATATAATTAATTCTTAAAATACGCCGTTTCTATATTAATAAACGTCAAAACAATGCAATTTTTTAAAACATTCTTCAAGAATTAAAAATTAATTTATGCTGGGAAATTAATTGTGACATAAAGTTGGAACACAAAGCAAAGTATTTGGTAATGTTTAATATTTCAAAAATGGCTATAACTGGGGGCAGTCTAAAAAATGTAAGTGTTGGGCTAATTTCAGTTATTTAAGCACTTGGCTGCTGTGATCGTACATGTTGTTTAAACTTGTGAGATTATGATTTTAAGATTTAAATGAAGTAACTCGAAGAAGATATTCTATACATTTATTGAAAATTATATGAAGCAGAAACTTGAATTGCAATTAAATTTTTATTTTACTATTTAAATTGTTGAATACTTTGCATTTCAAGATGAGCCAGCAGACTTAAAAGAAGCGTCATATTGGACACTGATACAAGTCGAATAAAAAAAAAATACATCTCGCTTTACAGTTGCGAGTTACATCAGTAAAATTTCCGTTGTTAATAAAACTATGTAATTTAATAAAATTAAACATAATTTATACGTCTCATTAATATATTAAACCAATGTAACTTTTAAAATGAGATAAAAATACAAAAATTTAAAACATTAAAAATATATTTTAATTAAAAACATTAAAAACACAAGACAGACGTTTCGGCTAGAACATTAGCCCTCCTCAGTGTCAAACATACAAGAACAAACAACATTTACAAAAATTCATAATACATCATAACAAGATTAAATACTCAGGGGGAATAGCTTTAGCCTCGTTCAAGGCAGAATGTTGCATTTTGGTAAAAGCGCCCTCTAGAAAAATACGGGATTCATACATATTTATATTAGAAGCTAAAATTTTAAAGTTTTCAAAATCCGGAATATGATCACTATTGAGAGAATGGATTACGAGTTTTGATTTTAAATCTCCTGTTTTATATGATCGTTTATGTTCCTTTAATCTAATTTCACCTGTTCTGCCAGTTTCACCGATATATGTAGAATCACAATTTTTACAAGGAATACTATAGATTACACCTAGACGTTGAAGAGGGGGGACAGCGGGTTTAAAGTTTGAGAGAAAGTTACCAATACGGAGTTGAGGTTTAAAGCTAGTAGAGATATTAACTGTTCTAAGTAATTTAGAGATATTTTCAGAAACACCTTTATAATAAGGAATAATCGTACGATAAGTGGAATTTTTAACTTTAGGATGAACTATTTACTTAAGATTTTTAAAAATGCAGAGAGTTTTTCTAGAGTTTCCTCAAAACTATTACTATCAATTACAATATCATCCTGGTATGCAAACCAGTCAGTTATGCGAAGTTCATCCAGGATGGAATCCATTAAAGATTGGAAAACACTAGCACTTGTTTTGAGACCAAAAACCATACGTTTGCTTTTATAGGAACCAAAAGGTGTTGTAAATGCTACGATATTTTGTATATGTTCGGGTAAATGAATTTGCCAGTAGGCAGAGCCTAAATCTAATGTTGTGAAAAACTTATAATTTGCTAAATTAGATATTATATTTGAAATTTTGGGAAGTGGATACGAGGATGATTTTATAACGGAATTTAATAATCTTAAATCCAAGGCGAGACGAAATTCTTGTGGTTTATTTTTGTCTAAAACCTTTTTTTTTTACTAGCAACATGGGACAAGCCCATTCTGTGTTTGCACTCTCAATTATCCCAGCCTCCTGCATTTCATTAAGCTGTTGTAATGCAGTTTTCTGTAGTTTTTGAGGTATAGGGTAAGGTAAAGTTTTTATTGGAAAGTTATGTGTAAGAACTATTTGCAGAGTCACTTTATCAGTGTGTCCTAATGTTTGAAGAGATTTTAAAAGGCCATATAATTATCCAACAAAACTTTTTGAATTTGTTTTTGTTGTGATTTGTTCAGATGATTCAATTCAAAGTCATCGATGGCTAATTCTTGTTTTCTTAAATTTAATACCTCCTCAGAAGCATTAATTAAATTTATACTTTCAGTATTTTCATTTTCATCATTGTTGTCTAGCTCAATAGCATTTTTGATCTGATCGATATCATGCACAGTACCAATAATTGTGTTTTTATTTACATGAATTATCTCATCAGAAATATTTTCAATGAGTATTTGAAATCTATACACATTATCACATAGAACATCTACACTGTCATTATTGAAAGTATAAATGACAGGAAAGGTAATAAAATTTCCTTTACACACTTTAGGTTCGAAGAAAAAATTTTGGTAAGGTTTAACTTTTAAATAAACATCTAAATACATTCGAGATTGTGGATGAACCATAACTTTTCGAGTAGTAAACACTTTGTGTACTTCAATATCACTACACTCACAGGATCTATCAACCCCATTGTCATTTACAAATTCCTCCTTTTCATTTTCAGTATTTAGGTAAGATTTGTTAACAAAAAATGTGGAATTAAAATGAGTTGGCTGATTATACTTCATTAAAGGAACTTTAACCATTTTTATCAATAATGCATTTTCTGCAGTTACAAGAGAAGCATGATTCTTGTTTAAAAAATCAAATCCAAGTATTGCTCCAAAATTTTGTGATTGAAATTGAGTAATATAAAAAAATTGTTTACAATAAATAGTATTAATTTTGAATGAAATTTCTATACATGAGGAGAAAGGTACTTGAGAATTAATTGTTTTAATGACAACTTTTCTAGACAAAAATTTATAAGTTATATAAGGTTTAATGGAATTAAACAGATCCTCTGAGAACAAGGATATAGAACTACCGCTATCCATTAACATTGGCACATTGGCGTTATTCAGATTACTCTCAATTTTAGGTAAAAATGCATGCATTGTTGTAGTACTGGGATTGGAAATTTGATTTTCAACAACACTATTATTTACGGAGACCTGTTTCCCAGTTTCACAAATCCTCCCATTTAGTTTAAATGATTATCAATCGTAAATTTTGGAGCACCCACATTGTTTGGAAAACTCCTTGTACGGTGAGGTGTGAAAGGGTTCAAATCCCTGCCATCCCCCTTTTTTAACATTCCCTTAAACTTGTAGCAATTCCTCATTATGTGGTTGATTTTACCACAAAATGCACATTCAATTGTTCTTCTTTTATTAAAACCTCTCATAGGCATGTTTTGATAATATTGATTTTTATAACCTTTATTTTTATTATTTTTATTTTTTTTACTTTTTTAACAACTGTAACACTTTGTTCATTATTGTTATGAACAGTCTCAAGCTTAGCTTGCAACATATGTATTTGTTGTTGCATGTCTGTCATTTGAGAGTTAGAATCGGAAACTGTTTTTGCTGCATCATTTTTAATATGAATGAGCAATTGTGCTCTCTCACTTGCAGATTTATAGGATGAAATTCCATCCTCCATAATTTTTATTTTTATTTGCAATGGCAATAATGACAACAAATGATTAAATTTTATTGCATTAACAGAACACTCATCTTTTATTTCGGGAAATGCTTTCGTAAAACAAGCATCTAAACGATGCGACAAATTAATAATCGACTCTTCTGGATTTAATTTGATGCATTCCCATTTATTCAGAGCTGCGTGTTTACTTTCAGGGGCAAAAAAGTTTTTGAATTCCTCCCAAATTTGATCAAGAATTGTCAAGGATTGTACTTTAGGCGATTCAATATAGAATCGCAGGGCAGCACCTAACAATTTAGATTTTAAATATGCTATAGTATGCATTTCCGACCATTTATTTATGTCTTTAATTTCTTTAATTTGGCCGAAAAAGAAATAAACTGTGACAGGGTCACCCTCAAAGGGCTGTATGTTCACGCTAAATTTAATATTATTGCCTTTAGCCATGATGAAATAATCCAAAATTCCGATCCTAACTACTTTAACTAGTAAATATAAAGCTCGAAACGATTCATAATTGATTTATGTTATACAGAACATGTGAAATAAAATTTATGTTTTCATAATAAACAATATAATACTGAAAATCATATACGAATTATTATTTCATTGATATATAATATAACACACATAAATAAATGCCTTTATATAAATAAATAATATACTGTATAAATTGAAACACTTTTTTTTTACTCTTTATCAAATATGTATAGAATGTTGCTGATTAAAAAAAAAAAAAAATGTTTGGATATTGCAGAATGAGAGAAAAATATAACCCAGATCTTACCTCATGATCGTAGGAGTCGTCAGAATATAGATCGGCATAACATGAAAACACGGCATGAAATTCAATGATCCTTCTTCAATGGGCAAGAGCCCCAGATGACTCTTCGTATTTCTGGCAAAAGATATAATCGATCCTGGTCGACGTCATAACTTTGTTGTGCTAATTTCAATTATTTAATCACTTGGTTGCTGTAATCCTGCATGTTGTTGAAGCTTGTGAGATTATGATGTTAAGACTTAAATGAAGTAACTCGAAGAAGATATGCTATAATTTTATTGAAAATTATATGAAGCAGAAACTTGAATTGAAATTAAATTTTTATTTTACTATTTAAATTGTTGAAGACGTTACATTTCAAGATGAGCCTAGCAGGCTTAAAAGATGCGTCATATTGGACGCTGATACAAGTCGAGTAAAAAAAATACATCTCGCTTTACAGTTGCGAGTTACATCAGTAAAATTTCCGTTGTTAACAAAACTATGTAACATTCAAAAAACAGCTTCTTGTTGGCTATATTAAGCTAAAACACTGCATCAACTCTGTTTTTTTTATCGCCAGACCAAAGGAGACTCGTATGATTAACAAATCATATTACGCCTACCTGAAATCTCCCGATGAATCAAGAATTCTGTCTACTCCGCCTCATCCATATAGGAAACTCATCAGCATTCTAGTCACTGATAGACCTAGGAGAGGCAGATTTGAGCACAAGTGAATGACCTCTTCGAATCTTTTGCAAAGACACAAAATCGAGTATCTGTGAGAAAATGGAAATAATATCGACTCTTTCGAATGAAGTCAAAAACAATAAAAGGAGAGGGTCTGTATTTCACATGATTATAACGCTTCCTTCCTTTTTAAATAGCATGTAGGTATTAAATAAAGTTAGGGAATTTTTTACCTCTTATGTTTTTCAAAATAACCATTTAAGGAGTAATTTAAAATAAAGTATATTTAATTGTTATTAATGAGATTATCATATGTTATAGAACGTCATAACAGTAAGTTTTTTTTTACTTTTTTCATATTCAAGACATTAGTTAGCTATTTCCGAAATAAATAACATTTTCTTCATAATATATATAATTTTAAATAATTTAAAATCATATTTATTTAGATTTACTTATGCAAATATACATATGTAACCAGAAATAGACTTTTGCAATTATTCCGTAGAAAATTAGACGTTATGACATAAGCTTATCAATAACATTATATGCTAATATGTTAGTTAGTTAAAATATTATAATTAGCATGAGGCTACATTTATATTACACTTTTCAACTGAAAATATAAATTATTGAAAATTAAAAAAAAAATAAAATAAAATAAAATAAATATTTTAAGACGTCGTTATACTTATAACACCTCTTTTTCTGTGAAATTGATGTCTTTCCAATGACAGTGCGATCAATCAAGCTGTTTTTTTGAGAATAACAAAAAACTGTTTGAAAGAATCAGCTCAAACTTTTATATAAAAAATAAGCTTGCAGAAGCTATTTTTTAGAATTTTTCTAAGTTAGAAATTATGATTTAGGAAATCATTACTATTTTTTACAATACTTAGTAAAACATATTACAACACAAGAAACGTCGCATAGTTTTATTTAGAGTTCTTATCACTAAAACTCATATTAAAAATCAGTGTGTGGATGACCGAGCTCACTTGGTCTCATCATAAAAATCGTTCGCCGTGTAGATACTGTGATTTGTTTTCGGATAATTATACTTTTTATTTCTATTCCCAGGGCGGAGCGCAGGTTACCGCTGAGAGTTAATTTTCTTGGATATAAGAAAAAATCAAATCGAATTATCTTACCAAATCTCTAAATTTTATTTTTTTTTTTATCAAAGTCGTCCAAGCAGTTTCCTACAAGACCATATTCCTGCTATGTGCACTACCGACCAATAAGTATTTGGACACTTTCGAATTTAGACGTTTTGTCAGACACCAAGAAAAATTCTCTAGGAATCATCTTGAAACTCTGGGAGTATAAGGATCATGTTACACCTCATATATTTCAGCAAAAGGTTTTCTTGGAGAGGAAAAGGGAACTATTAAAAAATTGAATAAAAATAATTTGCATCGCCTTGTAAACTGTAATGCTTTAAATGCGTGTTAGCTGCAGCATGTGATTATAAGGATTCTTTTAATATTCTGTATAAATTTGTATGAAGCTATCACATATATTCATGGAAATATAACAATTTCTTAAAAAAAAAAAGACTATGGATGAAATTCTTTCCATGACAGAATTCATTTTAGTATGACTGGACTAATGATATTTGTGTTTTAACACCCTTAAAGAAAAAAAAAAATAGTAATTGAGGGCGTTCAGTAAAATTCCTAAACACATATTCAAATAGTATATTGATTTTTAATTCCAAATAAATTATTGGAATTGCCACGGGAGAACATCGATACTTTGCTTTGAAAGCCACTTTTTTGTTTTGTGTGATGTATGAATCGGCGCGTTATCGTGCTGGAAAGTGTAGTTTTCGCCACAAAGAAGTTCACCGTACATGGCTAGTTGATATTTAAGAAGATTCTTATACTTTTCGGAATTCATTCTTGAAGGCACAAAAACAATATCCGTTTTCCCTTGAGCCGAAAAACCAGCCCAAACCATTACTGAGCCTCCACCCATTTGGCGGCTCATTAGTACATGAGGAGACTTCCGTAAATCAGGCTAATAATACTGAAACCCGTCAGGACCATCCAGGTTAAACTTTTTTTTTCATCAGAAAATAACACAGAGCACCATTTTGAGATCCAGGCCACAGTTTGTTTAGCGAAGTTTAGACGCTCCATTTTGTGCCGGCTTAGAAGCGGTGGTTTTTTCCTCAGTTTTTTATATTTCACATAGGAAGCATTATGCAACACCCTGCGAATGGTTTTCCTTGAACAATTCAGTTTCAAAGCATTTTTAATGCCTGTAGTAGTCATCTTATTCTGCGTAGCGAGCGAAAGCACATGGCGTCTGTCTCTCGAGGACAAGCAAGGAGTACGTCCAGACCTTTTTATCACCGATCCATCAATTCCTCTTTTCAAAACATTTCTAATTGCACATCTAGAGCGTTTAATAACTTTTGAAATATTATTAATTGAAGCACCAGTTCCATTTAATCTCCAAATTTCGCGAATTTCACTTTCTTTTAATTTTGTACCTCATGGCATGTTTGTAAATGCGTGAAGTCGGTTATCGTCTGCTTTAGTTAACTGCTGACGTCATAACAGCATGCAGAAAATTTGCATTTTGCACAATATTTTCGAAAAAAAGCAGGTGTTTTAATTAAAATGTTAGGGTGTCTTATAATTTTGTCCATGGTATTTTTATTTATTTATTTATTTATTTATTTATTTTTAACTCTATAAAAATATCATTTCTGTAAAACAATTACGTGTGATAACAGAATAAAGTTATGTTTTTGACGTATTTGATAAAACATTTTTAAGCTCTGAAACTTTTCTTTCACTATTTGTCAAATTAGATAGGTGTCTTATAATTATGTCCACCACTGTATATATATATATATATATTTATATATAAGAAATTATAATATATGTTTTCAGTCATATAAAAGTTGAAAATATGTAACAAAATAACTAAAGAAAAACTTACGAGAAAATTAATAAATGTGAAACAATTCATAAGTAAAACTTACTGAAAAACATAAAATAAATGATTAAAACTGTCAAAAATACCCCGTATGACTTGAGACATACGGGGCAAATATATATATATATATATATATATATATATATATATATATATATATATATATATATATATATATATATTTAATTTACTTAAAAAATACATATAAATAAAAAATAAAACTTAATTTTTAACCATATTTCTTTCAAGAAATAAATATTAAAGCTAAATATAATATTATTAATTAGAATAAACATTCGCATTTTACTATTTCTAATAAAAATAAACATTCATATTTTAATTTTTAACAACAACACCTTTAAAAAAACAGGGTCTTTTTTCGGTGATATTCTCAAATTTTACTGAAAGTCATTTAATATTGAGTCATACGAATAGCGACATTTATCCAATATTTAAACTCTTTTTCAAGCATTTTTCTCTTACATTTGCATAGTACTTTTTCGGAGTTTTAAATCCTTAATTATTAAATTAATTACATATTAATATTTCTATATTCCAGATTTGTTACGTTATTAAATTGTTTAGTTATAAAATTCATATTTTTTAGACCTTCTATTATTTATTAAGTCTAAATTATATTATGTTACGTATGCTTATTCTTTAACTACAACATTAACTTCAACCGTAACTATGTATTTTCAAATATGCAAATCTACTAATGTTTTTATTGGATTTTGCTGAAATTATTCCTAGTTGTAGTTTTTATCACGTTTCATTTCACCTTATAAGAATATTTTTATTTTTAAGTTTTATTTCATCTTCTATATTTTTTAAATATTACTTCTGTTTATATTTGTTAACTCTGTTTTGGTGTAAATCGGTCTTTGGACTCTGTAAATGTTGGCTAATGGCTTCCTGTTTTCCATAAAATAACCAATCAAATCTTCTTATGACGTTTTGGTATTGTATGCTTTTACCATTTAAATTTTCATTCTTTCAAAATATTTATCTTTTCTTTTCTCTTTGTTCATATGATATATCTTATTTCATTCTGTGCATTTTTTGAAAATATTTTCATATATTTCTAAATGTTGAAATACATCATTTTGTTGCTGTAATTTACGCATTTAATGTATCATTATTATTATTATTATAGATGTTATGCAATGTTTGGCAATTTAATGATCATTTCGGACTACTTTAATCATATAATTAGCGAGTTATCTTGCTACTTTTTCACATTTTTTATTATTACTAATAATTTCTGTAATATTCTGATATGCTGTTTCTTCATTTTTCATTTGAATCTTATATTTTGTTGAAATTTACATAAATACTAGCATGATGGTTGGTTTCACTTCATCATTATTTGTCATTTTTTAATTATTTAGGGTTTCATTTATATTGCATAATTTTGTTAAATCAATTTCTAGTTTATCGTCCATGCATATCAATCATATGTTTTAATTACTACTTCAAATATGAGGTTATAACTTCTTGTATGGAATTTTATTGTAATATCATTTAAATTTTTCTATTTATGTTGAATTCACGGTTTCGTAATTGCAATGTTTATTTTTGATTTATATTCCTAATCTAATTATGCATATATTGCTGTATATATTCTTATTCTATTATGCAGATTTTAATGTTTTATTTTTATTTAATTAATTAATTAATTATTATTATTTTTTTTTTTTTTTTTGGGGGGGGGGGGTAGATTGATTTTCCTCTGTATTTATATTGTGTAAATATCATTTATATTAAGTAAATATCCTTTATAACTTAAATTGTGTACCTTCATTATTCAAGAATTTCAAGATTTATATTAATCAAGATTATTTATAATTTTTATACTTTTGTTTCATTATTTCTAAATATAATATTGTTCATATTTCCCCTTTAGTTCTAGTATTTTTATTTATTATATCATTTCTAGAATCTTCTTAATTCATTAAATGGTAGTTTTTAGTAAATTCTTAGCGCCTGGCAAAAAAAGGCAAATCTTATACACTACTGGCCATTAAAATTGCTACACCAAGAAGGAATAATAATAACGGAATGAAATTTGTTAGACACATACATTATAGTAGGAAGAACAATTTATTAAAATTTCAGGAAATTTGGAATAATATGTACTGAGAAAACAGTACATAAAGCAGTGACCTCTGTGAGCAATAACAGCACTTATCTGCCTAGGCATAGAATCGAACAGCGATTGGATGACATGTACGGGTAGAGCACTTCGTGAAGTTTTAACACGATGCCACAATTCATCGATGAAGCACTTTATGAAGTGCTCTACCCGTACATGTCATCCAATCGCTGTCCGATAGGGTGGAACGAAAAAACCAACTTCTCATTTTTAATTTGGAATAGCGCTGAAAAGTTGCCTTTTGGTGTAGATAAGATAAATTAAAAATATGAAAACTATTGGAGTACGTCTTGAGGTGCCACAAGGACATTAAAGTTTCATAAAATTGAAAAAAAAAACCGATAAAACCAACTTCTGATTTTTAATTTGGAATAGCGCTGAAAAGTTGCCTTTTGGTGTAGATAAGATAAATTAAAAATATGAAAACGATTAGAGTACGTCTTGAGGTGCCGCAAGGACATTAAAGTTTCATAAAATTGAAATCTTTGCTATATTTTAAAGGGTTTTTTTGCGGGTCTCGATTATAAAACAAAATATTTCAAATAGGCGTTTTATTATGAATAGAAACAGTTTTACTATTGCATTGGCATCAGGAAGCATGAGTCATCGCCGGAGCAGATGTTGTGAGGGAGAAGGTGGGTGGAAGGAGGCGGAGATTTGCCTGCGTGTACTGACACGTGACACCTGACAAGCTCAGAGCAGGTGTCAGGCTTTGCGAAGTTCAGTGCAATGGACGTCTCCGCACCGTTTAAGGTATATTTTGTTAGTTTTAGTTTACATAATACTTTATTTTTGAGAATAAAAATGGCTCTGTCTAAAATAGTGAAGACAAGACAAATGTCGGAATGTCCCATTTTTGGGAAATTTGGTGGTTTGTGTGAAGTTGAACTGCCTACTTACGAATACATTATGAAGTGTTACTGTTATATTAGACATAACCTCAAAACTGCTTCAGAGAAGGATCCTACTGTAAGTGAAATATGTGACATTTTAGTTCCCAAAATAGAACAAATATGGGCAAGAGCTTCTATTCCCGTTGTTTCTAGCAAAAGAATTTTACAAATGATAAAAGCTTATCATTGTAAATATAGGAATTTATTAAGGTCTAAAAGCAGAAAAGGGTCAGATATGTTTGACTGCAACCTTGCAAAATTTAGAGAAGAAGCGAAACGTTTATTTGATATTGCTGCCTGTAAGTGTGCAAACTTTAATACTTGTACTTGTATAAAAGAAAAAAAAGTACCAGTTATGGAACAAGAGTTTCTGAAAGATCAACGTTCTAACAGGGCAATGGTTATAGGTATTATTGATAAAGCTACCACAAGCGCTTTGAGGAAGAAAGAAGTCAGAAAAAGTAAAGAACTACAGAGAATAGTTAAGTTTAATCAAGAACGTCAAAAAACACCAGTGCATTAGAAACGGTTACTGGCAACAATGACAGAGCTGAAAGGCAGCATTGTTCTTTACCAGAAGAGGCAAACCAGCCAGGTCCATCAAATATACAAGCAGTCACACATCTACCAGGGCCTTCAAAACTGAAAGAAGTGAAAAACACTCAAATGCGTATTAAATTGTCATCTGTAGCTTCCATTGCTGACCGTATCGGAATATCAGATAGAGCTGATGCAGCAATAGCTAGTGCCGCTTTACAGGACTTGGGTGTAATCACAGAAGAAGACAAAACCAATGTAATAGACAGGATGAAAATTAGACGAGCAAGATCAACAAATCGAAAAGATCTCATTAATGACAGTCATTATCGTCCGATAACCGAAAATAGAGGATTGTTTTTTGATGGAAGAAAAGACAAAACAATTGTTCGAGAAAAGAAACGAACTAAGTTGTACACAAAAGTTGTGTCAGAAGAGCACGTTCCACTAATAGAGAAACCAAACTCAAGGTTTTTAGGCCACGTAACACCTAAATCTGGCACCGGAAAAGACATAGCAGACAGTATACTGCAGTTTCTTGAAGATAGAGAACACAACAAACAACTTTTGAACTTTACTGCTATTGGCTGTGATGGAACCGTTGTAAACACGGGACATAATAATGGTATGATTTCTTTGATTGAAAAGGAAATAGGAAGACCTTTACAATGGTTAATTTGTATGTTCCATGCTAATGAGATACCATTGCGACACCTTTTTTGTCATTTAGATGGTAAAACGAAGGGACCCAATGAGTTTAAAGGCGAAATAGGTCAGCAGCTTGAAAACTGTGCTAATCTTCCTGCTGTTACTTTCATGCCAATTGAAAATAACCTTCCTCTTTTGGATAACAGAAATGATTACGTACAGATCAGAAGTATTTATTGGATATGAGTATAGCTGTATCAAGTGGAAATTGCCCACTAGATTTATCTTTAAGAAACCCTGGAAAACTTTCTCACTCTAGATGGCTGCCATTAGCCAACCGCGTGCTTAGATTGTATGTGGCAACTGAAAATCCAACTGAAAATCTTAAGACTCTGGCTGAGTACATTGTGAAAGTGTATGCACCTGTGTGGTTTAATATTAAGTTAAAACCTTCATGTACTCATAGTTCCAAACATCTGTTTAAACTTATCTCATATTCACGCTACCTCTCAGACGACCTCAAGAACGTTATAGATCCGGTTATTCAAAGAAGTGGGTATTTTGCTGCCCCGAAAAATCTCCTTTTGTCCATGCTATGTGATCGATGAACGCAATATTCATAGAGAACTTGGTTTACGACGTGTTTTAAAAGCAAGAACAGAAAGTAGAGGGGGAGTCAGGAAGTTTAAAGTTCCAAAGATAAACTTCGATGCAAAGGATTACATCGACATGATCTTATGGCCTGAAAATGACGTAACTGAACCTCCCTTATTAAAACATGTTTCAAGTGACACTCTGAATGACTTTATACGGAAGACATTTGAAGCTGAACCAAATAGTAAAGTGGACCCGGTTATCGACTTTCCCCGGCTTCCTTGCCACACGCAAGCAGTGGAAAGAGCTGTGAAACTGGTGACCGAATCGGCTCAAAATGTCTGTAGTTCAATCGCAAGAGAAGGATACATAAGAGCAAAAATTGACTCACGTGAGAAAATGCCAAAATTTAATACGAAAAACAGTTTAATTTGTAAATGAAGTAGAAACAAACATTTTGCAGCTGTAACATTTGCAATTTTTAAGAATACAGAAGTAAGAAATTTACAAAATTTAACATTACAAAATATTTTTTTATTTTTATTATATTTTGTAAATAATATTTTTTCCCAATTCTAATGTTTATATTATATATGTATTTGAAACGATTTTTTGTAACATTATATGTAGGAGAAATTCATAAAAAATAATTTATCAAAGTTTATAATTTTTAAATTTTTGTACAAAATTTAAGCTCTTTGCGGCATCTCAAGACGTTGTAATATTGCAACCAAATTTTTAAAAATTCTTTTTTAACCTAAATGGCAACTTTTCCCCAGTATTTCCAAAATAAAATCTAGAAAAAAAAAATTAAAGGCCTATTTTTATTTTTCAATTTTTTCAATGTTTTTACAAACTTTAAGCTATTTGCGGCACCTCAAGATATTATAGTATCGCATCCAATTTTTTTTTACTTCCTTTTGAGCCTAAAAGGCAACTTTTCCCCACTATTACCAAACTGATATCTAAAAAAAAATTTTAAAGGCCATTTTCGTTCCACCCTACTGTCCGATTCTATGCCTAGGCAGATAAGTGCCGTTATTGCTCACAGAGGTCACTGCTTTATGTACTGTTTTCTCAGTACAAATTACTCCACATTTCCTGAAATTTTAATCAATTGTTCTTCCTACTATAATGTATGTGTCCAACAAATTTCATTCCGTTATTATTATTCTTTCTTGGTGTAGCAATTTTAATGGCCAGTAGTATAGTTTGTCTTGTGCTTGGTACAGAGTAATGTATAGGTATTACTCTGGATCGTCATCCTGCTACCTATATCATCCTCCTCTTCGAAATTTATTTTTCAAAAAATGTCATTTTACACGTTGTCTTACTTATCCTCTTGCTTATGCTTCACATTTCAGTGATAGCTCTTCTCATGTTACCTTTTGTAAGGCTTTTAATATCATTTATTCTATCAAGTGTAATTTACGGAATATGATATAACTAGTAATGTATTGCGTACGCGTATTAACTTACATCGTTCTGAAGTTAAAAAGTCACGTCAATTTACTTCAAATTTTAAATTTAACCATTTCCATTAACATGACTTTAATAATATTACTACAAAAATTCTTAATTTTAAGAAGAATTGGAATGAATGTCTCTTACTTGAATCACAATATATTTAATCTTTGAATACAATTTATCCTTTTGGTATTAATTCTCAAGTCTGTAATAAACAATATGTTGTTTATTGGAAGGTTTCAAAAATTACTTTCTAGAAAAATATCTATGCAACATTAAATCATTCTTTATTTAAAAGGACTACTAAAACTGCTAGGGGTTCTTCTAGGTCTTCCCAAATTCTTGACAATTCATCTATCTTACATAATATAAAATCTTTAGAACATATTTTTCTTCAGAGTTATAATTGGAAAGGTGTTCGTAATTTTATATTTGGAATTAAAAAGAAGTTTCTTCTTAAATATTTTAAAGTTTTCCAATTATATTCCTTTGATTTTCGTTCTAGTGATGCATTTTTTAATATTTTACACTATACGGCTGAGTCTTTTAACATTAAACTTGACTTAATTTTTTCAAAAAATAAATAACTATATATTGGTGATAAATTTCTCTCATCCTGTTTTTAATAAACTTCATTTTCACAATATCTTTAATGATCCTTCCAATCCTTTTCGTATAAAAAAAAAATTTGTCATTCAAAAACCTTTTACAATACTATTTTAGGTTTAAAAAAAAAAAAAAAAACTGTAATAAATTTGCCAGATTTCTTGCTTCTAATGAACCGCCTCCGTGCTATAGTTCTGATTCCAAATATAAATCATTTGCCAATAAATATCATGGTCATATTATTACTGGAGATATCAATATTGTGAAAAATTTTACTTTAAGATCTTTGATGAAGTATAGAACCAAATTTCGTATGCCTTCACAATACAAACTTATTAATATTATTACTCAATTTAATCTGGACTTGGATTTCTTTATATACAAAATAGCTATTGATTATAATAAACCTGTTGAATTTTTAGAGTGGAAATTTAAATTACTTGATAAATTTAAACTTGATTTAGTGTGTAATATGTACCATCTTTCAAATATCAAGTACTACAATTTCAAAGAAATTAATTTAGCAATTCTTGATTTACAATCTAAATCCATTATTATTTATGTTGACAAGGCGGTTAATAACTATGCAATTATTTACAAAAAGTATTATAAACAACTTCTTTCTGAAGCTATGGATACTAGTAAGATATTTGTTAAGATTTTTGATAATATAAAAATTGAAAATACGCATAGTTTTAATTATTAAAAATTAATAAATTCTTAGAATAATAACTATAATTATCCTTATTTAGTTGTAATTCAAAATTTCATTAAAATCCTATCAAATTTCGTACAGTTACCCTTGCCTGTAATTCCTACACTTCTAATGCAAATATTATGTTGTAAAATATACTTTAAAAAAAATATAGTTATATTGTAATTAATAAGAATAATTTTTGTGTAAAAAATAGTTTTCAACTTAAAAATAAAATAAAAAATATTATTAATATTACTGGTATTAAAACTTTTAATTTAAACGACCTACATAACAATATTGCTATTAACGATATGTTTGAAATTATAAATGAACTATTTACTAGGTGGTACCCGTCGAATTCGACGATCACTTTATTGACCGTAATGTTTCAAAAATCGTCGCATCATTATTTAAATGTATTTCATGTTAAAACATCTAATATAATTTACGATATTTCACTTAAAAAAAGAAAGTCGGAAAACTGCTTATAAATAGAAATACTGTATATGGCATCACTTTCTACAAAGTACTGCCAATGGGACATCAAACTGACTCCAAATAAACAGATGCTACCTTTTATTTTTTATTTCGTTTAATACTACGACTATATATTAGCTGACCCGCCCGGCGTTGCCCGGGCGCATGATAATAACCTTAACTGAACCTTAAATTTGTATTATTTTATATCTTTAATTCGATTTTGTTTGAATTTCTGTTTTTAAATGAAAGCATCACGAAAAAAATAATCATCTGTAACAAAACAATTACCTCGAACCGAACGAAACTCTTCTTGTGACCCCGGTGCTTGCGGCAGCGCATATACGGGTCGCTAACAACATAAAAAAAAAACGAACGAACCCGCCCGGCAATGCCCGGACCCATGATAATAACCTTAAATGAACCTTAAATTTGCATGATTTTATATCTTTAACTCGATTTTTTTGAATTTCTATTTTTAAATAAACGCATTGCGAAAAAAAATAATCAGCTGTAACAAAAAAAAAAAAAAAAAAAAAAAAAAAACCTCGAACTGAACGAAACTCTGCCTTGTGACTCCGGTGTCTGCGGCAGCGCATACGCGGGCCGCTAATACTATGGAAAAAATCCAAAAAATTAACCTGGAACGGAACGAACCCGCCCAGCATTGCCCGGACCCATGATAATAACCTTAAATGCACCTTAAATTTGTATGGTTTTATATCTTTAACTCTATTTTGTTTGAATTTCTATTTTTAATTGAAAACTTCACAAAAAAATAATCATCTGTAACAAAACAAATTACCTCAAACAGAACGGAACTCGGGTTCGTGACCCAGTGCCTGCGGCACGTATATGCAGGCCGCTAATAACATGAAAAAATTCTCAAAAATTAACCTTGAACCGAACGAACCTCTGACTCGTGTTACCGCTGCCTGTGGCTGAGGCAATGTATAGCAGGCATGCCACGCACGCGCTGCAAAATCCACTTTCCTCCACCAGGGAGCACAATATGTTGTATACGAACATCACCAATCGCCTTGAATTTCCAAGACCTTTCAATTAATGTGTCACATGGTGGTGTCAACTGCAAAATCCTTTAGTTACACTTTCCACCGCCAGGGGGCACAGCGTGTTTTATACGAACAACACCAACGGTCAGGAAATATCAAGACCTTTAAAATAAGTTGTAACAGGATAGTGTCTACTGCAAAATCACCTACTTCCATTTTTCCCCATCAGGGGGCGCACTATATTATATACAAACATCCCCAATAAACATGAAATTTGAAGTCCTTTATCCCCAATCGTCTTGAATTTCCAAGACCTTTCAAATAAGCCGTCACGCGGTGGTGTAAACTGCAAAATCCTTCAGTTGCACTTTCCACCACCAGGGGGCACAGTGTGTTCAGTACGAACATCACTAACGGTCAGGAAATATCAAGACCTTTAAAATAAGGTGTAACATGATAGGGTCTACAACAAAATCGCCTAGTCCCATTTTTCACAACCAGGGTGCGCACTATATTATATGCAAGCATCCCCAATCGACATAAAATTTCAAGACCTTTAAAATGAGGTGCTACATGTGTGGGTCTAGAACGGATTTCCCCCTCAAACTAATTTCCCCCCTTTCCCCCCTCCGAATCTATTTATCCCCCTTTTCCCCCCTTCAAAATCGAAAATTCCTAATTCGCAGAAAGTGATTTTTTAGTATTCGACTCTAGTCCCCCCATGTACAATTTCTTCACCGTGAAGTAATTTGGAGCTGAGTTAAGGTCGCAAACGTGTTTTTAACACCTGAACCCCCCGGGGGGGGAACCGTTCGACATTTTTTATTTTTCTCTTTTCGTACCACATTTACAGACCGAGACCTTTTTTTAGACACCTCAACCAAATTTTTACACTTAGCCGTTCTGTCAATTTAGTGGAGACAGACAAAAACACGTTTCAAATTAATATATAGATTGAAAATCTGCAGTACCTAAATCTAA
Source organism: Salticus scenicus (assembly GCA_963930645.1). Lineage (NCBI taxonomy): Eukaryota > Metazoa > Arthropoda > Arachnida > Araneae > Salticidae > Salticus > Salticus scenicus. The sequence continues at coordinate 58,943,699 of OZ005651.1, forward strand.
ATAATAATATAAATCCTTCAGCTTTTAAAACTCTGACTAGATTTATCTTATATCATAACTATATTTTATTCAATAATTATTTATATAAACAAAGTTTAGGGTTGCCACAAGGTGGAATTGCATCTAGTATGTTAGCTGATCTATATTTATATTATTAAGAAAGAGGCATTTAATGTACGAATTTTAGATTACTGAGATATATTAATGATATAATTATATTTTATTTGGATAATACAAATCAAGATTTACCTGTTAATTATCATGATAATCTATCTCTCAGCAACACTAAGTATGCAATCTAATGTATTAATTTCTTGGATTTAAAGATCATTCTTAACCGTAATAGCCAGTTGGAATTTGATATGTATGATAAACGTAAAGATTTTCCCTTTAAAGTAATTTATTTTACTAATTTTAAAACTTGTTTACATAAATCTGTTTTTGTTAATATTTTGCTTAATTTTTATCTACGAATAAAACAGTTAGTGTCTGATAATTATAAAAAGTCAGAATTTCGATTTTTTAGAACTTTAGCAATCATAAATGGTTATCCCAAACATTTTTTATTTTTTGTCTAGAAATTAAATTACTTGATTTTAAATTATGTTACATTATTGGTTTGATTATCCAAATAGTCTATCATCATAATTAAATTTATTAGACCTTTCTAATTTTGATTTATTTGTTTCATATTATAATTACAGATGGCTGCACTATTCATTTCATGATCTGTAATTCTCTAAATCCTAGTTTAAGGATTTCCTTTGATTTGGATTATGACTTCGATTTATTTACTGCATGATTTTTGCTATTACTGTACCGTGATTAAATGTGCTTTTAACGGCTATCTGGTTATTGAATTTGACATGTGACACTCTTTTTGGATTCAACCGATAGTTCCTTATTTCTTTACTATTGTATAAGTGATTCTTATATGAAATTTTACTACATTTACTGGCGATATTGTTTTCATAATTCTTGTATGTTTATCTATTTTTGTGGTGAGTTCATTTTGAAATTAGTTTTATTTTGAAATTGATTTTTTCTTGTTTTGGCTCAAAATAATGTTTCGAGTCCGGATCAAAGATATTCTTAGCTATCTTTGTTACAGAAAAACAGTCTTTTTGCATATTTGCGTTCTAGCAGGCCCTTGATAATGTTAGAATGCAAATATGTATTTATGCATTTCTAATTTATTCCATTTTTATTTGATTTGGTGTTTTTTGTTTTCAAACAAATTGTTTGAATATTGTTAATATTTAATAATCCTTAAATTTCAGTGACTGATTATCAATATATATATATATATATATATATATATATATATACAAAATAATCAAAACCAGATGAAAATTTAATCCCAAAACACATGAGGGCCTTCATCAGGGGAGCTCCCCCATGTAGGGAAAGGAATATGAGAAGTTTCTGACGAAACGCTGGTATTAACCAAAAAACATGTTTCTAGCCCCCAACTTCTCACAGATGGAAGCATGACCATACAGCAAACGAATTTCAATTAATACATAGCATAAAAAGCAATTAAATTCAGAAATAAAGCACAAAATATATTACATCAAATATAAAATTCAAGAAATATAATACATCAAATATAAAATACAAGAAATTAAATAAAACAAGAATATATAAATACATACGTGGACAAACTGGAATAGCCAGAAAATGGAAAATTGAAAACCACCCCCCTTTATAAACATAGAACCTTTTCAGCTAGTAGGGCCACTTACCAGCACTTAAATGTCGCCGAAAATGGAACAACAAACCTTAAGTGGGATTGTCATCAAGAATACTGAATTGTTTATTGATTAAAATAACAGGATAGCGGTTAACAGTTAGTATATTTTTAAGATTTTTCATAGCCAGATTCAGGTCTAAATTGTTATTGCAAATCATTTTAATTCTATTTATTTGGGTGAACATAATATTTTTTAAAACTTTATGACCAATTTGTCAACTTACAAACTTTAAAATTAAAATCTTGTCTTTTATCATAAATCCGAATTAACCAGTTATTATCTATATTTTTTAATTTTTAAGTCCAGAAAAGAAATTTGGTCTTCAGAGTCAGTACGGTTTAATAAAAGATCAGAGGGATAAATTTCAGCTGCATATTTCACAAAATCTAAACAGTTTATTGTAATTCCGTCATCGATATATCTAAAAAACTTAATATCTTTGAATTTTCTTTCAAACATAAACAAAAAAATGTTGGCGAAGGCACTCGAGTAACTTGTTTCCATCGGGATACCGAGAATTTGTAAAAAATAATTAACACCGTTAAACAAAACATTTTCGAAGATGCAAAATTTAATAAGGTTAATCCAGTAAACTTTATCGCATTTTATTACTTGACAAAACTCTTCGTAAACTCCTTCAAAAATTTCTAGAACCAAGTAATGTGGGATACTAACAAAAAGGTTTTCAAAATCAAAAGTGTTAATATTAGTTCTATTTTTTGTTCTAGTTCTATTTATTTAATAATTCAGGTTTTACTCCCTCCCATATTTAAATTTTATCCTATATATATATATATATATGTATGTATGTATATTTCACACACACTATCATTCCATAAATGTCCGAACAATTTCAATTTCAGACGTTTATTCATATATCTCAAAATGTACTAGACGAAATTTCAGAACTTCAGACTAAAACTTCAGATGTATGAAGATCACGTTATAAAATTTATACAGGGTTTTTAGTACATTTTGAAAGAACACCCTGTTTTTAATAAATTTTTAATTATGTCTTATTCAACGTATCTGAACGTTGAATTTGCCACTGCAAATTCACGTGTCTTAAATTCAGAGACATAAGTGTCTTTAATAGGTGTCCTTATTTTCGGACATGAAATCGTGTCTTAAATTTTCAGCCACGTAAGATGTTATAAGTTAAGTCATGAATGTGACTGGATTTAAGACATTTGAAGTGACCTAAAGCGGCCATTTTTAACCCTCATTTTTCATATATAAACTATTAAAAAAAAAAAAAATACATAAAATTGTATATAGTTTACTTGCCAGTTAAAAAAGGGATATAGAATTACCTAGAGCATGCATAAAATGCTCATGCGAAAATTTCCATACATAGCAAAGTTCTCCGACAGGCTGGACTTGAATCGAGGAACTATGGATTCACAAACCAGCGTCCAACCGACTGAGCTACAACCATCGATATTACGCCGCCTTTGGTTAGTATCACTTCGTCAAACAAATCGTAATTTTATCTTTTAATATATTTTTTAAAATAAAATTATCTACAATATACTTAAATCATAATATACATTTCTATTTTAAATTCTATGTGTAGATTTTTAGTACTTTCTTTTTGTAAAATGTATGATAAATATGCTAAAAGTGTAGTCTATGATATTTAGAAAACGGTTTCTTTTTTCTTTCTTCTCTCTCTCTCTCTCTTTTTTTTTCTTTTTAAACTTACATTTAAAGGAAAATAAACTATTTACATGCAAACCATAAAATTGGTTATTTTACACTTATATGTAGGACTTCATGAGTTTTTTTTTTTTTTTTTTTTTTTTTTTCTTTATCAAATTAAAAAAATTATCAGCAATCGCGTACAAATCGTTCAAGAGTGCTCGTTTAGAAATTCGATTTCTTTTTCTTTGAAAATTCAATTTCAAAAGCTAAAAAGGTCTAAATAGATTAAGCATTCATTATATAATATATTATTAAATGAAGCCGGTGTGCAAAAAAAAAAAAAAAAAAAAAAAAAAAAACTTAAAAACCATAGACACATATTATGGAATCCGTGTAAAAAATTTGCCAAGTTAATACAAGTGTTTGAAATTCTAAGTATCTGGACTGTAACATGTGTGAATTTATAGGTGTCTGAATTGTAAAATGACTTAATTTTCAAAAGTCAAGGGTGTAATGTGACTGAATTTCAGGCATATCAATATTATTCAGACATTTAGCTTACCAGGGAAGATCACCAACTGTTTAAAAGTTATTTACACATGTTATATAACCTCCTAAATGTCTAACCGTGCTGATAATAAAAACTAGCAAGCTTCGCCCGCTTCGTTGGGGACTATATTTAAAGGATTTATTTTTAATTGAATAACTGAAACGTTTAAATAAATATTATTCGATTGGCGAATATTTTCTTCAAAGTTTTAGTATGGGATTGCCTTGACAATATCAAACATTTTTTGAACTTCTCGAATCTGTGCAACAAAACTATTATTAAAACGAATATTCTCGAAAACAGTCAAATAGAAATGTTAATTCTTCGAGCATTCTGGAAACAGTTGAAGCTGTTACTCGTACAGTAAATGTCATTACTCGATGAATGGTCGAATCAGAGAAAGCACGAAAGTTGTTTTCGCAGCAATCACTATAACGCACGTATGTACGCTTCACGCACAAGAAAACCAAAATAAATAAATAAATAAATAAATAAATCACTGGACACCCTTACCTCGCTGTGCATGAATCTCAGAACACACGAAACTCGGTTCCGCGGCAATCACTATTACGCATGTTAAAACAAAGAAACATGACTGGACAGCCCTACATCGCTGTGCATAAATCTCAGAATACACGAAACTCGGTTCCGTGACAATCACAATCACGCATATTAAAACCAAATACATCAGTGGACAACCCTACCTGCATGAATCTGAAAACGCATGTAACTCGGTTCCGCGGCAATCACTATCACGCATGTTAAAACCAAAAAAAAATATCACTTGACACCCCTACCACGCTGTGCATGAATCTGAAAACGCACGAAACCCGTTTTTGCAGCAATCACTGTCAGGCATGTTAAAAGAAACTAATAATAATAATCAGTGGACACACCCCTACCTCAAATTAATGAAAATCAAATAAACCAATCAAATCTCTCGTAATTTTTCATAACGTAGCTCTAATTCAACGTAAAATACACTCAAATCAATGGAAATTAAATAAACCAATCAAATATTTCGTAATTCATCATAACGTGGCTCTAGTTCAACGTAAAATACACTCAAATTAATGAAAATCAAATAAACCAATCAAATCTCTCGTAATTTTTCATAACGTAGCTCTAATTCAACGTAAAATACACTCAAATCAATGGAAATTAAATAAACCAATCAAATATTTCGTAATTCATCATAACGTGGCTCTAGTTCAACGTAAAATACACTCAAATTAATGAAAATCAAATAAACCTATAGATACCTTGTAATGTCTGATAACGTAGCCGTAGTACAATATAAAATACACTCAAATCAATGAAAATATAATAAACCAATAAAATCTCTCAAAGATTCTCCATTCTGCGTCATTACAGAAATGGGATTTTATTTTCATATTTTTAATAATTAAAAGAAAACTAATCAAAAGTTCGAAAATCTGACTTCAAAGTGCACAATGGCCCTTCGGAGGGCACCTTTGTGTTAAATCACGTGACTGTCCGAGCTACCGTTTCCGAGAACAGTGAAATATACATATATATATATATATATATATATATACAACTATTGCTCACTTAATAGTATAAAGATATCTATCTTATCAGCAAATGCGTCTTCTAGCGTGAGATATTCTCAGTTAAAGTTTGTAAATTACAGGACCTTATGTAATGTACTTTGAAGAATTTCTACCATTAAAATCAGTTTTTTAACAGATTCTCGTGCTTATTGTGACTATTTATATTGTTAGTAAAGTATTTTATTGTTTAATAATTATTTGTTAACAGCATTAAATTTATAAATCCAATACTTTATATATGTAGTCATGTGCAAAATATTTACAATCAGAAGGATTTTTTTTGTACGTCGATATAATCGATATTTTGGCTATTGATATTGCATGGGGGAACAGTAAAAGAAATTTAATTCACTAACAAAGCGGGGAGGGGGGGGAATAAGCGGAAAAAAAAAATTTCTACTTTTTAAAAATTAATAATTGTATTATTATCTACAATATAATATTTTAATGAAAATAAATATATAAAGTGATAATTTACTTCGTTACTATAAAAATTACAAGTGCTCTTTTTTATACTTTTATTGTTTTTTTTTCTTTCTTTTAATACTTTACATACAGTTTAGCATACATAAATTTATTGTTGACAGAAAATAATTATTGAACAGTAAAATACTTTATATGTAATAATAATAAGAAATTATAAATTATACATATATTATGTATTTATTTATTTATTTTTCAATGGTGCTGTACTTGCGAATGAGCATTGACTGGTCGGACGCCGAAATGATAACCATTTGTGAAGGGGCGCCGAAAAATCCATGCCTTGTCCAGGATTCGAACCTGTCCCTACCGTGAGGGAGTCAGGGACGCTAACCACCACAATGTACTGGCGGCCTTTATTAATAATATATGCAATGGTTGTTTTTAGACTGAGGATATTTAACAAAACTGATTATAATGATAGAAACTATACAAAGTACATTGTTAAAAATTCTGTAATTTAACAACTTTAACTGTGAAAAACTCATGCTATAGAGGCGTATTTGCCGTTAAGATGGATATTTTCGTTGTCAGCTCAGTAAGATCGTTAAGATGATATATAATATGTATAAATACCTTTTGAACAGTGTGTGACACTCCATTGTTAGTCTATTTTTATAAAGACATTTATATGTTTAAATTTCAGACATATGCGGTGTCTGCAAATTTTAATCCTTTCGAGTTTCAGACATTTTTGTGTCTAAATTGGTATTTCAGACACATTTCTGTCTAAGACACTTCTATTTGCAGTTTGCAAATGTCTATATTTTTACACATTATCATTTCCATTTTTTATTATTTTTTATATGCAAAATCAGAGAAGGTAATTTAGCTAAAAGTCTTACTTCCAATGAACATTTTCCCACCAGATAACAATATCAAGCTGAAAACGTACAATATGTTGTTGTTGTTGTCGTGTGCCACTCGGAAATTCCGAGCCCCGGTAGTGGAACTAACCGGATTTTTAAGGCATGAGGGGTGCGTCTTCCGTTATTAGGAGCGCCTCATAGGGAGGAAGTACGACTTTAGCTCCAGAAGCTGGTGAAAGATGGCAGCACCAGCCAGACAACAGGAACTCGAATTTTGATCCGGATCAGAGCGAGTTAAACCCATGTTCCGGTACCCCCAGAGGTATAATTTTTGATGGGAACTTGGAGGACTTTGCGACCACGACGGAATTTAACGTGCACCAGTCGCCATTAGCGTACACGACAACGTACAATATAACAACATTTAAAAGCATGTAACTTGCTCGGAAGTAGAAATTTTTGTACTTATCTACAGCAAACCAAAACTTATCGGCAACCCGGAAAGATTACCTCATATTTACGTAAAGCATTAGACGAGGTTTATGTAAGGCTTTAAGTAATAGCAAATAATGCGTGAAATTAAAAAAAAAGGTTTACATTTAGAAACTGAAATGCAATTTCGGTAATTTAGAGACATATAATAAATTTTATTTTTTATTTAAAACCTTGCATTTCTTTTCAAGATGTTAAATTATTCTACTGTGTATAAAATTTTCGGCAGAATGGGCTAAATGCTGCCTTAATCAATGGAAAAAAAAAAAAAAAACCTTTATGTCTAGCCTATTAGTTGCATTTATCATGTGTAAAATCAAAAATTTCTCTAAAAATAATATAATATTAAACTCTTGTTTTGGATACCATATTGAATAGCATGTAAACACATATATATATATATATAGAGAGAGAGAGAGAGATGTCATAAGTAAATAGACACCATAATTTTTAAACAATATTATTAATTTCATAGTATCTACTTGATACAAAAACAAAAAATGAACGTTTGAACTTAGTTGAACCCCCGCTTGCTTTTTTTCAGACGCTTTACTCTGTCTGACATAGAGCCAATGAGTTCTGGTATCTTAGCCTGAGGAATTTTAGTCCAATCCTCACGTTCTAGGGATGAGCCCCAGACCGTCGCCAATTGCCGACGTAAAACCCAACCAACCAACCATTCCTCACGTAAACATTGTAAAATTTCTTTACGAGAATTAGGTTGTCGTGGACATCGCTTAACTGCACGATCGAGCAGAGCCCATTCGTGTTCTATGGGGTTCATATCCGGTGACTGACTTGGCCATGTAAGCTTTCGAATGTCATGATTTGCTTCCCATTCTTTGGACCTTTTATTTGTATCGCAAGGAGCGCAAACTTCCATGAAAAGCGTTAGTGATTTATTAAGTACCGGACCTGAAAATATTGGCAAGAGCCCCTTCTCCAGTATGGGTCTTTTTCAATATTAACATTAGCCACACATTTCATTAGTTCTGATTTTCCAGTGTTCCAAATCGCTCCCCACGCGAGAATGGAAAATCCGCCATGCTTTACGGTTGGTTGTAATCAATTTAGGCTAAATTCTTGTGTGGATTGTCTTCAGATCCATGTGCGTCCGCTGCATAAAAACCGAGCAAAAATGGACTCATCTGAGAAGATGACATGCTGCTAAAATGTCAAGTCATGTTTGGACATTGCAGTTGCTCATTTCTTTTCTTTTCTTAATATTGGCTACAGTGAGAAGAAGTTTGCGTCTAGCAGCTCTCCCATGGTATCGTAACATATGAAGATATCTGATAGCTGTAGGGCAGCTCACATTAAGCTGTGCTCCCATATCTGCAGCGTTGCAACGACGATTCTTTTAGACGATCCTTTATGCAGCCCTCAGTTGATGTGCTTTTGGATCAGGTCGACCTGAATCGGGTTTAACAGGTTATTTTGGGTCAGTTATGAATTGCACAATCACCCGATTGACAGTTGAGATAGGAATCTTTAGCTTTAAGGGCCCTCCTCACTCACCGCCGCCGGAAGCCGAAGATTATGTTATTATATGGGAAATATTTCTTTACAAATTACTTATTAACTAATGCATATTTTTAAATTCTGTTTTCACATTCTGAAAATTCCCAGCTGTTAAATTGACGGACCTTTTTTTTAAAAAAAAATATTTTTTTTTATTTTTTCATATTTTATTCTGAAGCTGCAAAATACGAGTTTTAAATATGAATTTTTTTTTCATTTTGCAATTAAAAAAAAAAAAAAAAAAAAAAAACATTTTTTTAAAGGTCCGTCAATTTAACAGTTGGGAATTTTCTGAATGTGAAAGCAGAATTTAAAAATATGCATTAGCTAATAAGTTATTTGTAAAGAAAATTTAAAATTTCCCCATAGAATAACATTGGGCTTCCAGCGACGGTAAGTGAAGAGGGCCGTTAAGACAATTTGCCTCTGACTTCTACCAGCTTCACATTGTCAATTATTCTCCCTCGTTGAAAATCACTCAATTCTTTTGAATTTGAACCAAGGTTTCGAGGCATATTTTATAAGCTTGACAATATGTTACTTTATTCAAAACTGCAAATATATATATATATATATATATATATATATATCAGTTGTTACCTCGAAATTCATTAATGTTCATAAAATTCAGGGTGTCTATTTACTTATAACATGTCTCTGTAAATATCCCTGCAAATACAAGTGTCTTAATTTCAGACAGAAATGTGTCTGATATGTCAATTTAGACATATAAATGTCTGAAACACATAAAGATACAAATTTTTAGACATGACACACATCTGAATTTAAGACACATAAATGTCTTTATAAAAATAAACTAACAAGGGAGGGTCACCAAGTGTTCAAAAGGTATTTATACATGCTATCTATCCTCTTAAAGGTCTCACTGAGCTGATAACGAAATATCCATCTTATCGGCAAATGCCCCCTACCGTGAGTTATTAGGAACTAAACGTTGTAAATTACAGATTCCGCAGTAATGTACTTTGAAGAAATTCTTCAATATAATCAGTTTTTTAATAAATTATTATTCCAAATACGACTGTATATATTGTCAATAAAGTATTTTACTGTTTATTAGTTATTTTTTGGCAATAACAACTTTTTAAATATTAAAATATACATGAAAAATATTAAAAGAATAATGTATTAAAGAAATAACTTTACAATATAGGTAAATCACACAATCAACTGATTGAGAAGACAATCATATTTATTGAATTTTTTTTTTTTCTTTTTTACGACTGAGTGAAAATAATGCCTGGACCGGGAGTCGAACCCCAGATCTTTGATTTACAAGGTCAAGGCTCTACCAGTTGAGCTATCCAGGCCGATAACCGGTGGACATTACTCACTCAGACAACCTTTGAAACCTCAGAAATACCTTTGTTTATTCTTAATAAGAAAATTTCAAATGTTTGATTAATTTCTTACATTTATTATTATAAAAATTAATCTATTTTAATTATTTATAAATTATGTTCATATAATTTGATATAATTAACTACAAAATGAGAAAACTAGTTTATATATAACAAATATAAGAAATGTAATTTCATACAAATAAATGATATTTAGTGGAAATGATATTTTATGGTAAAACATTCTGAACACAAAATTATTCTGCAATGTGAGCAGCGAATAAATGACATATATTGTGACAAGTTGGAGAGGAACAAGATACATTTGGAAATTCAAACAGTAGTTCTCTTAAAGTAGGAGAAAGTGTTGGTTTTTCAACAGGAAAGCCACCTTTGTACCAAACATAAGAAATCATTGAAGCAATCAGCTTGAAATTGGTTTAAAATCAGCCTATGAGTTTTGATTATTGTTTTACGTTATAGAATATTGATTGATGAATTAGCAAGAAAAACTTCTTTGATGACACGTTCAAAGAAATACTTCCATTGATGGAAACAATTTAAATCTAGTGGTTGCATAAAACCAGTTAAACACTTTGGAAAAACATGTGGTGTAACTTTTTTGCCAGGCAAATGATAAAGATGGGAATCTTAAAGATGAGAATCTCATTTTTCATGGTTGCTTCGTTGAAAAGAGAAGAAACATCTCTTTTCACCTCATAAAGCATTACTTTTGAAATGCAGAAGATAAGTTTCATCATGCATTAATAGATAGAAAATTATTTTGAAAAAAAAAAAACAATTCATTACCATAGCAACCGAAAAAAGGAAAGAAGAAAATTATTTTTTTATTGATAATTATTTTTCTACATAAACTGTAATAATTATAATTAAATATATACATATAATATAAAGTATTAACTTTATTCATTACTATAAAAATTACAAGTGCATCTTTTAACATTTGTTGCGTTTTTCATTTTAATATCTTTTATATATAGTTTAGTATTTAAAAATTTGTTATTGCCGAAAAATTACTAATAAACAGTAAAATACTTTATTGACAATATATACAGTCGTATTTGGAATAATAATTTATTACAAAACTGATTATATTGAAGAATTTCTTCAAAGTACATTACAGCGTAATCTGTAATTTACAACATTTAGTTTCTAATAACTCACGGTAGGGGGCGCATTTGCCGATAAGATGGACATTTTCGTTATCAGCTCAGTGAAACCTTTAAGATGATATGTAACATGTTAACATACCTTTTGAACAGTTGGTGACCCTCCGTTGTAAGTTAAACGTCTGAATAATATCGATATGCCTGAATTTCAGACACATTACAGTTTTGACACTTTGAAATTAAGAAATTTTACAATTCAGACATTTTACAGTTTAGGCACTTGGAATTTGAGACACTTGTATTAACTTAGCATTTTTTTTTTTTTTTTTTTTACACAGATTCTATTTTTAGTAATATGCATACGGGGTTTAACTTTCTTTTCATATACGCTTCATTTAATAACATTTTACATAATAAGTGCTTAAGCTATTTAGACCATTTAGCTTTGTGAAATTGATTTTTCAAAGAAAAATAAATCAAATATGTAAACGAGCAATCTTGAAAGATTTGTACGTGACTTCTGCTTCATTTTATAATATGTTTAAAAAAAAAAAAAAAAAAAAAAAAAGAAAAAAAAAAGAAAAAAAAAGAAAGAAAGAAAGAAAACAAAACAAAACAAAATCCGCATGAGTTCTTACATATCAGTGTAAAACAACCAATTTTCTAAATTTCATTTAAATAGTGCGTTTTCCGTTAAATAAAAAAATATAAAAAAAAGGGAGCCAAAGAGAAAAGAAAGAAAAAGAAAAACCGTTTTTGAAATATCTTAGGCTACACTTTTCGCTCATTTATCAGACATATTTCAAAAAGAAAATAATACTAAAAATATACGTATAAAATTTAAAATGGGAATGTACATTAAGCTTATTAAGCGTACTTTGTCGATGACTTTAATTAAAAAAATAAATAAATAAATAAAATAAGCATATTAAAAGATAAATTTACAATTTGATTGACGATGACGAATACTACATATCTATGCTACTAACCAAAGAAGGCTTACTGCCGATGATTGTAACACAGTCGGTTGGTCGCGAGTTCATGAATCCATAGTTCCTCAATTCGAGTCTAGCCTGTCGGAGAGACTCGCCATGCTTAGAAATTTTCGCATAAGCATTTTCTGTATGCTCTAGAAAATTTTATATCTATTTCTTAACCAGTAACTAAACCACACGCAATCTCATTTATTTATTTATTTTTATAATTTATTTATGAAAAATGGAGTTAAAAATGGCTTTTTAAGTCACTTCAAATGTCTTAAATCCAGTGACATTCATGTCTTAACTTAAGACATCTTACGTGTCTTAAAACTTAAGATTTCTCATTTTATTTCTCAGAAACTTGCGTGAATGTAGTCTAGGTTCCCCTTAAAAACATTCCTCCGTGTTAAGGAAATCTATCCAAGTCTAGTATCCTTTTGTGGGCAATTGGTCTTGACCATAAAAGTACACAGAAATTCATTACTTTCACGCATGGATTTATATAAAAATATTTATGCAATTAACAAAACTGCATTAACATCAAATTGTCGTTTTCTATATTTATAGTATAAAAAACTTAAATTTATTTTCTAAGAAGTTTAAATAAATTTGAGTTGTCCGTTAGGGATTAATTAAATATAAATTAAAGGCATGAGATTAAATATACATATATGATTTATAAGTGTATACACTTCAAATAGTACAACTGTCTTCTTTGTTTTAAGAATATTCATTCTTATCTTCAACGTATACCGTGTGTTACAAACATACGGGAATAAGAAAAATATATTTAAAAAAAATGCTGTTTTTTTTTTTTTTTTTTTTTTTTTTTTTTTTCATTTTGTGGATTAGATGCATTTTGACATAAACACAATCTTTATTATTAAAGATTAAATATGTTTTCAGACCTTACATAAATTTATATATAGTGTTGTTATTGTTTTAGTTCTATTAATTGCTAAATTTTAAGATTAAATTTTATTACGTTATCTATCATATATATATATATCATGCATATATATATATATATATATATATATATATACATGAATAGATTATTTATATATATATATATATATATATATATATATATATATATATATATATATATATATATATAATCTAATTTACTTGAAAATTGTAAAATCTAAAAATGACTTTAAACGCATTTAGAACTCGTAAACTGATGTAGCTGGACACTCTCAATGGACCTAAAATCATCTAATCTAATTTTACTTTGAAAATATATAATTTTTGCGTAAAGCAAAATACTAATGTTTAGTTTTTGATGCATTTATTTGTAACTTTTTTAGATTGCGTATTGATCCTGTTACTAGAATAAGTCATGTAGGTGACTTCATGAAGCAATTATCAAATTTTCATAACACTGTGTCGAAAATTTGGAAAACAAAACATTAAAACAATTTAATAATTATTCTGTCTTTAAGTATTTTTATATCTGTATAACGCGATATTAATACATTATCTTATGCACATTTAAATAGTTCAAAACTTTGAAATTGCATATGTTGAAAGTTATTTTTAGAAAATTTCAAGTGCTGAGAACATTAAAAAATAAATAAATAAATGAAATACTAACACCTTTTCAATGATTATTTCAAATTCAAAATCATCAAATATTGGTTCCACGAGTGAGTTAATAAGCACAAGTATGGATGGATTCGATAGAAATCTGCACCGCAACCAGAGTTTTTTGTTCTAGTCAGTAAAGCTTAGACTTTTAATAATTTGTAAAATAACAATCACCTAATCAAGGAATCCCGAAAACTCCATAAATGAAATAGATACAGCCTCAGATATTAAAACTTATGCTCAGTAAAAATTTTACAATGACACAATACAAGTGACGCAAATTAATTTTTATTAATTTTATATTTCCTTGTTTATATCCATGACATAACACTGCATTTTCCATATGATAATCTTACACATATTTAATCGCAATATATAATTAGGAATTAAAATCACTAAAACAAAACATATTTTATATAATATTAATCATAGCATACCTATTTATAAGCTTTAAGAGCATTCAACAAAGAGAGATCTATGTAAAAGAGCATCTATGTGCACTCTGACTTAAAGGCATGTAGCTTTAAGTGAAACTGTACATAGATGAGAAAATACAAAACCTGACAGAATTAAAGTGTAAAATCAATGAATCTGGGATCCTAAAATAAGATAAAATATATGTATTAATTTTTATGAGTCTATATTTTCATTACACAATAAAACAATTATCAAAGTAAGTTTTTGAGAAATGGATACTCTCTGTTTGGTTGTTGTAAATTTCCCTTCAAATATTTCGCAAATATTACAATACTTGTACAATATGATATTCAGTAATGTTGTACATTTTTTATATAAATCTGACACTTATTCCTTTATAATAGTCTTTTACTATTCATCAACATAAAAGTAATTATAATGGTAAAAAAACAAGAAAAAGATTATTTAAGAAATAATTCAAGATAATAATTCAAGATAATATCTAAAATAAAATATTGAAGAAATGGTTTTAGACCATTTACAAATCTATATATTAACTTTTAAGACGTTCTAACGCATATTCAAATTCCCTGGCCTAATATAAATGTCTTGATTTTGCGAGTTTTTCTTAATAAATTTATTAATTTTATTTAAAAATGAAATTGAATTATGAAAGTATTTGAAAATTTTCATGTTTCTCGTAGAAATTACTTGATTTAAAAAAAAAAAAAAAAAAAAAAAAAACTATCAGGATATAATTAAAAATTAATAGTTTTAGGAAAAAATTATAAAAGTGATTCATGATAAAAATAACAAACGTAATTCGTTATGTTACACATTTAATATGCAGGTTTTATTAAATTGGCGAAGAAGGTTTTATGTAATTAACTGTAATTTTTTAAAACATTTAAGTTAAAAATAAAAATCTCATTATAGATATAATAGAACCATAACTAAACCTTATAACAAATAGTAAAATTAATGGAATTCATTAAAAGTATGTATGTATGTCAGTTAATCCTTTTTTTTTTTAAATTTAACTTCCAAAGTGCATATTTATTATCCTTTAAAATATTAACTATAACAGCTTGTATTTTACAATTACAATATTATTTATGCAACAATGAAGCAAGATATTTTTTAAGTTAAACAATTTAAAGGAGGGATTAATGCTTCGACTCCATTAAGCTCACGAAAATTAATATTGATCAGATAAGGGTATTAAATTTTTAATATTTCAATTATTCATTGAAATTAAAATTTAAGCTTATGTTAAGATATTTAAATCTTTCACATATTTTTTATTTTTTTTTTTTTTTATCGTTGTGCATTTTCTAATATATATTACTTTATTAATTTCACAAAGTATTACTATTAAAACACGATGAAATCTACAGAATAGAGTTAATATGTATATATATATATTAAACATTTCAGTAAAACCAACTTTTTTTTTTTTTTTTTTTTTTTTTTTTTTTTTGTGATAGATTGCTTTAAAATGAAATGTTATTTTTAAATTTAAAATTTGAAAATTATGTTCTTGGCAGTCTACAACTAAATTATTGTCCCAAATGTTAAACCTATTTTAATAACAATATATTTACTTTTCACATAAAAATACAGACTTAGATTACATTAAGACAGTAAATAAATAAATTAATAAAATTATGTCCCCTCCTCCCCGTTCTTCATCCTCTAATAATAAATTTAAGAAAATTCAATATTGGCCTGGTCTCCATGAAGGAGTTTCTAAATTATTTAATAATAAAAAAGTTCATCTTGTTGCTAAAGCTCCCCTAAAATTAAATTCATTAATTTCTAAAAATTTAGATCCCCCTCCTTCCAAATTAAAATCTGGTGTTTATGAAATCACATATAAAATTGATAATAAAACTAACTATTATATAGGAATGACCAATAGACCTTTTTATGATAGAATGAAGGAACATACAGCAGATTTAAAATATAACAGAAACAACACTGCTTTTTCACGAACTTATAATACTAATCCCATCAAACCCAATTTTGAAAATGCCAGGGTAATTTACAATACTGACAATAGAAACCAAGTTCTTCTATATGAATCATTTGAAATTATTAAAAGAAAATCAGAAATTTGTAACGATTCATTATCCATAAACCCCCCTCAATTTGGCTTCATTTCTTAGGCTTGAAATAATTTATGGTTACCCTGCTATTGTTTTCGTTCTGGCAACCCCGCTGTATGATACTTTTGGCTCCGTTTTCTTTAAGTGGTTGTCTTTTTCTTGTAATGATCAAGGTTCAAATTTATTTAAGTGATTTTAGGTCATTTTTTTTAAATGTATATAGTATGTTTTTATAATTTATGTAATCATCTATTAATTTCCTTGAAATTGTATTTGTGGTATCATAGAATGACTTAAATTGTCTGCGTTTATGGTTTTTAAACATCATTTTTCCCTGAGGATGGTTAAAGATGAAATTTAACCGAAACGTTGGATATAAAGTTTATTAAAGTTATTAAAATTATATGATATGCTGAAAGATATTTCATTATATTTTATTACTATTTCATAATTATTAAAACAGCATATATAAATGTGGAATAAATATTTATGAATTTCTGAAATAAAAATACAATTTTAATTAAAATCGTACTGTCAGATATATCCTTATGTACGGTAGATAGAAGGGACAAAACACAGAAATCAATCAATACTCCTTAACAGTTTCAAAAGTCACAAAAACAATAAAATTTAACGAAAATTAATTCCTAAAACCGCTCTAACAAAATTAAATGCATATTCAGTTATATTAAGTTCTAATATAATATAATTTTATAATGGGCAAATATGAATAGTTTAAAAGGAAAATAAATTAAAGGTTAGAAAGTTGCATTTTTTCTCTTGATTTCTTTTTATAGTAGTATATAATGAATACTGTATGATTCCATTCCGACTGAAATTAAAGAATTGTCGATGCAAAAAATGACACGCAATCCAATCCTATATGTTATAAATGCTAGCGAAAACATGGACTAAATTGGGTTATCGTTTGAATGTATTTCAAGCTATGTAGGGTACACATATTCAAACGTTTCGGAGAATTTCACAAAAGAAATGCTGTTTTATGGTCTTGTGATACTGTAAAATAAAATGCCAACTATGGGCAAAATTTGAAACTAATATTTTTAATTGTTGAAAGAAAACTTTTATCGTAAGAAGCACTGCCCTAAAAACTAAACTCTTCTATTTCAAATATTTGATTTAATATAAAAGTTTAAAGTATGTCAGAGTTTTTTGGTTCATACTGTATGTAAAAACATTAATATTACGTTACAGTAAAAAACAAAATGTTTTATAAGTATATCAGAATTTTACTAATAGTTATAATTTATGTTAAAATTATATCATTTTAAGAAGAAATATATATACATTTATTACGAAGAAAATATTTCAATCAACTAGCATATTAAACAGAAAAACGAAAAGAGCCATTTCATATTTTTCTCCGCATTCAGAAAGTTAAATTGTTCTAGAGATTACAATGTATTCGAAAAAGTAAAAAATAAAATAAAATCGCACAGTAATAAAGTTTTTTAAAAAAGAGAGCCAGCAAAAGGAAAGACTAAAAAATTCAATCTTCATCCGTCAGTGAGTCAATGATAAATATCATGCATTGCGATTAGAGAAAGACTGTCATATCTACAATGCAACCAATTCAAGGAAAAAATGATTTCTCTTTTCTTAAGCTCGCACCCATTTTTCATTTTTATTTCTCTTTCTTTATGCATTGAGATCGAAATATCTATACGAAGTTTCAATTTTTATACAAAGTAAATGTTGCATAAAAGAAATATATTTTTTAATCTTTCTAATTTTGAATAACATAAATATGAAAATTGCCTGGAAAGATAATTTATAACAAAAAGAAAACAGATCTGAGTATTTTCATTATATTATTTTTCTCGACGTGCATGAAATTTATATACTGTCACACTATCAAAAACAATAAGAACTGTTGCCTGAATGTTTATTTTATTGACCAAACCTAATATAGTTCAATTTGTATATATTATATATAAATATAAAATTTTAAATGAACCCTTGAGTGACGTCAATTCCTCTTAGTTTCTTTTCAAAAATAGTTTTGGAAAATATAAACAAATTAAAATAGATCCATTCATAATACTCTGAAAATTATAAAATGCCAGTAAATTAATAATATTTAATTCCCCATGTTCAATATTATTAATATGTTTTCTGCTCAGTGCCTGTAGAGAAATACGTGTTTTGCATAGTAAAACCTGATATATGGAAAACTTATCGTAATCTCAAATTTTGAAGCATGTTAAAATTAATGAAATAGAATTTCGCAGGTTTACTTTTATGAAATGTCGTTAAATAAACATAATCCTTGTTTCGAAAATTTATATTTAATGCTCTATTTAATAAGTTTCTATGATAGAGATTAAAAAATAATCGATATACTTTTTTTTTCTTTGCAACGTTTAGGCAATTATGTTCTTGTGTTTGATATTAATGACATCGGTCTGTCTGTCTCTACGTCTGTCTATCTGTCAGTACTCTAACCCCCGTAAATATCAATGGAATTTCTTGTAACTGATATAGGTTACTCAGGATAGCGGATGCTTCTTATTGAAAATGGAGTAAATACCTCTACTGCTTTGTGTACAGGGACGTCCAAAATTATTCCAAAGAATTGTGTTCTGTGAGAGGTATTTCTATAAATCATATTTTAATAACTTTACACAAATCTTAATGAAATTAAAATATGTTATTTAAGTTTACTATCGGATCTTCCCTATTTAAAATGGAGTGAATATCTGTACTGGTTTTTGTACAGGGTCAACCGAAAGAATTTCAAAGCATTGTGTAATATGAGAGGTATTTCTATGTAATATATTTTAATAACTTTATTTTGCACAAACGTTGATGAAATTGAAATATGTTATTCACACTCACAACCGGATGTTTTATATAGAAAATGGAGTAAATGCCACCACTTGTTCTTGTAGAGGGACACCCGAAAGTATTTCAAAGCATTGCGTTCTATGAGAGATATTTCTTTAAACCAAATTTTGTTAACTTTATTTTGCACAAATCTAAATGAAACTGAAATTTGTTATTCATATGCACAAAGAAATGTATTTATAGAATATAGTATGATTTGCATTAGGATTTGCAGGGCCACACAAAAATATTCGGTTACATTAAGGGCTGGAATTGCCTTTTCGTTTATATTAAGCGTTTGTAACACTTTTATATAATTTTTAAGCGTGAATATGTTTTGAATTTGTATATATGTCTGCCCGTCTGCCCGCCTGCAGCGTTCTTAAGTACATTCAGATTTTTTAAAAAATGATTTATGCTATTCATGCTTACAATGGAATGTTTTCTATTTAAATTCGCATTAACAGATCCCGTATAACTGGTTTGTCTACAAGGACACTCATAAAATGTCAATCATTGCGCTGTGTACAGACAATTAAATAAATCTCGTGTAAATAATTTTTTACTGTAAAAGTGAATGAATATATAGACATTTATTTTTAATGTGCTAAAATGATGTTTCGTATATAATGTAATGTGGTTAACCTTCAGATTTACAGGGTGGGTTATACTAAAATATTATGATTTATTAAGGGCTGCATTTTCTTTTATGTTAAGTATTTTTACACTTTCCGAAAATGTTTAAGAGTGATTTTGAATACAATTAGTCTATTTCTACGCCTTTCAATCCTTCTGTTTCACCACTGTGTTATAACATGGGAATTTATACAATACGAAAAATACGTACATTTGGAAAGTGTAAATAATCAATGCGTACCGGATAATGTTTCGTTCTTGTTTTTCTTTTACGTAGAGCACACTGTAAAAAATATCACGCTAAATAACACATTCCATTCCACTAGACCAAACCAGAATCCAGCGCATAATAGGCGATGATGTTTCCATGCTGTGATTTAGACTATGATGTTACCTCGAAGCTTTGGTAGCATACTTGGATGTTCCTTTGCTTACAAATTCCTAGTCCTGTTTTGATATTGGTTTCTCTGCATGCAAACCAGTAAAAAATACGTAACCGAGATATGAAATCTATATCAATGGTTACAGATTTTATTTGGTTACAGAAAAAAATATACATTTGACAGATTGAGATGTACTTTTAAACTAACTTCCTGTGGTTTTAGAAAACACACATTTACGGTAGGAAAGTTACAGAAATTATCTATTTTTTAACGGAGATTTGTTTTCTTTTTTCAGTGTAGATTATTGTATTTTTCTTTCTTATTTGCCATATTTTTAAAGCTCTCTCATTGTTAAAACACACTTCTCAAAAATAGGTAGGTTCTTCACATTTTCCACCATCTTTTCATTTCTTATAATAACTCCGAGAAGGAACTTCTCATTTTAAAGATTTTTTTTCTCATTTAACTAATCATTTCAAATGTTACATCACTTTATACACAATTGATGAGTTTTCTAGAACAGGATTTTCTATAATTAGAAAATTCTATAAAAGGAATAATTAATATAGATTAACTGAATAATTAAAGTAAACATAATTAAGATAATGGCATAATGAATAAATAAAAAAATAATCTCGCAGCCCGGTGCTTTACCTCGGAGTCACGGTGATCACAGCGTTCGTTACACTATTATAAGAGTAAATATGAAGTGAATAGTTAAATGTGAAAAAAAAAATCTTAAAAATGAGAAGATCTTTTCTCGGAGCTAGTATAAGAAATGAAATTTCGCACAAATGAGAAGATCCTGATGTTTTTTAGAAGATTCTGCTTCTTTTTTAAAACAGCATTTTAACAGTGTTCATTATTCAAGGTATTTATAAAAATAATTTATCGTAACGGCTTTCATGAAATAAAATTATTATTAATTATACTTATTTTTATTAATATTCCTGTTTATGAGAAAACAACGGCTTCCGCATTTTTTGAGAAAAATCTTCTCAAAAAGATATGAGGAGACTCACCTTCTCAGTTTTAAGTAGTTCACTTTTAACGGTGCTTATACATACTATAAAAAATATTCCTATCGTTTTATGTGTAGACTATGTACATAATATTTTGATTATTTTAATAACGTTGAAAATATTTTTAAGTACAAAATTTATGATGTCATAACTGAAGTTGCTCATTTTGTCATAAATGATTTCACTAATGCACGGAACTTATAAACAATACTTTAATTGAATTAATGAAAAAAAACTTTAATTTTAAACTATTTATGTAGAAAATAAATTCTAAAAGAATTCAATGTTATGTTATATTTAAATTTAAGTAGAAATAAATAATCCATGTATTAGTATAGCGTTAGCTGTCTTTTTAAAACAAAAAGTTCTGTACAATTATTATTTGTTTCAAAAAGTTTATTTTTTTGTTTAATTCAATTTTTTGCCTTCCATGCAAAATATTTAAGATTTTTACTTTCTTCTATAAGGTAATTCCAGTTGAGTTGCCCCACCGGTAGAGATGCCCCACTTGATGTAATTTCGAAACGCAACGCTAGATATCTCTGCGAGTCCGATTATTATTTCAGATAGATGTTGAATGGTGTGCTTTGGAAGTTACGTGAACTCATTTCTTTGTTTTCTGCTGTCACAACGATTTTTCAAGTAAGTAACCATGCATTTCCTACTCTGTTATAAGAGTGATGTTGCATTGTAAGGCTGACACTAGTTAATAAGAACAGATTTCATTTATATATATATATATATATATATATATATATAAGCTTAAAAACCTGTAGTAAGAAGTTGATCAGTCGACTTCGGGCATTGTGCCGCAATTTGTGCTGTATTGTACTTTGTACAGCTGCCGGGGCATCTCTCCCATACTAAAAGGATAGACGCCCCAGATTATATTCGAATGAGATGCCCCACATTGAAAAGTCTTTTAATTGTTTATATTTTAATGTAATTTTTAAAAAATCATATTGTTTTTATAAAGTGCGTAATATTTGTAAATCGTTAAATTTTTCAACTTAAAAATGTTTTTTGAAAGTATAAATTTAGATTAAAATTTATCAAATAAAATTCAACTTCCCGTGATTGCTAAAAGTGGTAACTCAAAACGAAATCACAAAAAGACAGATTGAACCCAGATAAGAAAGCAAAAAACGCTCAGGTATGTCAGACTGACCTTTGACATTTAAACTATAACGTAAACAAACTTGGGCACTAACGAAAATGTAGGTGGACGGTTAATTGTGCCGGTGAGTGCATATTATTGTATTTGTTCATGCAGTTGTTCAATGCTTCGTGTTTGTTTCAGTAACGATGCCTACAGTGTACAAAAGAAAAATAAATACTGGAACAGCTGGTGGGACCTGGACAGAAGATCATTTAAAAGAGGCTCTCAGGAGACTAGAAGCAGGGGAAATTGGTGTCAATGAAACTTTTATGTACTATGGAATTCCTTCTCGGACACTTTGTCGTCGAAGAAAAACAAGTAATCATACCAAAACAAGTTCTTTGGGGCCACAAAGAGTGTTTGGAATTGAAAACGAAAAACATCTCGTCAAGTACATCCAACTTATAGAAAAATGTGGATTTGTACCTGACAGAGAGACAATTAGGACGGACACTTGTATTTCAGTTTGCTGAAAAACTAGCTCTCAAGCATCGATTTAATTTAGAAGCAATAATGGCTGGATACGTCTGGCTGTCATCATTTCTTAGGAGAAATCCAGAACTAAGTATTACACAAGCCCAAGGGCTCTCTTTAGCAAGGGGGGGGGGAGGGGTCATGAACAGAGAAAGTGTTGATCTTTTTTTTTTATTATTCTCTCAAGAGAGTTTGAAGAAAGGGAATTCTTTACTTAGACCTGGAAGTATTTATAATATGGACAAAACCGGCTATCAGTTAAATAACGTTCCAGGAAAGGTCGTGGCTACCAAAGGGGCAAAATATGTTCATGTTTTGACGTCTACAGACAGAGGAGAAAATGTTACAGTTACTGCCTGTTGCAATGCAGAAGGACAATATCTTCAACCTTCAGTTGTTTTTAAAGGCGTTCGGAAAAAAAGAATTTTCTGATGGTCTTCTGGATCTATAGTGTTCATGAACGAAAAATCATCGTACATCAGTACAGATATTTTTTTCAGATGCTCAAAGATTTTTTTTTTGTTTCAAGAAAACCCCAAGGAAAGACATTAATAATTTTGGACGGTCACGCATTGCACTTAAACTGTTATGATTTGCTGGAATTTGCGGACAAGAATAACATTATAATTGTATGTCTGCGCAGCCAAACGACACTAGCTCTTCAGTCCCTTGACTGGTCTTTTTTTAAGCCACTAAAACACTACTTTAAAGAGGATGCAAGTAAATAGATTGCTAATCATCGTGAAAGGACCATTGGGAGAATACAAGCTGCAGAACTGATTGGTAGAGCCTGGAAAAGGGCAGGTTCTGTTGACACTGCTATTAATGGTTTTCGGGAGACGGGAAGTTTTCCTCTAAACCAAGCAGCGATTCCAAACCACTTCTTTTCCAAAAGTGAAGAATTGAAACAGACGGGTGAACAGTCTCAAATTTCTGAATCGACTGAACAAACATCTTTCCCGACAAAAATATTGAACCAGATTTTCCCTGTACCAAGGTTAGAGGAAAGATGCCAGATGCCAAAAAAGAAAGATACAGTCGGCTTATTACATCCTAAGAGCACATCCAAGAAAAAAGCTAAAATCAGCTTTTAAATTTACCAAAGCGTCAAAACAGCTGGTGATGGACATGGACATGCCCATTGAAAATGACGAAAGTGATATTACAAACAATTGCCTCGAATGTGAGGAGAACTATTATTTTACAAAAGAAACCGTAGATTGGATAAATTGCGTAAATTGTCATAAATGATTACATGAATTCTGCACAATGTATGGGGATCTGTGCAATGTTTGCGCGAGAACGAAAATTAGAGAAGAGAAAAAGAAAAATACCATCTGAATAAATTCGACATATTTCGTAATACTTTTTCAGTGTACTTTCTAAACTGTAAATATTAATTTTTCACATATATTAAAAAAAAATGTATTTGAAATATTTATTTATTCTAAATTTTATATCTTGTTTATGGTAGCTAAAAATTATAATATTTTATAAATTAATGCTAAAGTCGTATTATTATTATTATTTTTAATAGCTAACGTTTCATATGTTATATACTACTGAACAATTGTTATAAACTATTGACCATTGTTAAACTTTTCATTATGTTTTTACAGGTAGGGCTGTTAGGTTATATTTATTTTCTATTACCAATGCCTCTTGTATTTACCCTCCCTCATTGTAAAATTGATCATTATAATAACAACTGGCGCGCCAGTTTTTGAACTGTACGTACGGCGCATCTTTTACCTGTACATGTTGAATATTTGTTTCTCTGTGTGTAATCGTCTAATGTGATCGTCTAATTAAAAGTCTTTTCTTTATATATGGAATAATCAATATGCAACATTTATTGCGTGCTCTGCTTTCTAAGCCCAATAAGTTATGGGCCCAGAGCAAATTAAATTTTATTTACGATAAATATACTTTTATCTGTTTAATAGGCGATCACTGTTGAAAATGGCGTCATATTGAACTTTACGTATTGAAACTCTAAACAAACATAATTACAAAACGTGGAAAATTCAAATGAAGGCACTCTTGATAAAAAATGAAGCCTGAATATATGTATCTGGTTCGAAACCAAAGCCAGAGCTCTTTGAAAGTGATGCAAAATCAAAAGAAGAGTTCGATAAATTGACTGATATGGATGAAAAAGGTAAAGCCGACATAATTTTGTGTGTATCGCCTTCACAACTGAAACAAATAAAAAACTGTGAAACATCTCTGGATATATAAAAAAAGTTAGAAGAAATATATCAATCCAAAGGCCCTGCCAGAAAAGCGTCACTGTTGAAATCGCTTATTCAGCATAAAATTGCAGATTCCTCTTCTGTGTGCATTCGTGATCATCTTCGAATGTTTTTTTGACATAGTTGATAAACTCTCTGAAATGGATGTTAAAATAGATGATGATTTATTAACTGTGATGTTGTTATACTGCCTACCATTCAGTTATGAAAATTTCCGGTGTGCGATAGAATCCAGGAACGAGCTGTCAAAACCCGAAGTACTTCGAATAAAAATAGTGGAAGAAAACGACGCCAGACGCCATGATGACAGACAGAGTGATGGAGCGTTCATAACTGGTAATTTTCGAAAGAAACCTCCTCCGTGGAATAAAAATAAAAGAAATCCAAAAATTACTGAACAGTCAACTCAAAACGAAAATGATAATTCCAAAATTACTTGTTGGAAATGCATACGCTTCGGTCACTGTGCTGCTCAGTGTCATAAAGAAAAATCACTTAAGTATAGACATAACAGTCTAGGAATACTGGCCAGCACAAATTCGACGAATATGTTCATGTTATCGAAAGAACAGTTCGAAAATCTTTGGTGTGTGGACAGCGGCTGCACTCGGCAAATGTGCAAGAATGACTCCAAATTTCACAATTTAAAGGATACGGAAATTAAATCTGTAAGTTTAGCAAATAATGAAACTACTAAAGTGTCCGGTCTTGGTACAGTATTAATTAAAGCAGAAGTGAACTCAGAACTTCGAAATGTGGAAATTAACGATGCTCTATTAGTTCCAGAATTGAAAACTAATTTATTTTCTGTTTCATAAATGTGCGACAAAGTTTTCACTGTGACTTTTAAAGACAAATATGCTATTATAAATAACAGAATGAAAAATGTGACTCTAATTGCGGACAGAAAAAACGAACTTTATTATTTGCGTGATAATGATACTAATGTAAATAATGGAGCTAATTTTTCTAGTGAGTCTATCGATAATTCTAAAAACATGTTTGCTGATGTTGAAAAGTGGCATTGTAGAATGGGTCATCTTAATTTAAAAGATTTGATTGATTCAAATTTAAAGGGTCATATTAGGGGGTTAAATATTAAAAAATATCTGACTTCAATTTTGAAGTATGCGCGTTAAATAAAATGACCCGTGCGCCTTTCTCTAAGCACTCAGATCGTGTTACAAAAATGCTAGAAATAGTTCATTCGGATCTTTGTTGCCCGATAAGGATACCCTCAATATGTAAGTCTCTTTATTTTATTACATTTATTGATGACTGTTCTCGTTATAGTGCAGTAAAATTCTTAAAATCTAAAGATAAAAACCTGAATGCTTTTAAGGAAATTAAAGTTCTTTGGGGAAATGAAAAATCTATAAAAAATAAAAAATTCATGAGTGATAATGGGGGCGAATTTATTGGGACTGAATTTGAAAAATTCGTGAAAGAAAATGGTATTTAGCATAGATTAACAACCCCTCATTGCTCAGAACAAGCGGGCGTTGCTGAGAGAAAGGTTAGAACTCTTGTCGAAATGGCCCGTTGTCTTTTATCGCAATTAAAATTACCCCTAAATTTATGGGCAGAAGCTATTAACACTTCTAATTATATAAGAAACATATGCACAACAAAGGTTTTAAATGGAAAAACCCCATATAAATTATGGAATAATGTAGTACCAAATGTTAGTTATTTTAAGACTTTTGGCTGCATTTCTTATTATTTCAATAATCAACCTAAACATAAGTTTTCCGCAAGGTCTAAAACAGGATTATTCGTAGGTTACTAAGAAAATTCTAAAGCATTTCGCATTTATTTTCCAGAATCAAACAGAGTAATTATTTCGCGTAGTGTTAAATTCTGTGAAGCGAAATCTAATAATTTTTCAAACCTAGGTCAGTTGTATCCAGATGTCTCTCACCGAGAAATACAATTACGCGAATTGCAAAATGAGTCGTACATACAGTCTAGGAAAAGTTCTCTTCATAAAATAGAAAATGAAACTAATGAATTGTCACGTGACCCTAAATCGGCGCCTTTCGAAGAGAGAAATATATTATCATTGCGTAATCGCGAAATAATTCGGCAGCCGCAGACAAGTGCAGATGTTGTTTATAATTTTAATTCAGAAATAGAAATAAATAATGCTTTAAAAAGCTCCGAAGCGTCGAACTGGTATAGGGCTATGACTGATGAAATAAATGTAATATTAAAAAAATATTCATTCGAAGTGCTAGACAGGCCCGAGAAACAATGCATAGAAGGTAGATTTGTCCTTACAAATAACTATGATCAAAATGGATCTCTTTGGAAATATAAAGCGAAATTAGTAGCCCGTGGATTTAGTCAAAAATTAGGTGTAGATTTTCGTGAGACTTTTGCTCCTGTGGCTAGAATGGTATCGATTTGAGTTCTGGCAGGTTATGCTGCTAAATTGAGAATAAATACATCAATTTGACATAACGTCAGCATATTTGAATGGAAAATTAGATGAGGAAATTTTTATGGAGTGTCCCGATTTCTTTAAAGAAATACTTCAAATAATTGTAAACGAAAATTGCGATAGGGACATATCTGATAAACAGCCAAGATTCTTAAATATCTAAATGTAGGGAATAAAGTTCTTTTATTAAAAAAAAAATCCGTCTATGGTCTCAGGCCGGCAGATGCTGGAACACTAAATTAAATCAAATTTTGAATGATTTCAGAGCAAACCAAACAAATGCAGATCCTTGTTTATATTATATTAAAAGTGATAAAGGGTTGACTCTTATAATGATTTATGTTGATGATATTTTGTTTATGTCCCAGTATCCTGATATGTTAGAAAACTTCAAAATCCATCTTAATGAAAAACTAGATGGTAAATACTCAGGCATAGTTAAATACTGTCTAGGAATAAATTTTCAGTTAGAAAATGGCCTTGTAACAATGAGTCAACAAAGTTATATTAGAGAACTTTTAGAGCATTTTGGCATGACAGAGGCCAAGCCCGTAGCTTGTCCTATGGATACCAGCATTCGATTGAAAAAGGCCGAAAAATCTTGTGAAAACGAATATAACTACCGTGAATTAGTTGGAAGTTTGATGTATCTTGCAACTTCCACGAGGCCAGACATTGCAAATTCAGTCAGTCAATTAAGTCAATTTCTAACTTGTTTTGATAAAACTCATTGGACTGCCGCTAAACGAGTTTTACGATACTTAAAGCAGGGATGGAACACGGGCGCAGAATTCATACCACTATCAATATAAGAAAATTTTCTACCTCTTGAATCAACGATATTATAGGGGGAGAAATTTCTTAAACAGATTCCGGTATGAATTCTGCGCCCGTGTTCTATCCCTGTTAAAGAAAACAATAAATTTTGGACTTATATTTAGAAAAAGTAATGACCCTTTGGTCGGGTATGCTGATGCTGATTGGGAGAAATGTTTCGATGACCGTATGTCATATACAGGTTACTGTTTCATATTTCGTGGGAGTGCAATTACATGGGAAAGCCGTAAACAGTGTACCGTGGCTCTCTCATCAACGGAAGCCGAATATATGGCTTTATCCGATGACACTAAGGAGGGGATTTATTTATGTAAATTACTGAATGAGTTATCTGATGGAAAAATTGAAAAAAATGAGTATATTTACAGATAACATAGGATCTATTAAATTAGCTGAAAATCCGATCTTTCATAAACGCACTAAACATATTGATATCAGACATCATTTCATAAGGCATGCACTGAAAAAGGGAATTATTGATTTAAATTTTGTGTCTACTGAAAATATGGGGGCTGACATACTTACAAAAGCATTAACATCAGCAAAACATTACAATTGTTGTAAAATTATGGGATTGGAAGATGTAACATTGTGTAATTTGGGTAAATACGTCAACATTGTGTGTGTGTGTGTGTGGGGGGGGGTGTTAGGTTACATTTATTTTCTATTACCAATGCCTCTTGTATTTACCCCATTTTAATAACGACTGGCGCATCTTTTACCTGTACCTGTTGAATATTTGTTTCTCTGTGTGTAATCGTCTAATGTTATTCTCTAATTAAAAGTCTTTTGTTTAAATATGGACTAATCAATATGCAACATTTATTGCGTTCTCTGCTTTCAAAGCCCTATAAAGGCATCTCACCCGCAACTTCAGGAGCGATGGCCAAATGTAGTAATGCCGAAACTTTTTTTTTTCTTTAAAAAATTTACAATATGGTACAAAAAGACTACTTAGTATTAATAAACAATGTCTATTATGTATTTACCACAAATTTTCGTTGTCATTGTTGACACCCAATTTATTTTATAGCTCCCTTTCCTTAAGTGGGGCATCTGTCCCGGAATTACCTTATGGAATAGAAGAAAGTATTGGGTTATTAAAAATTTTCGATCTCGGGTTTCCGATGGATTTATACGTTTTGAGAGAGAGAACAAGATTTAATACTTTTTACAAAATGTCTGTCTTTCGGCCTGCCTGTCTGTGTCTGTGACAAATTATTGGGGCAACTGTGTGTCAAAAACTACTGCACATAATTTCATACGAATTGAAATGTAGTTGTACCTTGACATGAGTCAGAGCATATAAACTTTTTGTGAAAATCGTCCAACAGATGAAACTGCTATCCCTTTTTATCTAAATTTTTAACATGGCAGTATAGAACAGAATTTCGTATAAATGTTCATAATAAGAACTATTTTAACGATTCATTATAAAATAAAAATAGTTATCTATAATACTAATTGCCAACTAAAAAAAAAAAAAAAAAAAAAAAAAAAATCTCTATGTAAGAGATTTTCTTTCTCCCCCGGGGGTCGGTGTAAATTTTTATTATGGATAACTTTTAAAAGAACTCGTCAGTACTTTTGAAATGAAGGGTTTAACCATGGATCTGCGAAAACTTAAAATGAAGCTTTAGATTTAATAGTAATAATAATAATACAATTATTTATAACTGACTTTCTTTGGGTGTTCAGTGTTATGCTTCTCTAGAGGGAAAATTATCTGCATTCATCATGGAAGATTAATAAATGAAAATTTCGTTAAATTATTTGTAGTGAGTGAATTTGTATAGGAAAATGTAGAAGAAAATCTTGTGGTAGCCACAACATACTAGTTTAGATAGGTGGTAGGGACACCAACCTAACAATATTTGAATACGACTCTTGATATATTCTTATATTTGTGACGTCATATGTAAGACATTAAGTAAAATCAAGTCAACGTTGTTTTTGTTGAGGTGAAAGAAAATATCTTAGAATTATTCAAAAGTTGGCGGCATGCTACCGAGATAAGTTTAAAATAAATCTCGTTTACTAGTATTGTTTTTTACCTGATACCAGGGAATTATTATCGATAAATTATTAGGGAACTGTACTGAAATGACGTAGGTATACATTTGTGTCAGAAATGTTAGGATTATTTTTTAGCCTCTCGTAGAGCGCAGAAATAAAGTGACATTCGTTTTTCTTAGTCTGAGATATTATCATAGATATAATGGTGTTTTTTTTTTTTTTTTTTTTTTTTTTTTTAAATTTTGCGGCATCAGTTGGCTGTATTTTCAAATTTTCAATAGTTTTTATTTTCTTTTTAATTATTAAATTCAATTTTAATTTAAAGTCAAAATTTCGTCAGCGTTCAGATTTGTTTTGGTAATTATATGTGGATTAGGATTGTGGTACTCTTTCACGAAAACTTTTAATGTTTAAAAAAATATTGTAAAGAATATAAGTATGAAAACAGACTATCTAACATTGGTGGTAACTCTTGTTTCTGAATCACATACATTAAGATTTTTCTATTCGATTTTAAACTGAACTGCGTTTTAATGTTTAGTGAAATATTAAAAAAAAATTATCATATATAACCCTTTTCATTTAACCTCGCCTTTTTTAATCTTTTAATAAAATTAATGAAACATGTTATGAAAGTTTTCATACGTCAGCTAAATTCTCATGTCTTTTGTTAGTCACTGAGCATAACTATGTCTGCATGTTTTCATATTAAACTTTTGTTAGGTCGTAAATTGTTATATTGGAATTCTTGTGTATTATTCAGTTATCATGACATTTCTTGACAAATTCAGTAGTTATTTTAATTCCAATAAAACCCATGTTAGTCAGAAATTTCTTAATTAAAAAAGTGTAACATACACTTTCAAACGCAAATTCTTATATATATTTCTGTGGAAGATAAAAAACACTAATATTTAAAAAAATGAAAATTATTCTAAATTTGTTCGCTTCATCTCTTCCGCTAGAGCTCTTCCTGCTTGTTGCTTTGTCATGTAATGTCAAATCAAACTAAAAAGTTGTAGCTGGGAAATGGTATGTCGTTTTAAGATCAAGAATATCAAAATGCTGTCTAATATATCCTTATACACAGATGGAAAAAAAAAAATCCCAACACCAAGAAAAATTATTGTACAGTAATGAAATTTCAGCAATATATTTGTCTAGGTAACATATTTAATTGATTAAAGTTTCAAGATCACAGGTAGAGCCATTGGCGAGAAGAGCCATTTCAAATGTGAAATGTTGGTACATTAGTAACCGGTGTAACCGCCAAAATTTTGAATGCCAGCATGCAAACGTTCATGCATTGTGTCGTACAGGTGTCGGATATCAGTTTGTGGGATGGAGTTCCATGCCTGTTGCACTTGGGCGGTCAATGCAGGGACGGTTAATGCTGGTTGTGGATGACGCTGGAGTTGTCGTCCAATGATGTCCCATACGTACTCGATTGGAGAAAGATCTGGTGATCTAGCAGGCCAAGGCAACATGTCGACACTCTGTAGAGCATGTTGGGTTACAACAGCGGTATGAGGGCGAGCGTTATCCTGTTGGAAAACACCCCCTTGAATGCTGTTCATGAATGACAGCACAACAGGTTGTATCACTAGACTGACGTACAAATTTGCAGTCAGGGTGCGTGGGATAACCACGAGAGTGCTCCTGCTGTCATACGAAATTGCTCCCCAAACCATAACTCCAGGAGTAGGCCCTGTGTGTCTAGGCCGCAGACAGGTCGCTAGCAGGCGTTCACCTGGCCTCCTTCTAACCAACACACGGCTATCACTGCGACCAAAGCAGAACCGGCTTTCATCAGGAAACACAACAGATCTCCACTCCGTCCTCCAATGAGCTCTAGCTTGACACCACTCACGTCGCAAACGGCAGTGGTTTGGAGTCAGTGGAATGCACGCTACAGTGCGTCTGGCTCAGAGCTGTCCTTGAAGTAACCGATTTGTAACAGTTCGTTGTGCAGCTCGAATTTCAGCTGCAGACGCAGTACGATTAGCCACAGCCATACACCGAACACGGCGGTCTTCCCTCTTAATAGTGCCACGTGGCTGCCCGGAACCCGGTCTTCTTGAGGCAGTACCTTCCCTTGACCAATGCTGCCAACACTCATGCAGAGTGGATACATTCCTGCCAAGTCTTTCTGCAATATCGCGGAGAGAAAACCCACCTTCTCGTAGCCCTACTATACGACCTCGTTCAAACTCAGTGAGCTGTTGATAATGGCTTCTTCGTCTTCTTAGAGGCATCCTTGACTAACATTAACCCACTACGTCAAATCTCAACTGTAAATAACGATCACGAACCTTACAGCGCTTATTTAAAGCAAACCTCATTTGCATGTTCATAGTGTCGCTACTAGCGCCACATTTATGCGCGTAGCTCGAAATTTGAATCGACGTCATCTTTCAGATGTATAAACACGCCTACCAAATTTCATTTATCTAGCACAACTCCTTCCTGGTGTTGGGATTTTTCTTTTCCATCAGTGTAGATTTTCCATCTCAAGGGGGGAAAAAAAAGGAAAAGGTGGTAGAGGTGTTCTAGTTAGAATTACAGCTTTTATCAGCATAACCTCAATTAATTTATTAATTTATGAATTAATGATATTATCAACTAATAGAGAATCTGAAATTTATTTTACAATTTCAAAAATGTACTTTTAATAATCTCTACTAATGTAGTATTACATTCAAATTTCATGGTCCAAATTTTCAGTATTAATAACAGTTCAGAAAACAAAACAATTGCTAAAACAACTAAAGTATCAAAAGTATCTGTGTTGGAAGCATAAACTCTTATTTAGTTAAATATTTTAAAACTTATACAGTTGTAATATCATTATAAAAATTATATTATTTTCTGTTACACATAGTTAGTAAAACTACTAAGGAAGACAAGAATTTTGTGCTTATATGTTAAGGACATGACTCAATATCATTCCTAGTTCTTCAAGAAATTTAAAAAGAGTCTGGAAAAGAGTTCGTAAACCCTTTGGAAAATAAAATCTTGGGGGTTCTTATAAAACTATGGTAATATAAATCTGTGAGTTAAAAATAGGACAAAATATTGCTGATCGGTTGTGAGAAGAATCAGCTACCTTATTTTTCGTGTGATAGGATTTTGTATAAGTAGAGACAGACGACTAAAAGTCGCCAAAATAAAAACAGAAAGGAAACTATCTAGAAATATTCTCGGGCATTAAAGCTACAAATGTTGGGGTTTTTTTTCTTTTTGAAAATAAAAAAGTCTTGATAAAGCAATAAATTTTCTAAATGTTTTATAAATTTATCTATAGATATCCCTAATTAGACAGCCTTAATCAGTTTTTACATTGCTTGCATTTATTGAGGGGTTTTCAAATTTGTGAAAAATACAGTTCATTGTAAAATACTTAAACTATTATTATTCATTTTTTATTGTATAAAGTAATTATGTTAATTTTCGTTGAATTTTAAAGCAATATTTTTTTTCAGTATTCCAAATTTTTTTTTCTTTTTTTTAAGATGAAATTTAATTTTCTTACAGCAAGGATAATCCCGAAAATGTAGTTGCTAACCCATAGAAAATGAAATTTTTTCTTAAAAGGATTATGGTTTCTGTTTTCAATTGATTTTTTATTTTTATTTTTTTGGCTAGAAAATGAGATATTTTATAAATACGAGAACGGGAAATCATACGAAAAAATGATTATTTAAATTTGTAATGTATTTTTATAATTGTAATTTATTTGTTATTTGTAATCGTGATGCATAAATATGTTGGGGGAGAGGGGTGGAACTTGTATGCACCAGTGATCTGAAAACTATGCTAACGGTAGATTAACTTCTGGTAGGTTCACCGAAGTCGAACAAGTCGAATGGTGGGTGCCAGACGAAAAGAAACACCCTGGTCCATCAAGTTGGAGTTTATGACAAAAGGCCTCCAACCTATTTCATGTAAAATTTCTTCCACCTAAAAAATATTTACAGGAATCATAAACCAGATGTGTTTTGCATCCAACGACTAAAGCTACGAAAAAGGACTTTAGTTATGGCAACTTTAATGTACAGGTATTAGATAAAAATTTATTAATGTAATGAGAATAATAGATACTATGAAAATCGACTTAATTGTTCCAATAGAGACTATTATAAAAGGTCAGGAATTGAAAAAATGGAAAAATATATTCATGTATACTCAGGAATTCCAAAGTAAGAAAGAGTAAAATGAGGATTATCAGATTTGAATTTAAAAAGAAATTTGAATGAAATCTTAAGAACTTTGATGCTGTGGATGAAAGAAATTTAAATATTTATTTATTTTTTATGTTATTTTTATTTTTTTCGAGGAGAAGAATTACTATTTTTGAACGTCTGGAGTCAAAGAGCGCAAATAATCACTTCCATAGACACGATCAAATTTGTTACAGCATGTCTCCGGACCACGCTTCGAAGTGAGTGCCAGACCGCCGCCAATTGTCCATAGTGTGTATCCCTACTGTGACGTAAAACCCGCTCGATTCAACTCAACTATTTTTCGAATTTAAGTTCCGATAAATTACAAAACTATTGAAGTTGAGAATACGTATTTTCAAAAGATACCTCTGTTGAAATACGAGGAACACGAGAAATTATAATAATGGGTGATTTTAATGGGAGAAAAGAAGATGGTATCGTTGGAGAAGTTGGAGAGGATGTGATCAACGTTAACGCAGATAAATACAATTTAGCAGTACTAATGGCCTAAAAATTACAAATGACTTTAATAGAAATACTCGTGGAATAAGCATCCTAGAAAACTAAATATTGATTATGTAAATACTAAGCAAAGGATCCAACAAAAATTAATGGACGTTAGCGTTCAGAAAGAAGTAGAATGTGGTTTTGATTATTTATAATGCGGGCAAGACATTCATTTCAATACTGTACTAAGCTAAGTACAGTGTAAGGATTGGTTGATTGGATGGGTTTTATGCTGCACGAGTGCTGTGAAATGGGCAACTGGCGACGGTCTGGGACTCACCCCTAGAGGTAATCCGGAGACATGCCATCACACTTTTGATCCTCCGCGGAAGGTATGGCTCTCCCGCTTCGGAGACGCCCAGAGGTATAATTTTTTATGGGAACACGGAGGACATTGCGGTCATTTGCGTGCGTCAGCCACCATTAGTGTACACGACGGCCTTTGGCCGGATCGAGTACCGAACCCGCAACTTTCCAATTACGAACCCGGCGCTCTACCGACTAGGCTACCGCGGCCCAGAGTGTAAGGGAATTCCATAAAGATGGGAGATATTGATGTCACAAACTATGTAGGAATGATTAATGGTAGAATGTACAAGTAATATTAGATGAAAAATTGGAGGAAAGGAATTATACTAACGCAACTGAAATATATCAATATAACGCTAGACCACACTTTAATCTTTATCTTTACGCTAGGCCACAAAACAGGCACTGGGACAAAAAAGAAAAAGGAAAAAAATTGTTGGGATGGGAACATTAAAAATTTCTACAACAGAATATAAGAAGCCTATATTATGTGAATAAGCTCAAAAAATGAAGAGGATAGACATATTTATATAAATTTTAGAAAAACACTAAGAAGTTTGTACAAAGGGAAAACATAATGCCGTTGGATAAAAAAATAATACAAGGTGAAACATATGTAAGAGGAACCGATGCACAGATGTCAAAGAATACTGGTTTCGAAATAACAATATTGCAAGACCTAGCTTCCAAATCTATAAAAAAAATCAAGTAAATAGTACTAATATTTTGTCGGAACATTCTTCTGTGACATGAAAAAGTTAAAACAGCAACTAAAAAAGTAAAGAATCAAAAAGCAAGTTATTTCCATGGAATATTATTAAATCTGATAAAAAGAAATGGGATCGATAAACTGCTCAGGTTTTACACAATTATTTGGAAATGCTTAGACGGAGAAAAAACACCAGAGTTGGCAACTTTCATAATTTATTCCACAGCATTTTTAATCACGTCCTTTTTTCATACCACTCTATAGGAAAACTTTCTCCAATATATAACTACGTTAAAGTAAAAAAAAAAAAAAATACTTTTAAAAAAAGTGGTATGAGAGAGAGACTAACAATGCTCCGTAATAAATAGTAAAAGTTGTCAAATCTGGGAAACATAAGAATAATAGAAAACTGGATATATGACATGACCTCTAAAGGCTTCGAAATCTTCGCTTTTGCTGATGACTTCACGATAGTCCTTTATGCCAAAACAAGAAAAGATCTGGAGTGATGCTTTACCCATGATGCTATAACAACTTTGAGCCAAATGTTCATTTCACTGAATCTCACACTTTGAGAAACAAAAACATCGGGCATTACATTTGATTTTACGAGGATTTTAAAACGAAAACCGGTGATGAGGGTCAATGTAGTTAGTATAATGTTCTTTATTCGTTGATGGGGGGCTCTCGTATTTTAGCTAAAATGCGAGGACTGATCAAAAAGTACATTTAAGAAGTCTTCTGTGAAATATGTACTATTTAATTCATACAAACAATACAGCGAACTGATAGTACATATATTGTTTCTTTTTTTTTTTCCATATATGTCGCTTTTGGCAATTGTCGCTTTGTGGGATGAATTTGAATATTCCCTCCTGGTAAATATTCTGTGCTTGCGTTCTCAACCACGTTGTCTCGAAGTGTTTCACCTCCTCATCTGAAATGAATCGTCAGCCTCCTAGGTGCTTCTTTAAGTGAGTAACAAGGTGAAAGTGGCTTCGCGAGAGCTGCAGGAAGGTTGGTCGATGATGTCCCTGTGAAATTGCTTCAACGGCGAGGTGGTCTGGGATGTATGAAGTCGCGCCTTCTCGTGAAGAGAAATGACGGCCTCGGTGAGCATTCCTAGCTTTTCTTCCTGAATTCTTCGTAGAATCGTGTCAAGATCTCGCAGTATCGGTCTTGCAGTGGTCACTGTTGCAGATATGAACTCATTTTTGTACTAATTTACAGCTTTTCTACTTCTATTTATCAGCTAAAAATTGAGTATATTAAATATTTTGCACTATTAAGAAAAAAAAAACAAAAAAAAAACAAAACAAAAAAAAAAAAAACAGGGATTATCACACGTAACTAGGAACTATTTAAAAAGACTGTATACCATAAAGTTGTAACATGCTAGAGAAATGTTCTTTTTTTTTTTTATGAATTCGATAAATTGTTTAATAATATTAAAATGCATATTTATTAAATCGCTATGCTAAAGTTTTAAAAGAGTATCAATTAACACCCCCCCCTCTTCTTACAATGCGTTTGAGTATAAAATAATGTTAATTATGTTATTATAAGCAATGTGACCTTCCATATAAAAATAATTCCAGCTAAAGTGAGCTTAAAAATGATAAAAAGTTTCTATTGAATTATTAAAACCTTAAGTGAGTTTCATTCAAAATGAAATGTAATTAATTGTTTTTTAGAAACACGGCCTTATAATTTAACAACACATACAAAATAAATAAATAACAAAAATAAAATAAACGCAGATAAATTTCAATTTAGTAGCATAGGGTTATATTTATTTTTAAGACTAACAGCTGTTTTTTTAAATTTCAGTGATGTGCAAAGAGGGACATATTAATGCCTAAATTTAGTATTTTAATATGTATATAGCTCCTTTGTACAAAAATATATATCTGTACACTACCCTCGGTTTGAACAAATTTAAGATTTAAAAGTAGGGGAGAGTGGGGTACAATAATTTTGGAAATGTTAGGTGTTTACTTACAAAGTAACAATACCTCACTATTGAAAATATGAGTGCATATTACCTATATATTGGGTCTTATGTGGCATGCAATCAAAAGCAATAATTATGTTCACTTTTTTTAATATATATATTTTTTAATAACAACTGACAAAATGGACCATTGTATCCCGACCCCGGTGTACAATGGTCCATGACATGGGGTACTATGGACCACAGGTCAAATTTAAAAAGCATATTCATGTAGTATGTTTTTTAATAGTATAAAATGTAGAATATATTATATTTGTTTATTTATGTCAGCGATTCATACAAATAATGTAAATTAATGAAAATTAAAATTAGAAAATGGTACACTAAATAATTTTTGTATCACTTGAAATCTGCTGTTTTCTTGTGAATTTGTAGGGTCTTGAACGCTCATCATTACAATAGCTTGAAAATTTACAAGAGATAGAGCAACACTCCCTGGAAAAAAATGTAGAGATCTTAATTACGTTTTCGTTGCTTGAATCTCACAAAAACAGATTCTTTATCTTTTATTTCTGTGATTAAACCAGCAAAATGTAAAACTGTCTTTTTTTGTCAAATTTATTTGTATTATTAATTTTTAATTGCATTATTTAATTTAGTTTGTTATAGCTGTATAATATTTGTAAAAATATAAGAATACAAAAGTAACAGAATGGTCACTAAAAATAAATAAGAAGAAACCTCAAAGAAATTGCTTTCTTATTCATCTTTGAAGACATAATAGATCTAATTAAGGTTAACTCTGAAATTTATATATATATAATTTAAAAACTTGAAAAATGCAGATTTTATAAATCAGTTTATTATGACAGAGAACTGAGGTAAATGGACCATGATCCATTGTACCTCGTTTCTTAGTGGTCCATTGTAACCCGTCTCTGATAGCAAATGATTAAAAAAAAATCCTCTTAAAAACTATGTTAATGAGATTAAATATAATAATAGATTACATAGCTCTTTATTGTGCTAAATAGCCTGTTCCAGATCATTATTCCGGAAAGACGAAAAGGAAAATGTTTAACTAAAAATATTTACTTTTGGCTACCGTAAATTAACTTCACAAATAGAAAGGCTAAATTGTTAGTTGGGCATGAAGTTGCTGGTTAAATTTCATCATTGCAGTGCTGCTATGTAAATACACAAATACGAACCATTAAAATATATAAATAAATAAATTATAGGGAGCGGTCCATTGTACCCTCCATTTGTCCTCTACCCTATGTTTATGATTCGAGGTTTAAGAGGTAGTCTGTGTAGCACCTATTTTAAATCACTTAGTGTAAACTTATTCTATTTCCAGTTTTGCAAATCTAAATAATTAATTTGTTATGGATGAAAAAAGATGAAACAATTTGTTATGGTTAAAAACTTAATTTAACTTATTGTTACATTTATATATTTATTAATACTAAAGTTCAATTGAAATTTTCAATAAAATATTAGAAAAATATTTTAAAAAGACATTGTAAAAACTGTTTTAATTTCATTTTTAAAATTAAATATCTTTTGAATAATGTATTTGAATAATTTAATAAACCTCACATATACATGAAATATGTAAGAAGTAAAATTCAAAATTGTAGATTTAAAATATTTATTCAAGTGCAAAATATAATTAAGTATTAACTTTATTTTTGCTAAAATAAGACATTTTCTAACTATAATGTTTAAAAAAATGTTAAAATTTATTAGTTTTTGGAAAAACATTACAAAAAATGAAATAACATTGTTCAAAGTGGCAAATTATTTAAAATAACAAAGTATTAAAGGCAGCTTGTACATATAATGGATTAAAGTTATGCCATGCTTTGAAATTCCTTTCTTTAAAAGGAAGAAGTGATTGATGCGTTATGCTAAAAGTCTACTTAATGCCACTTTTCAAAAATGCCTTTAAATTTATCCGAAAATATGTGAAAATAATTAGTTGAAAATTAGCTAAAACAGAAAAAAAATGTTTAGAGGGTAAAATTTAAAACCGTTGTTATTATCTTAAAAGAACTTTTGTGCAAAACTATTTTTGAATAATTGAGAATTATAATCACCTTAAGATTTAGTCACAAAGGAAACTGCTATTTAATTGCTTATATCAATTGTTTTCAAAAAGTGACATTTTTTTTTGTTTTTTACGTTATTTATCATAGATTAATTTTCAAAAGAATATATGTAAAGTATTTAACCTTTTCGAGATTAATTTTAGTAATGTATTTCCGGGGAATTAATATTGGGTTGTTCGATAAATAATGTCGTTTTTTGTTCATGTTTTTCAAAGTGAATTTATTTATATTAACAAAACATTAATCAATGAGATATTGACCATTTTGTTGGATGACCTTTTGCCATCTTTCGGTAAGTTGAAAGATTCCACGTTCGAAGAAGCCTTGTTTTTTAGAAGCGAAGGTTTTAAAAAACGACATTATTGATCAAACAACCCAATAGTTTAAATTAACTGATATCATGAATAAGTAGAAACTGCATTTATGAACGCTAAGGTAATAACGATATCGTAAATATATGTACCAAGATATTTAATAATTATTTTATTATTAAATATTTATTAAATATTAACACCTCTTTTTTTTTAATAGCATTTTCCAATACAATAAACCGTACATTATTAGGTGAAAACTGTTACTAAAAATTTCTAATAAAATTTAGCAATATTCTATTTTCCGGAAAAATCTTAAAAGTTTGCACATATACTGTTATTATTATTATTATTATTATTATTGAATTTTAAGTTTTAAAAAATTCGCTAAATTTTTATCCAAGGTACAAAATAAAAAAATAATAATATTTGTTTTAATATAAAAATAATTTTAAGGCTATGTATATATTTATCTACTTATTTAAAGTATCTCTCAAAATCCCTACAGGGAAAAAATTGTTTAGAAAAGGGAAATATCTGTAAATGAAGAACTGAATTTCTTAATTCAATGTTTTTAACAGAGAAGTTATGTAAATTTACGGAGAATCTCAATACTTCTTCTGTACTTTTACAGTAATTTTTAACAGTACAATTTATTGAGAAAAAAAAAAAAAAAAGTCAATTAATATTTAAGATGTTTAATGGTTTACGGAAGCATTTTCAACACAAATACATTTATTTTTAAGAAAAAAAATTTAACATATAATCTTCATTTAGCGCTTTTTTGTGTTTCATGTTTTCAACATTAAAAAAATTATTTTAAGAAGCCAGTTGCTTTCTTGCAATTCACTTTCGCGACCGTACGTTTCAGTCTTTTTGACAGGATGTTCCACCTCTGGGCGTTATTCTTTAATGCTACATAATTTCAGAACAAGGTTTTCTGTATACATATTTATATTACATTTGAATATACATAATAATTAAACTCTTTCTAATGAAAGTATTCATCGTATTTTGATTGCACAAATATGAATAATATGTATATGGAGAATATCTTTAACAAATATAGCAACATACAAATTGCAAAAGAAAAGCCTACTGGCGGAGTTAAAGATTTCCAAATAACGTGAATCTACGTCAGCGGTCGCGAAAGTGTTAATACATATTCTCCTATTTTCGTTTATCATTTGGATTTCGATAATTTTTTCACATTTTAAAGTAACATTTAAGTAAAAAATCATTTTTTAAAGTTAGAAGCTTTTTATTCTGAAGCCCTAAAATGCATAAAATAAAATTTATTCTGGCAAAGACATGCTACAAAGAAATGAAAGTTTCAATACTAAGAATTTTAGAGAAAAATATAGGTACTTTCCTTTTTTAAGAGATGAAAATTTTTAATATTCAAAATATTTAAAAAAGCTTTCGAGACCAATATTCTTAGTTATTAGTTTTTGTATAATCATTCGTTAGGCCAGAAATTTAAAATGTCTCGAAAGCTTTCTAAAATATTTTGAA
Source organism: Salticus scenicus (assembly GCA_963930645.1). NCBI lineage: Eukaryota > Metazoa > Arthropoda > Arachnida > Araneae > Salticidae > Salticus > Salticus scenicus. The sequence goes on from OZ005651.1 coordinate 58,985,829, forward strand.
CATTAAAAAATTTTCATATCTTGCAAAAAGAAAGTATCTATATTTTTTTCTGAAATTTTCTTAGCGTTGAAACTTTCATTTCTTTGTAGAATGTCTTTGCCAGAATAAATTTTTTTTTATGATTTTTAGGGCTTCACAATAAAAAGCTTCTAACTTAAAAAAATGATATTTTACTTAAAGGGTCTAGCAGGATAAGGTAGGTTCAGCGGCCCCAGAAAGGTATTTAGAAAATGACTCGTGTGGTAACATCTGCGAGATATAAAACTACCATTGATACAAATTCAGCCTCTCCTCTCGCTGCGTTCTGGGGATAATGGATCAAATAGACGCTAGAGGGGGTAACTTTTAAAATTGATTTTTATGAAAACTATTACAGATACACTAATGAAACAAAAACTGTTCGTTAGACAAAATATTAGTCCATATTATATATTTTTGTAGAGTTTTTCTGTCGTATTTACTAATAATAAAAAATGAAAATATTTTTTTTTTATTCCTAGTTCACGCAGAGGTACAATCACAGAAAAAATATATAATGTAGCTCACTACGTCTAGTAATAGTACCAAAAAGTGCATAAATATAAAATGGGTGAAACACTTCCAAAAAAAATTAAAACTTCTTATGACCTTCTTAGGTACTAATAACTTTACATTTGTCTTTTGATTGAAATTTTTATCACTGTATTAAAAAAGAGTAACATGTTTATTACTAAAAAACATATTAATAATTAAAAATATAAGTAAGACGTTGATTTTGACATAAAGAGTTGAAAATTGTTTGTGGAAGTACGTTTTTAAAGAACAAGACGCAACTTGTCGCTTTCCAGCTAATTGCGTGTGTATAATTTGTAGCATTTTGTTTATTCCTCAACCTATGGAAGCCTCTGCGCAAGCGCTAATTCAACAAGTTCACTGTTAAAATAGGGGTGACAGTCATCTGGCTCAGAGAAAACGAATAACAGAGCGATAATTATTGGATGTTTTCCAAGTCACAAGCTGGCACACATCCAACATTTTGGACGCGTCGTCGCTTGGTAGTTTTAAGGAACGTGGCTGCAACATACCTATTATTCTTTTACCCCCACCAGTATATTAGCTCAACTTAAATAATCTTCTGCGCATTGTTTCAGAGTATTTCAACTTTTAATTTTTCTATAGAAAACTATTTTATTGTGTTTTAGTGAGTAATTGTACACAAAATATGTCTGGTAAATGTAGAAACCGTCGTAGGTTTTTGCGTAACGATAACAAGTATAGAAAAGTTATCGAAAATGAAAATGAAGCTAAAATATACAGTGAATGTTTTAATAAGAATATCTCGGTAAGTGACGTAATATGCAACAAATGTCGTCTAAGTTTTTATAAAAAGGCAGCCTCAACTTCAAAGCCTACCGTGAGTGATTCTACGATAGTCGAACCTGTAGATACAAAGGATGATGATTTTGTGTGTCTCATAACTAGTCCTGAAGAGGATGATTATATAGAAATGCCTTTTCCACAAGTAGTATCAACACATCGGTTCTGTATAATATGTCGAGTAGAAATAATCGAAGTAATAGTAATCTACGAGTAATATCTCTTGAAACACGATGGGACATTTTCTCAAGAAAAATTGAGAATGATTTTCAAGAATGATTTTTATACCCAATGGTGATCGTTGCTGTAATGAACATATGATTGGTGATAGAATTTATGAAGATGACTTGTCCCGCTTATGCATAATTTCTAATACAAGTAAAATTAAAAAATCAGAATTAGTTACTTTCATAAATGTACTTTCCCAAACGTCTAATTTAACATTGTTCGGTCAAATAGAAAATGGATTATCAGAAAATCAACTTAAATCCCTGACAGGCTTTACTTGGGAAAACATTGTAGAGCTCAAACATATACTACCTTCAATGAGAAATACAAAAACTCGAACTGTGACGCAAGCCTTAATCATTTTTCTTTTCAAATTAAGGACAGGAAATTCAAATAAGACCATTGCTGCTTTTTTTCGTTTGTAATATGAATAATACGTATCAGAATTTTTTGACGAAATCATGAAAGGTTTTGAGAGAGATATTTTACCAAAATATTTTAGTTATGGTGCTATTACACGTAAAGATCCTATTTCTAACACCTCCAGTACAGGCAAGAAATTATTAAATCTATCTGATAATCAACTTGTTATTATCTGCGATGGTACTTACGTACGACATCAAAAAAGTCAAAATAATTTTTATCAAAGAAAATCTTTCTCTGGGCAGAAAAAAATTAATCTTTGCAAACCTTTCACCATCTGCATTACAAATGGTTATATTATAGACTTTGCAGGACCATTCTACGGCACTCAAAATGTTGCTTCAATACTAAAACTTGTTTTACAAGACTCTACTGGTTTACAGACATTATTATCACCAAATGATATTTTTATTGTAGATCGTGGTTTTCGCGATTCAGTTTATTTCCTACAAAGTAAAGGCTATATATTTTTTATGCCTGTTTTAAAAGGAAGCAGGGCGCAACTAACAACGGAAGAGGCTAATGAATCAAGAAGAGCTACAAAATTGAGATGGATTATAGAAGCAGTTCATGGTGCAATAGCTCAAAAATATCGCTTTCTACAAAATGCTTTGGATAACAAACTTGTACCGAAGTTGAAAGTACTTTGTAAAATTGTTGGATTTCTACAAAACAAGTATGGCCAAAGATTAAATTCTGAAGGCGATATAAATGATGAGCTAATTGAGTACATGGAGAGCAGAATGAGTGTTGTAAATACTCTCAGTAAAGAAGTCATTAAAAAAAATTGGAATCGTCGAAAGTCGGCTTTTAAGCAACTTAAATCGTCTGAAATCCTAGATTTCCCTCAGTTAAATAAAGACCAGCTAACTATGTTTTTCACTGACTCCTACCAAATCTCACAGGCTGTGTCTTATTTAGTGGAGATAATGGACGAAGAATGCAACCTCACAGTACAGTTTGTTAAAACCACACCCAACATATTAAAACTGGAAGTTAGATCAAGGCATATGAACCGTAAAACTTATGTTTATCTTGAATATGTACCAAACGGAACGACAATCGAAAGCATTCGCCGATATTGCAGCAACTGTCCTAATTGTCTAAGAACTGTAGGATGTTGCTCTCACATGGCCGCAGTTGTTTATTACTTGTCTTATGCCCGATATCTTTCCCGTATCTTATGTCCAGAACAAGTTTTATCTGATATATTTACATCAGAAGAGATTTGCGGAGTTATTAATGAAGACAGTGATGAAGATTAATTATACTTTAATAATGTATTTTTTATTACAATAAATAATATTTTCTTTATTGAAATTTATTTTTCCGACTGAGTGAAAATAATGCCTGTACCGGGAATCGAACACCAGATTTTTGACTTACAAGGTCAAGGCTCTACCAATTGAGCTATCCAGGCCGACAACCGGTGGACATTACTCACTCAGACAACCTTTAGGCAGAAACATCTGGTCTATCATGTAGATAGCTCGACAGAAATAAGCCGCAGGTAAAGGAAAACACCATTAAACAATGGGAGAAAGAAATACAATATATTAAAATCACACAATCAACTGATTGGGAAGAAAATCATATTTACTGAAATTCATTTTTCCGACTGAGTGAAAATAACGCCTGGACCGGGAGTCGAACCCCAGATCTTTGACTTAATTTGAACTTAATTGCTAAATTTCAGTATATTATATACAAATAATGTTATAATTTATAATTGTTTTACACACTGTCTAAAGTGAACCTTGTTTCATATCATTTCCGATATATTTCTCTTTTTTAACGACCATTGCATTTGCTGAGTTCTTTCTAAAACAATAATTTTACGGTGAGTAAAACGATTAATGCGTAACAAAATTATGCCATAATCTTTACCAGTCCAGTCATGTTTAAATGAGTATATAAGTGGCCTAAAAATATAAGCCTATCTTTTCTTTAGTAAGTACTTTATATCTTGCCAATACTAATTTTTTTTTCTATTTAAATTTCAATTTCTAACTGCAAATATAGATTGGTTTCTATTAATACGTTCGCCAACTTTCTATTAATATTCTTTTTGATGTTTTTTTTTTTTTTTTTTTTTTTTTTTTTTTTTTTTTACTTGTTTTATCTATAAATTCTTAGGTAGATAGTGCATTTGTAATTTAGAATATATATCAGAAGAATTTGAAATATAATTTCTCTTTAACAAAATTGCCACTAAAACAAGTTTAGAATAGAAGGAATAACTTATATACACATTGTTATAAATAAAAAATATTTCTTAAGAATATATATATATATATTAAGTATTCGTACCATAGACATTATTTGATTTCCAGAAAAAATATCGAATCCAAGTATCATGTCAATAATTAAATATGAGACGTAGTCTGTTTACTATACATGTATTTAAAAAAAAAATATTTATTTACTACCACACTCCTTTATGAGCATTGTATACGAAATTGCAAAAAGCGGTCACTGCTCGCAAAGTAACTTAGCTGCTCAAAAGAATTGTTTTTAACTGAAATTGTTATTATTATTTTTTTTTTTTCCTAAACTCTTATCACTATAAAACTATACCTCTGTTAAATATTTTTATTGCTTTTAAATCACAGAAGTGCAATACACATAAAAGAGATAGCTTCTGAAAGATAGAGTTTCTATTAAATTTAGTAAGCTTTGCACGATTTAAAACTATGATGCTAGATACTACTGTAAAAGTGAAGGATAGTGAAAGATAAGCGGATTACTTTTCTCAAGACCGTATTAGTCGGAATATTGGAAACGATATCCTATACGTTTCGAATCGAAAGATTGTAAGATAATCCGTCTCTGTTCACCCTCTATAAATATTATATTACCTTGTAAAAGTAGCCACAAGAGACTTTTATCAAGGCCATTAAATAAAAATACTTGGAAAAATATAAGACTTTCAACAGACGAGACTCAGCTTTAAGTAGCTTTCATTATTTTGATCAAATCCTATTCCTTAGTCATTATTTCGTAGGGTTTTATATCTCTTTTTTAAATACAGTAACAGTTCTATTTAGAGGTTAAGATAGTTAAGATTTCTTAAAATTATTTAAACTCTAATAATTATTACTTTTTTAATTTTAAAAAGTTGTAAAACATACTTTTATTTTCTATTTCATTTAGAGGGCATATTTATGGTTTATAAAAAAGGAAATGGTTTTATTAAATATTTCAAACTTTAATTTAAAAAGAGGCTATATTAGTTTGGTTGGTAGAGTGTCGAGCTCATAATTGGAAATTGCGGGTACTATACTCGAATCTTTTGTTGAATAAAACTAATGCTTTAATACTATATCAACTATTCATAATATGCGTGCATATTCCCAGTAAAAAAGTTATGTAGCTAGAAATAAATAAGATACAGTTGTGTAGTTTTTTCCATGAGATATTCTTTTTATCATAACTGTATATGGAATTAAAAAATAAATAAATAAATAATCAAAATAAAACAATTAAATAAGTAAATACTAATAAGAGTCGTTTACCATCCCCATCACTAGATCACATTAATATATATATATATATATATATATATATATATATATATATATAAAGAAAAAAATATGCATGCATTACAAATTTGAATAAATAATTCAAAATATTTATTTTATATTTTTATAAATTTCTAAATTCATCTGACATTTTCTTCTTATAAAAGCTTCATAAATTCAGATTGTATTTGTAAAATACTTATCGATTGAGTCTGTATGCGCATAAGCCTGTATATCACAATTTAGATGTTACATTTCAAGTTATAAATATATGCGATTAAGATATTTAAAAAAATATTTTTACAGAAAATACAGACCTGATTTATTATTCCTTTACGTTTGTAATAATATTATTTATTATTTTTTAAATAAATGAAGTTCTGTATCTACCCAGAAAGTATAAACTTTAATATTAGTTTTATTTCGATTATTGAAATATCCAGAACATCATTTTCGAACAAAGATAATTTTTTTTCTTTGATTAAAAAAGGTGTAGTTTTTGATTCTTTGAAAATATAGGTTACTGAATTGTCCAAGACAATCGTAAATATGCTGCTAAATAGAAGATATTTTTTTATTTACAAAAAAATACTTAAAACATCACTTCAGTATATACAAGTGTTTAACGGAAGATCATATAAAGTTCATGCATGTATGTGTTTTTTCAAAGACAAATAAATTGGCAATATTGTTAACATTTTATATCCTTTACTGTAAGCATTTCATATCCTTAACTCTCTATAGAATGAAAATTTATATTATAATATTGTATCATGAAAACAACACTAATATTTCAGGGAACTTTAGCAAATATAAAACTACGTTAAAGAATAATAATAATAAAGTATATTTTCATCTTCTCTTAAATTTTCCAGAATTCGATTTACAATGATTTGACAGAGCAATAACAGAAATAAATTGCATGTATGTATCATTTCTGTGAATAGGCTTTTTATTAAAGCTTTTGGTAGGAAACTGGAAAGCATAGTAATTCGAATAAATGTTTATCGTAATCCATAGCTGCCAACTGCTCCGATTTCTGGATCCTGTATTTTTTAAAGAATTTTTTTAATAAAATTTGTAGCAGTTTTATATGATTCTATAAGATGAAAATTTCTATAAAAATATTTGTATTCGAAAACCGAGACAGTTGATAGCTAAAGTAATTAAGTTTTGATTCAATAAATAAAATTAAATAATACACATTTCAGACTTATTTACTTATATTTTTTATATAATTTTTAAAAATACATTTATATAATTATGCTTCTTATAGAAAGTACATATGCATATTACTACGGGAAATATCCTTATATATGTTTTTAATAAATAATTTTTCATTTCTGTTTTTGTTCTGATAAATCATAGTTTAGTTTTAGTAATTCAAGAAGAGAGACAATTGGAACGGGAATTATTATTTAAGTAATAAACCCCTGTTCAAAAGTTTAGCAAGTTTTGCAAACGATCACTATTTTCACATTAAAAGTAATCTCTCTATGGAATGTTTTCAAACATAGGGTATTTAAAGAACTGGCTGTTCTACATGCCTTTCAGTGAATATTGGTTTAAGACAACAATTAGGGGGCCAGTAACAAATTGAACAAAATTAATAATGTTTGTGATCACCCTATATCGTTATTAAACGAAATAAATTGTAACTTTAGGATATGCTAATATAGACCCAGTTCAATTTGTGGATGAATTTGTGTGACGATAGCATGTTAAATAATGGAGATATAAGCATTTATTTTAAAACTCAAAAAAAAAAAAAAAAAAAAGAAAAAACATGTTGTTTATTTATAATATACAGAGTTTTTGACAAAAATTATTCCCACTTTCAGTTAAATTGGAAAAACACTTCTAAAACAATATACTGCAATCGGAATACAAATATATTAAATATCTCATGAAATGCGAACAATTTTATGACAAATGTGTTTACAGCGCATGTATGAAATATGAAACATTTTTTATTGCATAGGTTGATAGCTAAATGTATTGGGCAACTTGTTTCAAAATTCCATTTCAATAAAATAAAAATTAAGAGAATTGTGCGAAAAAGAACGAGCTAGATTTTAGATATTTCCCAAGAGTTAAAATTTCTTAAGGGGTTTTTCCCTGCCACGTTATTAAGATCCAATTATTTCAACCACATTCCAAATGTACTTCTTTGTGAACAATCCCTTATAAACTTGTAACTCTAACATAGTTTTTGTTTTTTTACTACGATTTGTGAGATCATAAGGGATTTTCTCCCTAAAAACAGCCTTTGGAAAGTGGTTGAAATAAATGGATCTAAAAATTAATTACACAGCACGTGAAAAAACCCTTAGGAAATTTCAACTTTTGGGAAATATCTAATTCTAGCTCGTTCTTTTTCGTACAATTCACTTAATTTTTATTCTGTTCAAATGCTCTTTTGATAAAAGCTGTCCAATAAGCTTTCAACGTATGCAATAAAAAATGTTTTAACTTACGCACATGCCCAGTAAAAAGCTTTTCATCAAAATGTTCATATTTCATGAGATATTTAAGATATTTGTATTACGATTGCAGTATATTGTTTTAAAAGTGTTTGTCTGAAAGTGGAAATAATTTTCGTTAAAAACTCTGTATATTATAAATAAAAAACATGTTGATTTTTTTTTTTTTTTTTAGTTTTAAAATAAATGCTTATATCTCCCTTATTTAGCATGCTATCGTCACACAAATTCATTCACAAATTGAACTGGCTCTGCATTATCATATCCTAAAGTTACAGATCATTTCGTTTATTTAACGATACAGGGTGATGGTGATCACAAACATTATTAATTTTGCTCAATTTGTTATCGTCCCCCTAACTGCTGTCTTAAACCAATCTCCAGTGAAAAACATGAGGAAGACCTAGTTCTTTAAATACCCAATGTTTGAAAACATTTCATTGAAAGTTACGTTTTTAATTTGAAAAAAAAAAAAAAATGTTATCGTTTACTGATATTGCTAAACTTTTGAACAAGGGTGTAGAATATCGATTTTAAAGCATAGGAATTTTTGAACTAATTTCTTTAAATGTGTTACCATTTTTACCATTTTTACTTTATGGCCTATTATTATTATTACACGATACAAATTAATTTGATACGATTTCTAATAAACTATTATGATTTCAAAAGAAACTTTATGCACTCTGTAAATCAAAATTTAAATGTTCCAAAACTTAGGATTTTCAAAACTTAAGTAACTTGTTTTTATTATTATTATTATTATTAAAATCCACAATCAACTGATTGGAAGAAAACCATATTTATTGAAATTTTATTTTTCCGACTGTGAGAAAATAATGCCTGTACCGGGAGTCGAACCCCGGATCTTTGAGTTACAAGGTCAAGACTCTACCAATAGGAAATTTGCATGTTTTCCAATTTTATCATTAAATGATAGAACATGAAAAAATAGAAAGGGTAGTACATGCATTTTTTCATTTTGAATATTGGTCATTGATTTATGATAACTTAAATAACGCACTATTTACTGTATCCTGAAAACGCAGTAGAATACATCATGAAGATGAAATAAAATCCTCTCCTCTCTCGTAGCCTCAGCGTGAAAACCAGCGTGTCGCTAATTTCGTGTGATGTGTTTTAGCTTTTAAAATATTCTTTTTATTATGATGGCGATTACACAATCTTATTAGAAATACTGTATTGTGCGAATTTCCCAAATATAGCATCAATTTTATAAGGGGGGGGGGAAATGTCTTTAGCTATGGAGAAAGATGATAAAACTACATCCACAAATATTAAAAAAAAAAAAAAAAAAAAAAAAAAAAATGGTGTTGTGAAAACAATTTTTTGGTAAAACAACATTCTTTTTCTGTCTAAATATTGCTACTTCAAAACTTTTAATAACTTCATGTACAGTTATTTAAAAATAAATAGATAAATAAATTAAAAATGCCTTAAAGGGCTTATTTACCCATTTTAAAAATACTGAAATTAAAGTATCTTCATATTTATATGATTTTGTACAGCCATATGATATCTACAATAGTTTTAAAACAATAAAATTATTTTTCTATTATTAAATAGATAAAATTTAAATTCATCCAACGAATGACATGCGCAATGCCACTGCTTTGAATTTAAAATTTATAAAGCTTTATTGTTTACTCTGTGTAAGTGATTGAAATTTTATATATAGTAAGAAAAAGAAATATAATAGAAAATAGAAAAAATGATTAAATCGCCACAAACAACCCACAAAAGTCTAAAGGTTTACTAGTTACGTAAAATAATTTGACCAGTAATATTTTAAATTAAATAGGAAAAGAAGAAGAATATTAACTTTAAAATAATTCTGATGAGAATACAAACCACATATACATTATTTTAAAGATTATAAACAAGAGTTTTCAATTTGACCTGACATTAACACACACACACACATACGTGTGTGTCGTATGTGTGCGTTATTGTTAGCATGATGCGCTTAGTTTTGTTTCCATATTTTAATGGTAGCGCACGTTCTGTCTATAAATAGTGCAATAGAACATATTGCTTACCATCCTTCAAACATGGATAATTTAAAATTATCTTATATATATATTTATGTATATATATATATATATATATATATATATATATATAGATATTAATGTTTTTTTTTTTTTTTTAAACGTAGTAAAAATCATGCAACAGAAGATTTAAGACCCCTGAAACAGCATAGACCAATACGAATAAAATTTCATCAAATTAAATTAAATGAAACTAAATTTATCTGTGAAGACTTCTTGTTAAGTATTAAAACAATTAATCTTACTTTTTAACTTTTGAAACAATAAATTTTACTTGTTGATTTTTTTTATTTAATTTAATTTAACATCAAACTTACCTTAATATTATTCCTAGATAGTTAGTCCCTATTTAAATAATGTTGCCTGTACGTTAAAACGACATGAAACCAAAACAAAAGTATCAAGCAAGCAATGAAAGAATAAACAAATAAAACACTTTCTTTGACAAATTATTTTTCAATTAAGAATAGATATTTTCTCTATTTATGATGAAAGTATTATTTTTGGGTTGAATTTTTGAAACTGGGTTTTTGCTATAATTACACGTTTTGAATTCGCCTGAATTCGACAAGCAGGTTCTTAGTGATGGGTTTCTGAGCCTGTAATCAGTTAAACCCCAAAACAGGTATTATAGCAGGAAGCTTAAATTGATTTTCCTAAGTTTATATCACATGATGATAGTCATTCTTGAAAGTTTTCAGTGAGATCGGAAAAATAATCTGTGGTACAGGAACATGCTGAGAAACTCAAATATGTACGTATGTATTCATGTAAGGGCGGAATTTATCCTTGATATATTTTACCAATTAAACTAAATTAATGCACACTATAATTATCTGTACTAAAGATGATGTAATATATATAGTATATATATGTATACACTGATGGAAAAAAAATCCCAACACCAGGAAGGAGCTGTGCTAGATAAACGAAATTTGGTAGGCATGTTTATACATCTGAAAGATGACGTCGATTCAAATTTCGAGCTACGCGCATAAGTGTGGCGCTAGTAGCCACACTATGAACATGAAAATGAGGTTTGCTTTAAATAAGCGCTGTAAGGTTCGTGATCGTTATTTACAGTTGAGATTTGACGTAGTGGGTTAATGTTAGTCAAGGATGCCTCTAAGAAGACGAAGAAGCCATTATCAACAGCTCACTGAGTTTGAACGAGGTCGTGTAGTAGGGCTACGAGAAGGTGGGTTTTCTTTCCGCGATATTGCAGAAATACTTGGCAGGAATGTATCCACTGTGCATGAGTGTTGGCAGCAGTGATCAAGGAAAGGTACTGCCTCAAGAAGACCAGGTTCCGGGTGGCCACGTGGCACTACTGAGAGGGAAGACCCCCGTGTTCGGCGTATGGCTGTGGCTAATCGTACTGCGTCTGCAGCTGAATTTCGAGCTGCAGTTGGCACCACAGTGACACAACGAACTGTTACAAATCGGTTACTTCAAGGACAGCTCTGAGCCAGACGCCCTGTAGCGTGCATTCCACTGACTCCAAACCACTGCCGTTTGCGACGTGAGTGGTGTCAACCTAGAGCTCATTGGAAGACGGAATGGAGATCTGTTGTGTTTTCAAAAGGAAAGCCGCCCAAGTAGCACAGGAACGTTCTGTGAACGTCTAATAACGGTTTCAATAGTTCAAACACCGTGTTTCGTGTCAAAAGAACGTTCTAAAACACGTTCAGAAATAGTATTATTTAGAACGTTCTGAAAATGTTTGATTTGTACCATCTATAAAACGTACAATTCTAGTTCTATATAGAACGTTCAAGTGTGACACCGTCATAACACGTTCTGTAACAGTGTAATTATAACGAATATGACAAAATGACTTTTTAGTACTATTGGTTGGGAAACTAGGTTAACCTTTAAAATTTTTGACTTCAGCTTTTGATTTTTTTACACGTTTTGTGGCGTGAGGAATCCGGAAGTCAAAAGGTTGGTATGGTATCTGTTAATGTGTATCGGCACCTATTAGTGTGATAGCCCGTTAGTTCATGTACACGATATCTCAAGAACAAATGATTGCAGAGAGATCGGACCAGTTTTAAAATATCAATTATGATATTGATAAGAATCTTATTGAGAGATTTGCAACATTCTAATTTAAAAACTTCGTAAGTTATTCGAAATTTATAATTTTTAGCATGATAGAGAATAGAGCATTTTTTACATTTTTAGTTTAACGTTTTGTTAGCACGTCAGTAAAGAATGCTTCCCAATAATCAGTACGGGTGAGGTGAAAAAAAATTACAAAATTTTAAACTCATGGAAAAATTTTGTGGATTTTGTATTTCAGGAATCAATGTATGGAATTCGACCAAACTTGTTACAATATTAGATCTTGCCCTAAATTGGAGTTTATTTGAATTTCATTTGGGATATATCGCCCGATAGATTACGGTGCTATGCAATGAAACCCTCCATTTATGGGACGGCTATATCTCAGCTTCTATAGTGTACAAATGTATTAAACATGATATATTGGCATATATCATCATATCCTCTGCTAATACAATTTGGATGTATACATTGTCCAACAGGTGGCGTTGCTAATCTGCAATTTAATCATTTTAACGGAAAGGCAATATTTTAACTCTTGTGATTTAACAATAAATTTTGTGATACACTGAAGTTATAAGTGAAATCGATTTTATGTAAAGCTTTACTGGTCCATTTTGGATGCATATCGGCCAACAGGTGGCGTCGCTATGTTGCAATTTAATCTCATAACAGAAACGAAAAATCTCAACTTCTGTGATTTATAAATATTGTAAATTTGGTGAGTGAAATTAATATTACGTAAAACTCTACAGATTGCCTTTGGGTGCATATCGGACGACAGGTGGCACTGCCACGTTCCAATATTTTCCATTCACAGAAAGGCTATCTATCAGCTTCTGTAATATATATACTCACCAAACCTTCTGCGTGACATACATTTGATATATAATATTGATTCAATTTGGCTGTATAACGAGTAATAGTCAAACAGTTTTTTTTTATTATTATCATTCATAGGACATTGTTTTTTCCCCTAGAAATAAGTATGCATCATCCCTGGGGGATGGGGGAAGGGTGGATAAAAATTTTCACTATAATTATCTTTCAAAAGAATTCGATATCACCTTTAAAACGAATAATTGAAACATCGTTTTCTAATGATTTAAAACAAATTTACCGTTTTTTTTTTTTTTTTTTTTTTTTCATTTGTAATAATAATAATAATAAACCCTTAGAATAATACATTTTCTAAGATCTTCTATACAGCATAAAAATGATTGTCTTCTGTCATGAAAATCTATGCATTCCCCAGACCCAAAGTTTAGATACAAAAAGCTAATCACGGATGTTATTGAATAAGTAATATAGTGCTTTACGCGAGTTTCAAAGAAAATCACGGGAAAACTCCGAAAACCTAAGTCGACGAGCGTGACCAGGAATCGAAGCCAACACTTCCCGTCTGTAAGATTCGAGAGTAGGACCTCGCGGTCAATACTCATCGGGAAGTTACAGAATGAGTTTTTTTCTTCTTTTCTTTAAGCATAATTTTAAACTTTTATTATATTTTATTTATGATTCTATTTAAGTTTAAATGTTACTGATAAATTATCAATATTGATAATGTTGTTAAATCGTTACTCTGTTTGATTGTTCTTATTTTATTTTATTTATTTTCACTGAATATTTTATTCCATACTAAAATATACACTAAAACAAAATATGCTTTTCCGTTTAATTCGAGATTTTAAAATGGAAAAATAAAGTGATCTCATAAGTTTTTCAAATACTTTATAAAAATTTAAATAATTGTTTAACTCAGCTCCATTTTTCCTTAAAATATTGACACTTTGTATTTCCTACAGCTATAAATGCTTAATAAATTTATGTTTCAAACGTTGAACTTTGAAACATGATTATTCCGGATGTAACAAGGGAAGAGCAGATGAAACTGACATCTGTGGATTGCATTTATTTAATTCTCGCTGACAGAGCAAATTCAAAGGTCTTGGGAATGTCGTGCCGTTATGTGAAGCGGTAATTTTAAAACGTGTAATGTAATCTGTTTTGTTCAGTTTTCGCGTTATAATGACTTGGATAAGCTTTAGAAAAGGTAAAAATGTAATATTTTTAACCTGTAATATTCTCCATTTTCTAGTTATTAAAGTCTTATTTTAATATCAATTAAACAATCATTTTCATATCTGCGTAAGTTCTTATGCCTATCATTTGATACTTGTAAGTAGCTTTGTATCGCAGAAAAAACTGCTCCTGTTACAGAAAACCGCTTAGAAATTATGGATTCATTTTATTAATTCAGTCTTCTGAGATGGAAATTGTTAAATTGACTATTTTTGGTTATTATGCTTCTGAATGAAGTAACATAAAGAATTTAAAAGATGAGAGCTAATTTTAAGTGAATGCCCTTCCAGACTGGTCATTATGTATTTTAAAATGCTAGTTGGAAGGGTGTTTTCTTGGAGAAATTCTTATGAAGAAAATGAGGAAGGTATGTAATTCTTTTTTTTTTCTTTTCTTTTTAAATTCTGAAGTATTTATTTAATGTTTATATGATAATATATATACAATCTAGGTTATGCAAATTGCATATTTTTAAAATAATATCCTAAGTTTCACCGACTTACAATTTTAAATATCTCTTTACTATTATTTATTAAATTAAATATATGAAATTGTTTAACTGCATAATAAAATAAAGATTCAATTCAATTTTATTCCACATCTTTATAAAAAAAGATATTCTGCTTAAAAAAAAGGACGATTTACTATATTATTTATTAATACTAATAATATTTACATTTATCAATTATTTAATATGCCATGATCGCATAATTACATCAAATGAGGTAAAAATTGCGTTGACTCAATTTAAAGAAATTTAAACATTTAAAAAATACCAATTACATTGCCATGTGGAATAAATTTAAATACCTGCAAACATCATTGTTGTAAATTGCTGCTGTAAACTAATAATATGTATGCACACATGCACTGAAATTTAAAAATATGAAGTATGTTAAATATTTTAGAAAAATATTATGATTAAATATATATATATATGTATTTAAGTATTTGGACATTTTAAAAATTTCCTCCTTCTAACTAATTTTTAATTTTTTGTTTCAATTTCTTATTATTATAAATTAACAATATATTCTAAACTCAATTATATATTATTTTAGCGGTGTATTGGTACATTCATTTTTGAAATTATTTTTTATGTTGAAATATTAAAACTTTCTATAAACTTCAGCATTCAAATATATTTATAAACTATCCATGGACTTACAAAGTAGTACCCAGAAATGTTTAGAATATACAGGGTGCAAAGTCGAGAGCAGGCCTTTATTTGGGCAACAATTGGTCTCAAACGTCCTCCAATAAGAAAATGTATTTAAAAAAAAAATGTAAGAATTCATTATATGACATGTTTAAATTTAAAAAATCAATTTACTAAAAATCACAAAAACTGATAATTTTTATACAATTTTCATGACACTAATAGTGTAAGTTGAGTTCTAACCTAAAAAATATAACACAAAAAGTTTCACTTTTGTGCACCCAAAATTGTCTCAGATAGTTAGTTTCAAAATTTAGGATTATTTCGCATTTTCTCGGGCTTTATTAAAAAGTCAATGAAAAATTCTTTAATAAACCCAGGGAAAATGCAAACAAAGTCCAATTAGGATTTTTAAACCGATCCCTTATTGAAGGCCGAAATATGTTAGAAAAACCAAACTTTAAATATCATGTTCCATTTTGGGAGAATAGAAATGAAACTGTTTGTTAGGATGAGTGTCAGTTTTCTAAATATGATTATAGGGATCTGGGACTATGTAAAAATTTAGTTTTTGCAATTTTGAAAAAATAGATATTTTAAATTTAAACATGTTATACCACAAATGCTCATATTCTTTAAAACATTTTGTAACTGAAACTATATATTTGCGACCAATAGTTGCGGAGATAAAGGTATTCTCGTCACAATGCTTTGCACCCTGTATTAAAAAAAAAAAAAACACGTATATATATATATATATATATATATATATATATATATATATATATATATATATATATATATATATATATGTATGTATGTATATATATATATATATATGTATGTATGTATAAATGAATTTTTAATCTTAGTTAAAGCCAAGCAACAGATATAAGATCCCTGAAACCACATAGGTCAATGAGAAGAAAATTACAACAAATTTAAATAACCTGGGGAGACTGATTGTGATTTATTGAAACATTTATATTTTATTTATTGATTTTTATTTTATTTAACTTCAGTCTAATCTTAAATTTATTCCTATATTGTTAGTTGCAATTTTAATAATTTTGCCGGTGCGTAAAAACCACATGAAACTCAAATCAAAAGATACAAACAAGCAACGAGGAAATAAAAAATTAAGACAGCATTTTAAACATTTTTTGTAGGAAAAGCTTAGAATGGTAGAAAAAAAAAAAAAAAAAAAAAAAAAAAAACTCGTCAAGGGTGACCCTTTTCGTCGTTGAGCACCAATATACGATTTCGTTCGTTAGCAGCTATAATAGCAAATTGCTAGCGGGCACCCTATCGAACAAGAAATTAATTGAAGTTAGAAATGAAGAATAAATTGGAATAAATTATTTACTTCAAGAAATCAGAGAATCAAACAGAAAACAACCATGAAAAACAAACATTAATCATAGGATGACGCATTCGGAATCACAAGGATTAAAACAAGCAAAATAAATCAAGAGTTTAGTTGTATATAGCAGATGAAGAATAATGATACAACACAGCAACAGGGATATAAATTACTTTTTTTTAAATTCAAATATTGTTTGAGAAATTTTAACATACTTACTATTCCTTTAATTTCAACGTATATGCATGAAAAATTCCATATTTTATGACTGTAATTCCCAAAAAGTGTCATAACGTGCCTATATCCCTTTAAAAAATTCCTTAAATTTTTGCATTTTTAAAAAATTTCTTTTTTCCCCTAATCTGAAGATAATGGCGTTATAGTATTAATTAAGAAACTTTGAATAAACACCATAAAATGCAAGAACACGCAACTGCTACAAACAAAGCACGGCTGCTACAAACAAAGCGGCAACGCATTCCACACACTCAACGTTCTTGTTTGCAGCTCTCGTGCCTACAATGTTCGCCTGATGAAGGGTTGTGTCTTCTTTTGACCCGAAACAGTTGGTGCGAGTTCTCGCATTTTATGGTGTTTATTCAAAGTTTTGTAATTAATACTATAACTTCATTATCTACAGATTAGGAAAAAAAAAGAAATTTTTAAAAAATGCAAAAATTTAAGAAATTTTTTAAGGTATAAAGAGACGTTATGACACTTTTTGGGGAAAGCTGTCATAGAATATAGAATTTTTGATGCATATACGTTGAAATTAAAAGAATAGTAAGTATGTTAAAATTTCTCAAACATTATTTGAATTGAAAAAAAAAGTAATTCATATCCCTGTTCATGTGTTGTATCATTATTCGTCATCAGCTATGTAATTTTTACTTCTAAACGCTCGTACTGAGGGGATTTTTTTATAATGACGTCACATTTTTTTTTTTTTTTTTTTTTTTAACTACACTATTTTAGAACGTTTACAGTACGTTTTCTGGAACGTTCTGAAAATGTGTATAACGTTTTGAAAACGTTCTAAAAACGTTTAGAACGTTCTGAGACCGTATACATAGAACGTTCTCAGAACGCTTCTATAACACCGATGGTGATAGTTACACGTTCATTGAACGTTCTCTGAACCGTACTATTGTACGTCTTCAAGATGGACAGATAGACGTCTATAACACGTTCAAAGTGAACGTTCTTAGAACGTGTTTGCAGAACAATTTTTGAACGTTCAGAGAACGTTTCGGTGCTGCTTGGGCGGTTCTGCCTTGGTCGCAGTGATAGCCGTGTGTTGGTTAGAAGGAGGCCAGGTGAACGCCTGCTAGCGACCTGTCTGCGGCTTAGACACACAGGGACTACTCCTGGAATTATGGATTGGGGAGCAATTTCGTATGACCGCAGGAGCACTCTCGTGCTTATCCCACGCACCCTGACTGAAAATTTGCACGTCAATCTAGTGATACAACCTGTTGTGCTGCTATTCATGAACAGCATTGAAGGGGGTGCTTTCCAACAGGATAACGCTCGCTCTGATACCTCTGTTGTAACCCAGCATGCTCTACAGATTGTCGACATGTTGCCTTGGCCTGCTAGATCACCAGATCTTTCTCCAATCGAGCACGTGTGGGACATCATTGGACGACAACTCCAGCGTCATCCACAACAAGCATTAACCGTCCCTGCATTGACCGCACCAGTGCAACGGGCATGGAACTCCATCCCACAAACTGATATCCGACACCTGTACGACACAATGCATGCACGTTTGCATGCTTGCATTCAAAATTCTGGCGGTTACACCGGTTACTAATGTACCAACATTTCACATTTGAAATGGCTCTTCTCGCCAATGGCTCTACCTGTGATCTTGAAACTTTAATCAATTAAATATGTTACCTAGACAAATGTATTACTGAAATTTCATTACTGTACAATAAATTTTTCTTGGTGTTGGGATTTTTTTTTTCCATCAGTGTATATTAAAATACATTTTCTATATAGAATATTTTATGAAATGAATTCATCATTTGTTTAAAAGAACAAACAAAGGAATTTGGATACATTAAGCCTTATGGTTCGAAACAGCAATATATATATATATATATATATATATATTTACCGTGCAAATTTTAAATACACTGCATGGTGTGTGTATAGTTTATAAACAATATGCAGTGCCAACAAAAATTAGTTGAATACATTCCGTTAATAAAAATTTCTTCTAAAATGAGGAGTAAAAGAAGGTAGTGGGAGTGCCAAATGAAATTATTGTTAATAACATAACATTTATGTATATGTATATACTTTTTTTTTTCTTTTTAAGAAACACAAGAATATATATATATTTTTTCTTAATGAGAGATTTTACTATGATTCAATGGATCTATTTGAAATACTCGTGTAAAATTATTATTTTCACAATTTTAAAGCTTATAGCACCAGCATAGCTTGCACTTAGTTTTGTTTTAATATATTTTAATGGTAGCGTACGTACTATCTATAAATAGTGTAATAAAACATTTTACTTACCATGAATAATTGATTACTCAAACATGAATAATTTAAAATAATTTCCCTTTCTCCACTTCAGGACTGATTTAAATAAATAACCTTGATTAAAATCTAAATAATTCCAGTATCCAGAATATGGTTAAAAAAAAAAAAAAAGTTTTTTTATGTTAATTAAATTTCTGTTTAAGAGGTAATCAGCAGATTAATACTTAGGAAATTTTGAAAAAAAAAATAATAATAATAATAAAAATAAATCAGCGCTTTTAATGGAATATTTTAAGAAGAATTACAGGAAATTAAGGTAAAATTGGAGAAAAAGTAACTTAGTTTTATCAGAAAAATAACTTTCTATAACTGTTTTGTCATTCACCTTTTTAACATTTTTATTACTTTTAGAAAAATATAGTAACATTTTAGTAATCGAAGCAGATTAGGTATTAAATGAAAAAGCTGAACTATTAATTCATTTCAAAAGATAAACGAAGTCACAGAATACAGAATTATCACAAAGATTGAAGTTAAAGAAAGTTATTATTATTTTTTTTTTCTAAGTAGACAAATCGTTGCTACTAAACAAAATAGCACTAACGTATCATGTACAGTACAATAGATCTATGGTTGCAATTCTAGATTCTTTGGCTTCGGGAGTGTGGAGAGTCATATAGTGTGACGTCACGTCAAAACACACCCCTTTTCAGAGTCGGGCGGTTTACGCCGATTTTTAAAATTAATTTACAAACGATTGATACAATTTTTTGGATTTTTAAAAACATTTTTGGAAACTGTGGGTCTAGATCTATCAGAAAAAAGAAAAAAGTAAATTTGATTAATTTCCCCATGTGTGCAAATTCCCCATTGAGCTAACCAGGCCGACAACCGGTCAGCATTATTCACACAGACAACTTTTTGGCAGAAATATCTGGTCTATCATATAGATAGCTTAACAGAAGTAAGCCGCAGATAATGGAAAACACCATTAAACAATGGGAAATAAATAAATTTTTTTAAATTAAAATCCACAATCAACTGATTGGAAGAAAACCATATTTATTGAAATTTTATTTTTCCGACTGGGTGAAAATAATGCCTGGACCGGGAGTCGAACCCCGGATCTTTGACTTACAAGGTCAAGGCTCTACGAATTGAGCTATCCAGGCCGACAACCGGTCAGCATTACTCACTCAGACAACATTTTTGGCAGAAATATCTGGTCTATCATATAGATAGCTTAACAGAAGTAAGCCGCAGGTAATGGAAAACACCATTAAACAATGAAAAATAAATACATTTTTTTTTTATTATTATTATTAAAATCCACACCAACTGATTGGAAGAAAACTATATTTATTGAAGTTTTATTTTTCCGACTGAGTGAAAATTATATTAGCCAGATATTTCTGCCAAAAAAAAAAAAAAAAAAAAAAAAACAATGCATTACGTTTTAGGACAGATTTTTTCAAAAGTTATCTTTAAAAGTCTTTCTACTGTAAAACTTATAAATATATTGAAATGTGTTATTAATATTCTAAAATAACGTTTTGTATAGAATATGATATGATTAAATTTCTGATTTACAGGGATACACTAAAATATTGAGAGAGATCAAAAGCTGTAATTATAATCTAAAGACTGCATTTTATTTTGCGTTAAGCCTTTTTAACACTTTCCTAAATGCCTAAGATTACGTACAGTTGGAAAGTGTTACCAATCAATGCGTACTGCATGATTTTTCTTTCTTGTTTTTCCCATTTTTATGGCCAAAAACGTAAAATAGTTTTTTTTTTTATCTTTTTATGGGCCACTGAATGTCAGGGACATGTTTGCGCGCATGCCACATGCGCTCCTGCGTTAATCAGGCCCTGCATATAGATAAGGCCCTGCATATAGTTTAGAAACACTTATGCATGCGCGATAAGACTTGTCAGTGAATCAATCAGAAGAAAAATACATTTTGATAATTTTTCATTCGAGAGAACATTCTTTTATTTTTTACGGACACCTTTCGCTTACATAATACTTGATTCATTTTAAAGGTTTAATTTAATCGTGTTTAAATGTTAACGACTTATATGAACTCAATAATCTGCAATTCTGTTTTGCAGTTGATTTAAAGTTTAAAATTCAGTTTATATAAAGAATTTACCTTTTAAACGTATGCACATGGCATTAAATTTAAATGTTAGAAAAATCTATCCTATAATATCTGCAGTTTAATATAAATTCAAAGAATGAATTATTAAAATGTATGAATACGCTTTATTATATATATATATATACATATATACGTATAGTATTTTTAATTTACACTCATTTATGTGTACTGAATTTAATCAGAATAACCTTCTTCATTTTTCATAGCATTTCCTGTACGAGAAACGGGTACAGCAGCTAGTATATAAATAAATAATAAAATTAAAAAACTTAACGAAATATTTTCCTTTTTAAAATGTATTGTTATCGACTTTCGAAAACTTGCAAAATTCTTTTTTAAACAAATAATGCTTATTTTAAGCAAATTGATAAATTAAGCCCAATGCTTTATCATGCACTCTACATTGAAATTTCAATAACCATTCGTATTTGACATCTATGTCAAAATGCACCGCTCAAACATCGTTCTATACTATGACAAATGTTTGCATATTTCTAATGCATGAATATCCTTATACAAATGTGTTTTTTCGAAATATTTCTTTCTTTACGTATACACAGTTTACTTAAGAATGCACTATTGCACAAGGCATATCAGCATTTTTTGAAAAAAATGTACAATTTTCATATGAAATTCAATTTTAAATATTTTACATTTAATATCTTACATATTTTTTATTGAAGATAAATATGTATTCTAAATAACTAAAATACTAGGAACACGATGTTTCTTTTTGTAACGCTGTATTATTATTATTATTATTTCAATTTTTATAAATACTTATTTTAAAGTTTTCTTTGTACAGTCACCAAAAAAAAAAAGCCCCCCCACCTAATTTCGCCATAAGTTGCCGTAGAAACATGGTACCAATCGATTTGTAATAGCGTCTAGTTTATAATGGTATAGTTAGATTTTGCTTAAGGGGTCGTCTACATATTAAAACTGTCATCAACTTCATTTTTTTCAATGGTAATCCCCATTTTTTATAATTTATTTAAATTCTTTGGATCAAATCATCACGGAAAATGGTATAGTTTATATATTTTGCTCAATTTTTCATAGAGTTATAAGCTGTCAAAATATGAGGATGCTAATGTAAAATGAATGTGACAAACATTAACTTTGGGAGATTCTACCTTCTCTCGCAAGTATGCGTGAACCCATATTTGGATTTCCTTCCACTCGGTCGAGTACGGACTCCTAAGCGGTGACGAAGCGGCGACCATGGCCCCTTTCGTACACCCTACCGAACGACTCACTCTCCCTAAGCCTTCGATGAATTGCGGTACTGTTTAAAACAATTAGTGTGTTCATCAACTTTCTTCGTATGTATTCGAATGATTTCAATAAAAAGTTACAGTTTTGAGATGATATTTTCATCGATTCTCTCTTTCGTCATTATCCTTAACATCATGGTAAGTGGTGTTCATTGATAATTTGCTTTCCGTCCGGGAAACATTATGCAGAAACAAAGGTTTTTCGGAAATTGTTCGAACGATATAGAAAAAGTGTATATAGGGCTGGTTGATATTTTTAGATCTAATACAGATCTGGTAACATGTGCTGTGTCTGGAACAATGTGTAACAAAAAAACCTAGTTTTCTAGGAAATTGTTAAATGGTTTTGATAAAAAAATGTAGTAGGGATTTGATGTGATAATACGATTTTAATTTTCTTTAACTCTAGCAAAATTGGCTTTTACAGGTATCTCGCACTCCGTTCGGGAAAAAAATAAAGTAGAAATATATTTCTGAAAAGAAATCGCTGTATTCACATAACGAATGATTTTTACAAAGAGATCGAGTGGAATTCATCATCCAGGTAGTGGTATATTAATGACTAATTATGTTAGATAACCATTATGAAAACAAATGCTGCCTCTATTTCTGTTTATGCGACCCCAAACTTGACCTTTAAAGATTTAACAGCGAACACGACATTTTCTCAAGATAAAAATAATTCCAATCATTTATGCAACCCTAAACTTTCATCAAAATCCCTGTACTCATTTACGAGTAGACCCAATTTCTGTCATATGTTGCAATTGGCCAATAAAGGGTTAATTGTGAATGCAAATATTTCTGAAGATGACGGTAAGTCCAATCGTTTTAGCGCTCCCCGAAGTATCTTAATCCCAAACTTTCATAAAAATCGCTGCATCCGTTTCCGAATAAACCCAATTTCTGCTATGTCTTGCAATTATTGGCCGGTAAAGGGTTAACTGTGAACGAAGAGGTTTTAGAGTTGTTAAATTAAGTGAATGAAGTTGGTGAAGATTAATTATAAAGATGAATGAGTATGGTGTAGTGTGGTAGTTTGGTGGTGATGTAGAGTGTGAAATAGAACAGAATTGTTCTTAGGTGATAACATTTCTGAGTTCGGTAAATATTGCGGTGATTTTGAAGGTACTAATTTATAGTGTAGAGTTAGGAGCATTCAGGGAATCCTTTTCGCTTTTAGCCTACGATTCGTAAAGTGATGTGGATCAGAGAGAACGATTATCTTAGTACGTTATCTACTGTGGGTGAGATTTCTTCTGAATTTATTTAAATTATTTATTGAAGTTATCTTTCTAAAGTATTTAAGATTTTATATTGAGTTTGGCCCAAGTGTCCTCCCTGCACTTAAGCTGTAATAAAACTTTATTTGTATTTCAGTTTGAGTCTTGTATTATGTCCTACTTACTACGTAAGTTAATTAAGTTAATCTCTGAGGAATGGAGTCCACTAAATCCTCACAAGCCTTACACTAAAAGTCCATGAAGCGAACTGGGTGTTGGTAGGATAAGGAAAGGTAGTTTGTGATCGATTAACGCCAAGTGTCACCACTGGGGTTGCATTTTTACACATTTTTATGCCGGGTACGGCAATTGACAAGTAAAGTTAATTTTTTTTTTTCTTTTGTCGCTCAAGTGTAAAGATATATATATATATATATATATATATATTTTGCCGGCACTGTATGTAAAGGAAAATGATAAATATTTCTATAAGGAGAATCGACACAAATAGAATGAAATGAAAATAACAAACAATTTACTTGTTATTTTATTTAATAATTATTTCCAAAATTAAATTATAAACTGTATATTGTAACATGTACAATTTATTTATCTTTAGAATATTATTGTACAGCAGAGAATTATTTTATTTTTACAAATATTATTATTATTTTTCCCTTATATTTCTTTTTTAGTATATTTTAATCAAGAGATATATTAAATGATCAAAACTAATTACTCTAAAATGCGCTGACCATTAAACTTTTCTTTTTTCTTATTATCTATAAAAAAAAAAAAAAAAAAAAAAAAAAAAAAAAAAGAATTACTGATGTTGTTGTGAAAAAAAACAACTCACTCTTAGGGAGATTAATGATTTTACTTATTTCATCTGAAGGATGTAACTTAACTTCGAAATAACATCAGTTAAATGAGTATTTTTTTTTAATATATATATAAGAATATATTCCAAGTATTAACTTTTATAATAAAGATATAAATGATATTAGTGTGAGCAAAACTAATAAGAAGAATTTACCTATAATCAAATAAAAAATAAAAGGTAAATACTTCATATAAATTTAAATTCTTCATGAAATTTATAATGAAACGTCATTTTCAAAGTTTTTAAAGCATAAAGAATGTAAAGTCTCAACAAATTATTTTCTCGTCATTTAAAATGTACATTCTGTATATACCGGGTGATTCAAAATAGATGTTACAGCGATTATCTTGTAAACTAAGAAAGATAGAAACATACTTCCACTTACAAAATCAGTGCAATATAACAGTAGATTTTAGATACGGCGTTTTTATTTATTTATTTATTTTTATTTATTTATTTTTGTACAAGGGGCTGTATACACATTAAATACAAATTTTAATTTTTATACGGCCCCACCTATCAAATGACTCATATTTAGAAAAATATTCACCTTAGTCTAAGAAGAAACAAACAAAAACGTTTCTAAGCGAACATTTCCCTGAGTTATTGCAATTTGAAAATTCACCCATTTTTCACCAAGTCTTAAGGGGTTGTATCAAGAGTAAGAAATTGTAATTACTATAGCTTTTGTAATAAGGCGTAGATTAATCATCGTTTAGAGGGGGGGGGCATTTTTTTTCTTTCTTTCAGGGAAAGACGGCTATTTTAACCTGTAATGTCTCTCGTTCCTCTAGTGAATACACACGAGAATACTCATTCATGATTTAACAAATAAAATTTATGAATAATTTATGTACTAAAAGGGAATTTTCAAATTCATTTTTCTTTCTTTTCCTTTATACATGATATACAGAAAATATTGTTTTCGAGTCAAATTTCCGAAACTTATCTTTTGTTATAGTTGCACGTTTTCAGATCCACTGAATTCAAAAATCACATTTTTAGCAGTTGGTATCTCTCTCTCTCTCTCTCTCTCTCTGTGTGTGTGTGTGTGTGTGTGTTATTAGCATATCTCAAGAACAAATAGTAGCAGGAAGTCCGAATTCAATATTCTAAATCTGTATCATATAGTGATGCTACAATAAGCTATTCTTTGCGATCAGACTAAGGGTTGTGTACAGGGTCATCCTAGAAAATTCAAATTACATGACGTCTGTGAGCAAAATTTCTCGTATGTTCAGTGTGACATCTATAGGCTGCCCTAAGCAAAATGAAAAGAACAGATTTTTTATACGCATAAAAGCATGTTTATGAAGAATGTGGTATAGCAATCATTCATCGTTTATTTACAGAGTTCGTCAGAGTATTTGGATGTATTGGAGATATACTCGGGAACTGCTGGAAGTGCATTTCATTTTGTGTTACGTGTTTTACATATAGCACTAAATTTACGTACACAAAGTCATAGGTATATAGTTTATAGACAATATACAGGGCTACCCAAAATTAAGGTAAACATTTTTTTTTATTAAATGTAATTGACGCAATTGCTTTTTTTTTTTTTTTTTTTATGCCGACGAACACTGCTGGCACAGAATAGAAAATTAATTTATCACACACATACTGTAAATAAAACAGTTTTTGGAGACCAATTTTTGTCTGTATAATATCACGTTTTGAGGTCTCCTGAATACGAAAGTTATTATTATTATTATTTTTTTTTTTTTGTGATTGATCTATATATATATATGAATTTTCAGCACAATTTAACAACAAAAAACTGAAGAAAATTCAAATTTGGTACTTTAGATTCCAAATCTAGTTGCCACTTGAAAACTTAATCAAGAGTTGTAAGTTTCAAAGAAATTAATAACAGACTTGATTTTTGTTTTAATAAATGTAGGCACTATAATTAAACAGAAGGGCAGTAACCCCCCTGATATAGAATTATGCATCAATACCATATAATATTCCACAAAAAAGAAAAAAAAATACAATATTAACAGAAACTATGGATTTCTTTATGAATTTTACAGTAGAAAGTTATTTAAGTGTAATTTATAAAAATGTCTGTCCCAGAACGCAAGGCATTGACAATTTTTGTGCGTTCCTGTACATAAACCAATTTTGGAGGACCTATTAATGCCATTTTAAAAATAGAATATTCCATAGTAAACCTGAATAACATATATCATTTTTTTTTCTGAAAATATTTACGGACACTGGAGCAAGCAGATGGACATCTAGACAGATGGATAGTCAGACAAAAAAATATGTAAACTAAAATCATATTCACAGTTAAAAATTTTTAGGAAACGTTTAATGTAAACGAAAATGCAATTCCAGCAAATGTCCAATAATAACCCTTAACGTAACTGAATATTTTTGTGTGGCCCTGTAAATCTAATGTTAATAATACTGCACACTATAGAAATAATTCTTTTGTACATATGTATAATATATTTCAATTTCATTAAGACTTATGCAAAGTAATTAAAATTTAGTTTATAGAAATATCTTTCATAGAACCCATTGCTTTGGAATACTTTCGGGTGGCTCTGTGTACAAACCAGTGACAGTATTTACTCCATTTTCTATAGAAAATATCTGATAGTAAACTTGAATAACATATTTTATATCTATTAATATATGCGTAAATTAAAGTTATTAAAATATGGTTTATAAAAATACCCTTCATAGAACACAAAATGCTTCGAATACTTTCGGGTCGCACTGTACGCAAGCTAGCAGAGGTATTCGCTCCATTTTCAATAAAGCTCACTCGATAGTGAACTCAAATAACATATATCAGTTTCAGGAAATTCCATGTATATCCACGGGAGTTAGAGCGCGAACAGACAGACAGAAAGACGGATGGACAGACGGACAAATGGAAATCATTAATATTTTTCCACCTTTTTGGAATTTTTAAAGAGTCGAAGTCATTAAAATATTTCAACCATGATGGAAAGTGGTAAAAAGAAATAAAGTGAGAAAATTTCAGACGGTTTTGCTAGTTTTCTCTCTCTCTCTCTCTCTCTCTCTCTCTCTCTCTCCTAACGTGTTTTAATTTTCAGGTTATCCCCTAAGAAATTTAACTATTATTTTTTTTAACGATAAGGAATAATGTAAATTTGCATTAAATTCTTAAAATGTTGATTTCATGTCTTTCAATGATTTTAGATGCTATTTTAAAATAAAGGATCTTCTTTTTAATTTTTTTCATCTCATAGATAACCCTCTAAAATGAGCCCTTTGGAGTTGAAAAATATTGGGTGAGTGCGAAAGTTCTACCCGTTTTTAGATATGCAAATCTGCAATGAAATTGACGTCACACATGACATTGTAATGACGCAAATCGACGACTCATCAAACGTGTGTGATGCCTCACATATAAATGCATCGTGTTTCAGAAAGTTAATCATCTAATATATATATATATATATATATATATATATATATATTTCTTTTGTGCGTGTGCATGTCACTGAACTCCTCCTAAACGGCTGGACTGGGTTTAATGAAATTTTTTGGGTGTCTTCAGGTGGATTCGAGAATGGTTTAGATTTACAAATGAAAGTTGTAACTTAATTAGTTCTTTCTTAATTAATTTTTAACCAACTCTTTCAACAACTTTTCCACCTAGATGGCGTGAGTTGTCTTAAACACGATGTCAGAACTTATTTAATGTTGAAATGAAAAATGAATTTTTAACCGTATCTTACGAAGCGTTAAAAATATTTTTTCAAAATTAATATTTTTAGAATCGTAAACGTATCTTACGAAGTGTTTAAAATATTTTTTCAAAGTTAATATTTTAGAATCGTAAACACGATGTCAGAATTTATTTAATGTTGAAATGAAAAATGAATTTTTAACCGTAAGTGTTTAAAATATTTTTTCAACGTTAATATTGTTAAAATGTTAAAATTAGATAAAATGGTATATTCTTTTAAAAAATTCGTCAATATCCGACGGAGTTATTTTATGTTAAAATGAAAAATGAATTTTTAGGCCATTAGTATATGTGCAGATGGAAAATGTACTAAAAGTTTTCCGAAAAATTTCACGATCACAAATGTTGACGGATATCCAATATATCGTCGAAGAAATCCCGATAATGGCGGACAATCTTATCATCTATGGCGGTCATCTAAGTAAACAACATAGATATTGACATTGATAACCGTTGGGTGGTCCCATATTCGCCTCTGCTGAACAAAACATTCAATGCTCATATTAATGTTCAGTTCTGCAGTTCAGTCAAGAGCATCAAATACATTTGCAAGTATGTGAATAAAGGCAGTGATATGGCTGTACTTCGAGTTGAAAATACCAATGTGAATGCTCCTCCGGTGAATAACAACGATGAAATAACACTTTACCAAATTGGCCGGTACGTCAGCTCCAATGAAGCTGTTTGGCTTTGGTTTCCCAATTCATGAACGGGATCCAGCAGTTCTTCATTTAGCCGTCCATCTTGAAAATGGCCAGCGCGTATATTTCACGAGCGAGACAGCGATTGATAGTGCTATAAATCCACCAAAAACTACACTCACCGAATTTTTTGAATTGTGTAATCGTGCGGATGCTTTTGGTGCTTTTGCACGGACATTACTCTATTCAGAAGTACCACGCTATTTCACATAGGCTCCAACAAAAAAATGGATGCCCCGCAAGCAAGGCACGCCGATTGATGCATGTCCCGGTTTATTCAAATCAAACACCTTGGGCCGAGTATTTACAGTCAATCCAAGGCAGACTGAGTGCTTTTATCTTCGACTGTTACTGGTTAATGTCATCGGCCCTTTGTCATTTCAAGATTTACGTAAAGTGAATGGACAACAGTATGCAACGTATAAAGATGCATGCCTTGCACTCGGCTTGCTGGAAGACGACAACCAGTGGAGAGTATGCTTGCTGAAGTAGGACTGAACTGTACAGCAAAACAAATTCGTCTACTATTCGCTATAGTGTTGACTACATGTTTCCCGGCCCGAGCAGAGACATTATGGGATAATCACAAAGATTCAATGACTGATGATATATTGCATCAACATCGTTCACGGTGCAGCGATCTAACGATAGTATTCAGTGGCGCTATGTACAATGAAGCATTGATTGCTATTGAAGATCTTTGTATTATCATTGCCAACTTACCACTCAGTCATTTCGGTATGCATTCAACAAATTGAAATGCATCGGATTTAATAAGCACTGAATTGAATCTTGAACTACAATACAATACTGTAGAAATGGCAGCGATTGTTGCTCGCAATGTCCCACTAATGAATGAAGAACAAAGAACCATTTACGACCGCATCATGCTCGCAGTTTTGGCAGAACAAGGTGGATTTTTTTTTTTTTTTTTTGGGGGGGGGGTGCACCAAGGGGAACTGGCAAAACATTCCTTATTTCGCTAATTCTCGCCAAAATACGATCAAATAATGGCATCGCATTGGCTGTTTGTTGCATCATCTGGCATTGCAGCAACTTTATTGGATGGAGGCAGAACAGTTCATTCATTATTTAAACTGCCACTAAATATTCAAAATAACCCAGACGCAGTGTGCAACATAAAAAAACAATCGGCCATGGCCACAGTGCTGAAATAGTGTAAAATTCTTATCTGGGATGATTGCACTATGGCACACAAACATTCGATTGAGGCGTCGAACAGGACATTGAAAGATATAAAAAACAACGACAAACTATTTGGCGGCACTCTGTTACTCTTTTCAGGTAATATCAGACAAGCACTTCCCGTTATTCCGCGTTCAACATACGCTGATGAGATCAACGCGTGCTTAAAATCATCGTCATTGTGGCTTAATGTTGAAAAAGTACAACTGAAAGTAAATTTGTGCGTTCAAAAGCTTCAAGATCCCTCCGCTGAAACATTCTCAAAACAATTGTTAGATATCGGCGATGGAAAAGTTACTACAGATGAAACTGGATGCATAAAATTACCGACCGATTTCTGCACAATCATTGATTCTCAAGATGCTTTTATTGACTAGATATTTCCCGATATACACAGACTATACACAAATCATGAGTGGCTGGCAGAAAGAGCAATTTTAGCAGCAAAAAATGTGGACGTAAACGAATTGAATCTCAAGATACAACATTTGTTACCAGGAGACTTGGTGTCATAAAAATCTAATGATACAGTTTGCGATGCCACCGAAGCTGTAAATTATCCAACAAAGTTTTTAAACTCATTGGACTTACCAGGCATGCCACCGCATATTTTACAACTGAAGGTTGGATCTCCGGTTATTTTGCTTCGTAATTTGAACCCACCACGGTTGTGCAACGGCACGCGATTAGTCATAAAAAAATTAATGAAAAATGTTATCGAAGCCATCATTTTAAATGACAAATTCCGAGGTGAAAATATATTACTACTGCGAATCCCTATTATACCCACAGATGTGCCAATTCAATTTAAACGCCCTCAATTTCCAATTAGATTGGCATTTGCAATGACTATCAATAAGTCTCAGGGCCAAACGATGTCTGTCTGTGGCTTAGATTTGAGCACATCATGTTTTTCACACGGACAATTATACGTGGCTCTCGAGTGGGCAAACTATCCAGTTTGTTTGTATTGGCGAAAGATGGTATAACAAAAAATATTGTACACTCTGTTGCATTATGGGACTGATATTGTTTTTTAGTAATATTGTTATAAGTAGCGATATGTATATAATTTTAAAGAATCAATTTTAATAAATAAAAAAAATAAATGATTGGTGTTTTGTTATTTTTATATTCTTTCACCGTTCACAGCGCTCCATACATCTTCCACTTATATACCACATCCTTACACACTTACAATAAGTTAGTTATTTTTTTCTAGCAAAATATTCTCTAGAAATAATTTATATGACAAAACAACGTTTGTCGGGTCATCTAGTATATATATATATATCAGAGGGTGTAACATGGAAAGCGGAAAGGAGCATATAAGACACTTTCTGTTATAAGAGTTCGATAAAAAGAGTACGGCAGCCGCAGTGTGTCGCAATGTTTGTCACGTTTATGGCGAGGATGCAATAGACGAAATCGCATGTCGTCGATAATTTCGTAAATTTAGGGAAGGAGGCAGAAGCTTCCAAGTTCAAGCTAGGAGTGGACCACAGATTATCATACAGATAAGACAGTGAAGCTAAAACGCGAACCGGAAATATAGTAGCACCACTAGTGTCAACAGAGGGGAACTACATGTGTTAAGTCTCAATGAATAGCATCTTTGATCGAAAAATATGTTTTCTATTTCGCGAGTAGTTCGTAGCAGGTTAGTATGGAAAGTTTTCTTTTTCTTCAATTTCTATTGTTTTTAATTCACAAAATTATCCTCAAAACATTCACAGCTATTCTTCCAAGAAATAAAAATAAATTTTTATAATGTTTAAAAATATGCTTTGTGAAACATAGTCATATTCAAGTACATATTAAAATTACAAACTGTAATTCTGAAATAGCAGCATGAAATCATTAAATATTTAACGTTGCTTGGTTTAAATAATACAAAATGCTTTAAAATGAAAAAAATGTTTTTATTTTACGTATATTTTCAAAGTTTATTTTTTTAATATTTAGCACTTGCTTCTTAAAATAAAGTGCTTTTGACAATCAAGTTTGTAAACAATAATAAAGTTGCCAAACGAAAACGCATGTGCAGTTTTCCTTCTTTCACTTTTTCTACTACTTTTAAATTCACTAAATCATAATATTCACAGATATTTTCTAAGAAATAAAACTAATTTTTATTATGTTTGAAAATTTTGCCAAACACATTCGTGTTCAAGTGTACAAATTAATATAACAAACTGTAATGCTGAAATAGCAGTATGGTATGAAATCTTAAATATTTAACATTGCTTGGTTTAAATAATAGAAAATGCTTTAAAATGAAAAAATATTTCTGGTTTATATGTATATTTTCGAAATTTATTTGCTTAATATTTAGTACTTGCTTCTTAAAATAAATTGCTTTCGACAATCAAGTTCGTAAACAATAACAAAGATGCCAAATGTAAACATCAATATAATGGCTAGTTGGTTGGATGTTGCGTTTAACGTTGCACTAATATTACGATATAAACATAGATACAATAAAAATAAGACGAGCGATAGCGTGAGCTGGAGAGCTCGAGAAACTTACAGGCGTTGACAATAGGGTCGTTACAGTCAAATTTTGGTTACCGAAGAATATACGGGAGTATCCTATCTGTATAATAATCTGTGGAGTGGACGGCCATCACACGTTGGAGTCGACGATATTGACCAAGCCATAAGGAACAATCCGAACTCAACCATGCAAGAATTAGCGGAGACTTTCAACGCTCACCGGACAGCGGTCGAATGACGGTTGGTTAAGTTGGGTTTTATGAGAAAGTTGTATCGTTGTGTTCCACATAACCTGGCAGCTAATCAACGGGATGACCGTATCTCGACCTGTGTTTTCTTGCTTCCCTGGTACAAAAATGACCCATTCTTGACACGAATTGTGACAGGAGACGAGAAGTGGGCTATGCACCGTAACATAAAACGTCGTAGGACTGTGTGTCGCCCTTCTGGTCCGCCTGCATCGACTTCGAAAGCTGAACTTCATCCCAAGAAGATGTTACTGAGTGTGTGGAGGGATGTGCAGGGAATAATTCACTGGGAGGTCCTGCCACTCAACAAAACCATCAATGCTGCCTTCTTCTGTGTATAGTTAGACAGGCTGCATTCAAATTTGGTAGGAAAGCGGCCAGGTCTCATCAATCGTCGCGGTGTTATTCTTCATCACGATAATGCCAGCCCACATGCTGCTGTCATCACTCGCCAAAAGTTACTGGGCTTTGTTTGGGAGGCTTTACCCCCCCCCCCCCTCCCTATTCTCCTGACTTGGCACCAACTCTCTATCACCTATTTCGTGGGTTGAATAATTCCTTCAGATAGAAAATCTTTGATGATCTTGATGCTGTGAAAACTTCCATCCAAGACTTTTTTGACTCAAAACCACCGGGATTTTACCGCCGTGGGATTCATCTCCTACCAGAAAGGTGGCAAGAGGTCATAGATAGCAATGTGGATTATGCACAATAATACTATTAATTTTGCGTTTATTTGCTCTTCTTTAAAGGTAATAAAAATGCGTAGAACTTTTGCACTCACCTAATAGATGCCAAAATTGAAAATAAAGTGGTATAAATCACCAATTTCAAATTGCAATAACTCAACGAGATTTCGACTAAGAGTGATGATATTTTTTTTCTTTTTAGTGTTAGGAGAGTATTTTTCTAAATTTAAGTCATATGATTAGGGGGACCATATAAAAATTAAATTTCGTATTTTAATATGTATATAGTCCCTTCTACACAAAAATACCATATCTGAAATCTGCTCTTAATTTGCAGCAGTTTTGTAATTGGAAGTATATTTCTATCTTTCTTAGTTTATATACGAGATAATCTCTGTAACATCTATTTTGAAACACCCGGTATATATATATATATATATATATTAAAATTATAAGACATAGAATATTCGTTATTTCGATGAGTAAAGTATAAAAAATTAGTAACAAACAATTTTATTTTTTGCTGCATTTTTTGTTTGTTTTTCATTTTATGTTCTTATATTCATTCTTCCTTTAATATAAACCCTTTAATATGGTCATAATAAAACAATCCCGATATATGAAACCCTAGCTTCCTACTTGCTGAACGAATCGATATGATATATTAGGTATTATTGATTGAAGGTATGAGCTCTAGATTGTTTTGATAAAAAAAAAAAAAATCTCTCATTGTTAAGGTTAGAGTGAAAAAAGTTTAAATTTTATAATAGTAGCATTCATTTTTAATATGCATTGTAATTTTTAGAATTAAAATTAAGAAGCATATGAAAATTACGATGGCCTTTTTCCGATTATCGTAACCGGAGAATCAGTTGTTTAAGTCATAGATGTAATAATAAGATATAGATTGATCAGAGAGAAGGAAAAAGTGATTCCTTTTTTCTCTTGAAAATTACTCTAATGTCTGTTTTTCGCCGAATAAATTACACACAGGAATACACATGGATAATTTAGTAAATAAAATTTATGACTAATTTATTTACTAAAGGTGAATGAAAAACTCCTGATACAGTTTCAGATTTATTTTTCTCTTTTTCTTTTTTTCAATACTGTCTAATGGTTGATTTTAAAGCTTTATTTTGCATTAAAAATTTTGCTCGATAACATGGGGATGATAGATCTATATATATTACTATGTCTATGGTTTAACGTAGAGAAAAAATTTAATAGGAGCTCACACTGCGAAAAAAACGTGAAGTCAAAATCGTTAACACAAAAGGCATTAAAAAACACATTAGCTAAAGTTTTGGCAGAGTTAGTAGGGATCATGCGGCAACACCGCTACTAGCAGCAGCCATTTTGAGTAAATCACAGTTAACTTCATTTACTGTATTTGCTGATACGTCCTATGTATACTCCTCATAAATCATTCCTCCAAGGGTTTAAAACACAATAAAAAAGAATAATGAGCACATAAAATAAGGACAAGCCACAGGAAAATTAATATAAATAAAAAATCCAAATTTAAAAACCAAAACCTATTTTTTGTCATTGAAGTATTACCTTAACAATGAAAAAAAATATTTTTTACAATTTTATGTCCTGTCAACTTTTACGAACACTTTGCGATTCATTTTTTATACAAAATTATTATGTCCGATCAATTTTCATTCCCTGTACTTCGCAATAATCTTTTTATATGGTCCCAATATTATTTTGTCTGTTACAGCATGCAAGCGATGCTTCATTGCCTGTGAAAGTGGCAACGTTAAAATGTTTAAACTGTTTGTTTTTTTTTCCTTTAATTTAATTGCCCCAATGTCTGTGCTCAATTCTCCCCCCCCCCACCTTTTACTATTATTATTATTATCATTATTATTGTGTTTAAAACTAATTTTTCCTCGGCTACGTTGCCTAGAACAACGCTACTAATGATTTTTTCCTCTGAAATTTAAGATACGATTTAAAAATGTGTGTTGTTCCTAAAAATTTTTAAACTTTATTACTGTAAGCTTAACATTTTGAACTCTATTGTATTATCTAGGATGTTTCAGTAAAGACTTTCCAACTTTTAAATGACACTACGGAACACTGAGAAACAGAAAGGTGAAACAAGTGGTATGTTGGGCGAACAAGTCTGGCACTTGTTATACACTGATTTTCAGAAATAATTTCATGATTGGCTAATAGTGGCGTCCCAAGTACATGAAGCTATTAATAGTACTCAGAAGTACAGAAAGTTCATTTGTACTTCAGTTCAGTGCTGACACGTGTAAGTGAATTGTATCGAATAAGTTGTTATAGGAAATCGAAGAACATCGTGTGATATTTCTTGGAGCAACGTGTTTTTATTGTACTGGAACACCATCGTTTAGGTTGAAGTTCGATGATGACAAGGTGAAGTTTTCAACAAAATTTAATGTTAAAAAAGGTCCAGACTAGAAAACATTCCGCAATTTATTTATATAGAAAATTCCAGACCTGTCTGTCTAACATAGCACATGTTTCCCTTTCTGTCTCTCACTGTTTCGCAGTTATGCCACTTCAAAGTTGGAGAGTACTAACTCCAAACCTGTATATCTATCTATCTATCTATCTATCTATCTCTCTCTCTCTATATATATATATATATATATTATCAATTAATCAATGCTACTCTTAAAATAGAATTTCATAAAAACTTTGTATTTTCAAATATTTATCAATAAATTTGTCTCCATTAACTTCATAAAAAAAATAAATAAAT
This sequence comes from Salticus scenicus, assembly GCA_963930645.1. Taxonomy (NCBI): domain Eukaryota; kingdom Metazoa; phylum Arthropoda; class Arachnida; order Araneae; family Salticidae; genus Salticus; species Salticus scenicus. Next base: position 59,022,457 of record OZ005651.1, read on the forward strand.
AAATAAATAAACAGATGCATGCATTTTACAAAAAAAAAACTAAATAAATAAATAAAAGATAAAAAATGTGAGGGAAGAGTCAGCAGATGTTTGATTAAGGCGGTTGCATGGTGAAGTAGTTTGGTTAATTTGTTGGGATATTGATATTATATATATAAAAAATATATAGAATTTTTTTTTTTTTTTTTTTTTTTTGCATTTACAACAAATAATCTATAATTTTTTCCTTCATTTATTATTTAATTCTTTATTATCTATATCTCAATTGCGCTTATGTATTATAATTTAGCACATACAGTTTCAATTTATTGTTTCTTAATAATATTACGTTTATAATTCATCATTGATTGGATCAGTAAATTAAGCTTGTGTGTTAAAATTTAGAATATATATTTTTAATTTTTAATAATATTATTTATACTCTATTTAATTATAAATACTTTCTGTAGTTATTCTATGCTCTTAGGGAAATTTCATTCTGATATAATATATTTATCTATAAAAAAGAAATAATATCATAAAAAACGGCAGTTTTTTGAGTGAAGCAGCAAAGCTCAAACAAAGCTTAGCAGCGACACTCTATATATACAGCTAGTTTTCCATCAAAGGAATTTGGAAACGCTGACATTTAATATTTCAGTAAATAGGAGATATTTTGATCTGATGTTTCCAGAATAATATTTTATCTTCTGCCTGATGCTATCCTGAAAGTTTCACACTTCAACATTGTATATATTTTGAGATCTGGAGTTGCAATTTAAGACTTCAAAGGAAAATTTATCGTGTGACTTTTTTTTTCTCGAAAACGGCTCGAAGAAATTTTATGAAATTGACATATGATATTAATTTATTTTGTCTGAGAAGCATGACGTGCCCCGTTTTTCCCTAAAAACTCTTGTTTCTTATATAATTTAGCTTAAAAATCGAAATATTTTTTCCTCCGCCATACATGTTTTTATTCTGCATATTCTCAGAATTCAGAACAGGCGTCATTCGGTTTTCTGAGGCTGTGGTTGGTTGGTTCAATCTGAATGCAGTCAATAAAATATTTGGATTTTTTTTTTACTAAATGCAAAAAATAAACTTCATTCTTTGTTTTAAATATTTATTATATATTTAAAATAAAAGAAGTATAATTATAGATATTCTATTTTATCGTTATTCATAAAAAAAAAAAAAAGTTTAAATCACTCATGCACACGAAATTATACTATGGTCCATGGTCTTTGGAGCGCATGCGTACTTTATCCAGATCCAAAACTTTTGGCTCTCGCTAAAGACTAGGACTAGCTTGTTTGGCTTGTTTACACACTGTATCCCTCCGCTTGTGGCTTGTTATGATACGTGTTTTTTTTTTTTTTTTTTTTTTTTTTTTTTCAAAATCAATACAATAGTTCATTGATCAGCATTGTGGATTAAATTTTTAACGGTTTAACGGTTTCTTTGATGCTTAACTAGACTGAAACATTATTGTTTCACGTATGTGTTTATTAAATATTTTGTCGCATACTATGACAGTATTATTTCAGTCACCAATTATAAAATCCGACATTCTGGAGTCACACTGTAAGTTAAAATATATATTTTTTGCACTGCCCTTCTTTTTTTCAGATAAGTATTTGTTTATATATATCATAAAATATAAAAAAAAAATTACATTAGTTTACAGAAACTGACGGCTATATTAAAAAGTTATGCATTTCATTTTATTTTTATTTATTTATATTTTACATTCCTCGAGTCACGTAGTCTTCTTTACATTGACAAACAACTGTTTTTTCTTGCTTATATATATATAAATTGTATTTTAATAAGATAATTATAAATATTTTACACAGAAGACGAGATTTTGATAACTATTTAGTGTTGCTTTATTCAGGGGTGAAACTTTTCAAAGGCTATCGCTGAATTCAGGGTTTTTGAAAATTTTGCTTTCTCTGAATTTCATGTTAAATTATGTTGTTTTTGCAAAAATTCCTCATTTTTAATGTTTAATTAAAATGTAGTTTATTCCTTAAAATGTATTAAGAACTCTTCAAATATCACTTATAATAAGTAGCCATATAATATACCACTAATAAGTGTGCCCTATATACATGCAGGTATTAGTTTTCAGGGGTTTTGTGGCCATTGCTATTTGGACCATCAGTGCAATTAGTGTGGAGACTATTCGGACCGCTTCCTTGTTGTGTTGGTCATAATAATGATTTTGCTTGTTTGATCTTGCATTTTCTCTGTAATATACTAATGCAGGGTGCAAAATTTCAACTCCGATTACACTCCCCCCAAAAAAAGTTATACTCGCCCCAAAATAGGATTGTCTTTTTTTCTTTTTCTTTTTTTTTTTTTTTTTTCTGTTTTACGCATTTTGGATTTTTTGTTTTTTCTAACTATCTGAAATGCTTTTACAAATATGTCTAAAATTATATATAATAAAAGTTATCGTATATATAATCATGTCTCGTAATCATCTATAATAAAAAATCATTATAATGCATTGTATTTGAGATCTGAAAAAAAAGGTTTAAATATCTATAAATGCGAAGAGTCATTAAAAAAAAATAAAAACTTTGTCAATCAACATCCTGTGAAAATCTTATTATGCAAGATTAAGCTTCCTTATTTATCTATTTATCTATTTAACTTTTTACATTAGAAATGTTTTTTTCGTCCATTTTATTTTTATGATCAGACGGAATGTCTATGTGTATAACTTGTTCACTGTTGTCATTTGAAATAGCAATTTCGGAATTATTTGTTCGATAAAATTGTTGCTTACAAATCATAACAAGCGTAAATTCTTGGCGTTTCAGCAAAAACTGGAAAATGTTAAATATTTTTTTTATCATTATTCAACAAAATAAACCTAGGCAGTATCTTTAAAAGGGCTCGGGCTCATTTTCATGTGCCAATATCGCATAGGCAAACTTTCGCATTTTTTTTTTCTCTTGGATTTTGGGTACCTAGCAAAGAGCTTACTCTGCTTAAAGAAATCACAGTGGGAGAAACGAAACTGCCTAGATATTAAAACTTTTATGCGTGTGCTTTTATGCATTTTTCCTTTCTCAGGCTGGGACGATTGTCGGGCAACGCGCACGCAGACTCGACACTCAAAGAAGAGAAAAAGGAGAGGTTAAATATGAGGTTATAAGATGGCAAGATTTTGCCATATTTAAATCTATAAAAAGAATGTTTTCTGTCACCTTATCATGTAAGAATTATATCTATAATAAGACCAAATTTTTACTCGCCACAGTAAAAATTCCACTCACCAATGGCGAGCTGAAATTTCGCGCCCTGTACTAATGATTTTGCTGGTTTCAACTACAATTTCAAACTTTCAAAATTTGGAAAGTGTATAATGCGATTGATCTACAATCCATGATTATTTCAACATTGCTGTTAGAAAACATTGCAAAATAAGTAAAAAAGTCATTTTCAGAAAAATCATACATATATTTGTATAGAAAATTGTGTTTGGTTTGCATCGAATTATATTGGAACGGTTTATTTATTTATTTATTTTTTTTTACTTTTATTTTATTTTTTAAGAAGGAAAAAAAATAAAAAACCAAATGACATCTATGTAGTTGAATATGCAGATTTATTCATATGTTATACATTTATTCATATACATAAACAAACATATTGCAGAGATTTTTTCAAAGATTAAAAATACTCATTTACTAAGATCTCTTTTCATGTTATATATATATATATATATATATATATATATATATATATATTGTTCAATTTTCAAACTATTTATTGTTGCCCTTTTATGAAGAATTTTAGCATCATTTAGAGTACAAAATTTCTGTGAAAATAATTAACATCTACCCCACTCCCTCACTCAAAAAAAAAATAATAATAATAATAATAATAATAATAATAATAATAATAAAGATAATTTTTCATGCACGGGGATGAGACACATTATATTATTTCTAAATTTCACTCTTATCAGTGCTAACTTATTCACCTTTGAAATGATAGTCTGAATAGCCTGTACACTAATCGTACCGACTCTGTCCGATTAGCCACTTCCGGGTTTTTGCAGGTTTCGTTTGGTAGTTTCATCCCTGTTTATTAAATTTTTACATTTAATAATTTTCATATTAAATGTAATTAAAAATATTCTTAAATTATCGTCTCACTACAATGATTACAGTGTTGCATTGTTAAAGTTTTCAGAATTTTTTTTACAATTTTATTTTTATTTATTTATATTTTACATTCCTTGAATCATAGTTTTTTTTTTTTTTTTTTTTTTTACATTGACAAACAACTGTTTTTTCTTGCTTATGTATATATAAACTAGGGTGATCCTTTGTGCGGAATCAAGATTTTTCGCATGTTAACTAGGTAATCTGCACATTAGCGGCTTCTGTATCGTTAAAGTTCAAAAGCTTGTTTCTCTCATTTCCTTTCCCTACTCATTACCCCTCTCCCTCCACTTTTAGTTTGGTGTCACTGATTAATTTTATCTCTCTCTTGCCGCCTTCAGCGACCAGCTATTTCACGTGTCTTGAAAAATACGACCGTATGAAACTTTCGCTTGCTGGCGCCTGCGGTGCCATTTCTAAACCTATAAGAGCTTTTTGACTTATAATACAAATAGCTAATTTAAGTGTAGTAAATTCCCGCTAGGTACCCACTTCCCGTTTCAGATCTGAAACAGTCTGTTTGCTCACTGTGTTATAAATAGAAATTCTGACCATAGCAAAAGTCCCGATCGGTGGTGCAGTGCAGATTACGAGTGTCTAGTTGGTAATTCACAGATTACCTAGGTAATTTGAGAAATGAAACGGATCACTCTAGCTTCCCCTAGCACTTTAGCAGCAACATCCATAAGTGCTTTAGTTCACCATAACACTTTAGCGGTAACATCCATAAAATCACAATCATCACTTTTCACCTAACTTTTGGCAAGATTTAAAAAAATCAATTACAAAATGCTCTCTTTTCTTTTTTAATATATGATATATATATATGATATATATATATATATATATATATATCATATTAAAAAAATTCTTACTTTCTCAGTTTCAGCATATATACTTAAAATCAAAAAATACAGAAAGTACAAAAATACATAAATGCTGATGCAGAAAATTTTTCCAAATTATAAAAAAATTCAAATATGAAAAAAAAAAAAAAAAAAAAAAAAAAAAACTTTTAGCTATTGCTTAGTTTGTATACAACCAAAAATTTGCAATCATGATAATTTATGAAATTATGAATTATTTTGAACCAAATTTCTGCTTATGGAACCTGAAAATATATAAATAGTTTAAATGTATATTTTATGGTAGTTTTCATTTTGCTTCAAGATGAAATACATGGTATTTGACTTATTTTAAAAATCAGTTGACCAGCAGATAATTAAAAAATTTCTTCTACTGTTTGTTCTAAGTAAGTTTTTAATATTTCAATTCATGATAGTTCAGCATTATTAAGATGAAATACTTAATAATACTGAGATTTTCAAAGGAATTTCATAAAACAGCACTTTGTTTTCAACGCCAATATCCTATAGCTTGCAAAAATTCATTTTAGCCATTAGTGAGAAACCTTTCAGTTAAAAATAAATTTTGTTACTCATTTTTAAAATAAATAACACATAAAAATTTTATAAAGGACTGAAATTCAGTTTTATTGAAGAATTTTCAGTTTTATTGAAGAATTTTCAGTTTTTTTTTTTTTTTTTTTTTTTTTGTGAAAAGAAAATAACCAGACATTTTACAATTTTTAAGTTTTAGAAAATTTTGAATGTGAGCAAATTTCTTGTAGAAATATATTAAAAATATTCATTTCACGTCATGGTTGTTTAGCATTATTAAGATGAAATATGCAATAATAAGTATAGTGATTTTCATAAGAATTTCAAATATAATACTAATATCGGAGTTTTCAACGCCGATATTTCTGGATCAACAAAATTCTGTTAATTTTGAGTCATGTTATTATACTATTATAAGAGAAGTGTTTTTTGCAAAGTTTTGTACAAATTACTTACAATGTTATTACTGTATGTATTATAACTGCAGTCAAAACTTTCTATTTTTAATTAACGAATCACAAAACAAAGACCTATGTAGGTTTAAATAAAATTAATATATAGGAAAAAAGTTGCCGATGAAAATTACGAATATTCCACGAAACTTTGAGTATATATCAGCCAGGTCGGCCAAAGATTTGACCTTACCAAGGCCATCTCTAATTTGTACTGTATATTTACCAAAAAATTTGCTCAACGTTCAAAATTTTTCAAAATGTAAAAATTGTTAAGTATCTGTTTACTTTTTTTTTCCACATGAAACTGAAAATTCATTAATAAAACTGTATTTTAATCCTCAATAATACTGTTATGTGTTATTTGTTTAAAAAATTAGTAATAAAATCTATTTTTAACTAAATGTTTTCATACTAATGGCTGAAATCAAATTTTGGAAGGGGTTGGTTATTGGTGTTGAAAACGCCAAGTATTATTTTTTGAAATTCCTATAAAAATCCCTGTATTATTCCATATTTGATCTTAATGATACTAAACAATCATGAATTATACTTCAAATTAATCTATTATGAATATTTTTATTATATTTTTACAAAAAATTTGCTCAACATTCAAAATTTTCCAAAATGTAAAAATCGTAAAGTTTCCTGTTTACATTTTGTTCACAAAAACACTCAAAATTCATGAATAAAACTGAATTTTAATCCTCTATAAAATTTTTATATGTTATATATTTCAAAAATGAGTAACAAAATCTATTTTTAACTAAAAGATTTCTCACTAATGGCTAAAAATCTATTTTTGCAAGCTACCCAATATCGACGTTGAAAATAATGTATTATTTTTGAAATTCCTATGAAAATGCCTGTGTTATTGCATATTTCCTCTTATTGATGCTACACTATCATGAATTATACCTCAGTTAAGTCTATTATAAGTATTTCTACTATATATTTACAAAAAATTCCTCAACGTTCAAATTTTTCAAAATGTTAAATCAGCGAAGATTTTTTTTTTTACTTTTTTTTTCACAAAAAACTGAAATTTCATGAATAAAACTTAATTTTAATTCTTTTTAAAACTTTCATAATTTATATATTTCAAAAATAAGTAACAAAATCTATTTTTAACTAAAAGGTTCCTCACTAATGGCCAAAAATCAATTTTTGCAAACTACTAAGTATCGGCATTGAAAACAAACTGCAATTTTTTGAAATTCCTCTGAAAACCCCAGCATATTTCATCTTAATGATGCTAAACTATCATGAATTATACCTCAAATAAGTCTCTTATAAATATTTTTACTATATATTTACAAAAAAATTATTCAACATTCAAAAGTTGAACACAAAAAGCTGAAAATTCATTAATAAAATTGAATTTTAATCCTTTATAATACTGTTATGTTGTATTTATTAAAAAAAAAAAAATAACTAAAAGATTCTTAATATTGTGTAAAACCAATTTTTGGAAGCTACCAGATACGTTAGAAAAAAAGTGTTTTTTGTGAAATTCTCAATGGCAGCTATGCGATAAAAAAAAAAAAAAAAAAAAAAAAAAAAAAAGAATCAACCTACCCTTCCTATGAGCTGGAAGGACTTGTTTTAATCTTTAGATCAGTTGATCATTAACACCTAAAACGTAAAGATATCAGAACAGACGCAGCATTTTATTTCGATATGAATTGGAAATATGGGTCTTAAAAGTAATGATATCAAATTTGAGTGTCGCTTTGCTATTAATTGAAACTATTACATAGATTTTCTTATTTCATCATTTGTTTTTTTCTTTTTCTTCTATTTACATCACAGTGTATACATAATATTTTCAACTCCAGCACTAAAAAATATATAGAACTTACTCCCTGATACTTTTTCATCTGCTCCTCGTGAACTCAAAATATGAGTTTTAAAAGAAATGATATAATTTCTGTGACGCCTCAGTGTTACTATAAAAGATTTATTTTTAGATTTCATTACAATTACTTTTGTTTTGTTGAATAAAGTATATTTATACATTGAAATGATGCTTTTAATTTTCAAATATACTGTCAAATAATCACACTTTTACTGAATTTATATTATAAATTGAAATTATCTAGTTCAATAAATTGATTTTTTTATTGCGTCACGCTATCCAAAACTGTAAGTAAAAATTTTGTAAATGTTACTTTGTATCATAGTACTAAGTGAAAATGTGTGCAAAGAAAACATTTACATAATTTTTATTTACAGTTTTGGATAGTGTGACGCAATAGACAAATCAATTTATTGAACTAGATAAATTCAATTTATAATATAAATTCAGTAAAAGTGTGATTATTTTACAGTATATTTGAAAATTAAAAGAATTATTTCAATGTGTAAATATACTTTATTCAACAAAACAAATGTAATTGTAATGAAATCTAAAAATAAATCTTTTAAAGTAACACTGAGGCGTCACAGAAATTATATCATTTCTTTAAAAACTCATATTTTGAATTCACGAGGTGCAGCTGAAATGTATCAGGGAGTAAATTCTATATATTTTTTCATGCTGAAGTTGAAAATATTATGTATACACTGTGATGTAAATAGAAGAAAAAAACAAATGATGAAATAAGAAAATCTATGTAGTATATTTCAATTAATAGCAAAGCGTCACTCAAATTTGATATCATTACTTTTAAGACCCATATTTCCAATTCATATCGAAATAAAATGCTGCGTCACAAACTTTTAACCCGTTAGGGGTTTTTGTTCTGATATTTAATATACACTAAGCGACTAAAAAAAAAAAAAAAAAAAAAAAAAAAACTCTGCAGAGAAGATGACTTATACCTTTTTTATTTGTAAAAATTGTAAAATTAATGGTTGGAACAAATAAAACTGTCATGTTTGCATAGAACAAAAGGGATGAAATGTTATGTGTAAATTTTTTATTGAATAATTCGCTTTATTGCACTCTACCAAGTATTTTACAAAAATCTACATACAATTTTCTTTTTAAACATAATGCAATAACCATACACTGTAAAAAATGCTGCAGTGAAATTACGGACAAAGCCCGGCAGCAGAGATTCCAGTCAAAGCCCGTAAAAATACATTTAGACGATGAATGATGTATCGCCAGTAATTTTACGTTGTGGTGAAACATACAACCAACCTGCAAAAAAAGTAGCATTCACCGTAAATTTAAAAGTTAAAGTTTGTGTTTTTCGAATGCTTTAAAAAGTTTCTTGCAATTATTACATATGCGTGCAGGGAGAAATCCACAACACTAAAAAACGTATTTATTTTTCTACACGCAAAACCTGATTTATTAATTTTCGTGCGAAGCAAACCGTCTTGGATAGCCTGGGATTCGAACTCACAATCACCTGTGTCAGAGGCCAGCGCTTTGCAACCGCGCCGTTTGGGATCACAGAAACATTTCTTTACAAAAACAGATAAATCAACATCAGAACTGACTAGTTGATAAATCTTATCATACGCACCAAAAGACTTCTGGAAATTTTTTTAATCCGATTTACAGCTAAATGTGAAGTAACAAATCTTCAATTATTTTTACAGAACTAGCTATACAAATTTACAGCAACCTATGCCGTATTTATGTTAAAAAATGTGCTTTATTTTTACAGAAATTTTTTACAGTGATTAAATTGTTAACGTTCAAACTATGCATAAAAATTATTTTATTCTAAGATTATTTGAAAATCTAAATTTGCAATTTTTGACAAAATTAAGAAGTCAGTCAATTCTCATATTGTAAAAAGAAAAGCTTTTTTTTTTTTTCTATAAAGACTACGATACTGAATTTTCTGAAAGAAAATCTAACTACTTTTCGAAATCATTTTTATTTGTAAACGGACTGGGGTGGATTTGGGAATGTACATTACATCATATATAGCAGGTTCTGCTCTCGAAATACTTCATTCAATGGATTTGGATTTTGGGAATAAGGCCAATTGACTGCTACAGGTCCTAGGCCAGAGGAGGAGTGCCCTCCGTTGGGGTATTTCTAAAGGATCCTAGCCCATGTTTACTCAAGTTTCGAAGAAAACGATCAAAAACTCCGAGCGGCTAGGCCGACGAGCGCGACCTGGGATCGAACCCGGCACCTTATGTCTACCAGCTTTGAGTGTAGAACCGCTCAGCTACTGGTAGCTCCCTTCAATGGAATACAGCTTAAACAAAACAAAACAAAAAAAAAAAAAAAAACTCTTCTGCTATTCTAAAAAGTGCAAATACGCATAACACTTCATAAACACAGTTTGAAATCGGCCTTATAATGAAAACCTGTTTGGATGAATAAGAATTAGGCTCTAGATATTTCTTCTTTGCATCCACTACTGAAACCATAAAGATCGAAAACCATGAAAAAATTCGTATTAATTGGAGATACAAATTCTCTGTAAAAGATTTATTATCATTATATGTTTATTTTGCGTCTCGTTTAATTTTTAGATCTCACATAGTTTAAAAAGTTTCATTTTGTTTTTGAAAAATGGTGAGAAGTTTTCACCCATTATTTACCTCTAATGAGAACCTTGAAATAAGACTACCTCTTTAGTGCTAGTGTTTACGAATAAAAAAGGTTCACCAGCGGCCTAGCGGTTCTGCGTTCAAAGCTGGTAGACGTGAGGTGCACAGTGGCTCGATCACAGTTCGCACTCGTCGGCTTAGCCATTCGGAGTTTTCCATGGTTTCCTCCAAAACTTGTGTAAATACGGGCAAGGACCCTCAGAAAGATCTTTCTTTCTTTCAGAAAATTTTCTTTCAGAAAATTCAGTATCGTAGTCTCTATAGGAAAAAAAAAAAAAAGCTTTTGTTTTTTCATTATGAGAATTGACTGACTTCTTAATTTTGTCAAAAATAGCAAATTTATATTTTAAAATAGTCTTAAAATAAAATAATTTTTATGCATAGTTTGAACGTTAACAATTTAATCACTGTAAAAAATTTCTGTAAAAATATAGCACATTTTTTTAAACATAAATACAGCATAGGTTGCTGTAAATTTGTATAGCTAGTTCTGTAAAAATAATTGAAGATTTGTTGCTTTACATTGTGCTGTAAATAGGTTTAAAGAAATTCCAGAAGTCTTTTGGTGCGTATGACAAGATTTATAAGCTAGCCAGTTCTGATGTTGACATTATCTGTTTTTGTAAAGAAAAGTTTCTGTGATCCCAAAGGCGCGGTTGGCAAAGTGCTGGCCTTTGACCCAGATGATTGTGAGTTCGAATCTTGGATTACCCAAGACGGTTTGCTTCGCATGAGAATTAGTAAAATAGCTTTTGCGTGTAAAAAAAATAAATAAGATTTTTAGTGTTGTGGATTTCTCCCTTCACGCATGTGTAATAATTACAAGAAACTTTTTTAATGCATTCGAGAAACTCAAAATTTAACTTTTAATTTTACGGTTAATGCTACTATTTTTGCAGGTTGGGTGTATGTTTGATCACAACGTAAAATTACTGGCGATACATCATTCATCGTCTAAATGTATTTTTACGTGCTTTGACTGGAATCTCTGCTGCCGAGATTTCCCCGTAATTTTACAGCAGCATTTTTTGCAGTGTGCACAAAACATTTGAAATCAATGTGTCCAGTGGAATTACTTTTTTAATAAGATATTTTGGAATATCCGGATTTTTTATGACAGTATAAGTCTCGGGGTCCAAGGGCCCCCTACGCTTAAAAGTAAAAGAAAAAAAAAAAAAAACAATGCATGATTTAAAACAGTTTTTTTTTCAGCTTAACACAATTTTATGAAGAAAAAGTATGGTTTCTATTTGAAAAAATTGAATTTGTGTTACGTGGTTTCACCAAGAGCCCCAGGAGCCCACTTATGAAACCTCATGTGATAGATCATTTGAATGCACGAAACTTTTGAAATCAATCTATTTAGCGAAATTCCTTTTTTTTTTTTTTTTGACAGATATTTTGGGATTTCCAGTTTTTTTTATTACAACATAAAAGTAGGGACCCCGGGGATTCCTACACTGAAAAAATAAATAAATAAATAAATAAATAAAAGTACATTGTTGATTTGAAACAGATTTTTTCCACTTAACATAATTCAAGGAAGTAAATGTATGGCTTCTATATGTATATTTTAATGCAGTTTGTGTTGCGTAAGAGCCCCACTTGTGATACGTCATGTGATAGATCATTTGAATCCACGAAACTTTTTGAAATCAACGTTTTCAGCGACTTTCGAGATATTTTGTTGTACCCGGACTTATGAAACACAATGCACATATATACAATGGAAATTTTGTCATCACGATAACTCTCGAAATAATACTCCAAATCGAACCAAATTTGAACAGCGAACTTATCTTATAAATTTTGAGTGAGTTCGTTAACCAAGGTGTTCGGTCATTTTGTTTTCAAGTGACGATTACTTTTAAATTTCAAATCCATATTATAAAAAGTGTATTTTAAACTGGATTTGCTTGATTTTTTTTTTTTTTTTTTTTAAGGCCAATTGACTACGCTACGGTCCTAAGTCTATAGGTGAAATGTCCTACTAGGGGTGTTTTCATAAAGGAAAAGTGTTAGTTTTTTGCAGTACTGTTAAATATTTTTGACACTATAGAATGAAAAAATATTTAAAATTACTATTGCGTACTAAGCTGTGCTTAGTTTGGAGATTGGAATTGTTCCATAAGAGAAAACTGCATTTTTTGTTTATATTTACTAGGAAATAATACTAATTTTTCAGTTGCTTCTTCAAGTTCTTATAAAGTTTTAAATAATAGAGAACTTAAATCCTGTTCTATCATCTCAGTTTCCTTATTTTGCAGAAAAAGATTTTCTATAAGAAAAATATTTCCAATATTTCCATATTTAATAGTGACTAAATTATTTGCAATATTTCTAATAATGTAGATAATTTATGAGCAGGGAAATTAATAAAAATCAGCATATATTTTAAATTAAAAAATATATCTATACATATAAAAGAGTACTACCACTCACTCACTCACTGACTCATCAACGCACAGCAAAATCTACTGGAGCCACTGACTCGAAACTGAGTCAGATTATAGAACATATAGTGTAAGCACCCACTAAGAAGCGATTTTACGAAATTCGCCCCCCAAGGGGGAGTAGGGGGCAAAATGTGATTTCACAAAAACCTCCTTAACTCAAAGAAAAAAACAGATATCCGTACAATTTTTGCTTTAAAATATAGATAACACAAATATCTAAAAATCAATTTCTGGAATTTTAGAAAGTCGGTCCCCAAGGGGGAAAAGGGGGCAAAACGTGATTTCACATGCTCAAAACGTGGTTTCACATACTCCTATATTTCTCAAACAAAAAAACAGATATACGTGAAACTTTTGCTTCAATATATAGCTAATACAAATACCTAAAAAGCAATTTCTGGAATTTTAGAAATTCAGCCCCAAAGAGGGGGAGAGAGAGGGGGCAAAACGTGATTTGAAATAATCCTTTATATCACAAACATAAAAAAAGATATATGTGAGATTTTTGTTCTAAAATACAGCTCTCACAAATACATAAAAAATAATTGTTTTAATTTTAGAAATTCATACCAGGTGGGGCGGGAAAGGGGGCTATGGGGCATAAAAAAAAATAGAAATACAGTTAGATTGTTCAAAATTGGTACAGATAGTTTTTACAGGCCTGGAAGTCGAATAAGCATATTTTCGAAAGTGTAAAGTTATTATGGGTGTTAGAAAGGGGGAGGGGGTGAAGGGGCAAAAAAATAAAAATAGAGTTAGACCGTTCAAAATTGGTACATAGAGGTTTTTGATACTTACAAATCGATTGCGGGTATTTTTGAATTTGTAAGGCAATTAGGAGGGGTGGGAGGGGGAGTGTGGAGGGACAAAAAATAAAAATAGAGTTAGGTTGCTCAAAATTGGTACATGGAGGTTTTTGATACCTTTCAATCGATTGCGAATATTTTCGAATTTGTAAAATTATTAGGATAGACGGGAAAGGGTGTAAAGAGCAAAAATATATAAATAACGGTTAGATCGCTGAAAATTAGTGTTGTTAGGTTTTGAGGCCGGATAAATATATTGCGGATATTTTCGAAAGTACAGAATTATTACGAGTGGAGGAAAGGGGGACGGACGCAGGGGTAAAAAGAAAGAAATTCAGATAGAATGTTAGAAATCAGTATTATTAGGTTTAAATGACCGAGAGTACGATTGCGAGTATTTTTAAAGTCGTGGGAACTGTAGGTGAAGGACTATGCGCGGCGCGAGGGAAGTGGGGTCCCGGACCGATTATTCAACAATGGGAGAAGGTTTTTAAATATATATATATATATATATATATATATATATATATAAATGCACGCGCGCAGCACACAAATGCTTGCGCTGCCGAAGGCAGTGGGGACCATGTGTGACATTTTTTACAATCAGAATTTTTTTTCTCTCTTTTTTTTCACATGATAAAAATTAATGCAAATTTGAGAATTCATTAACTACAGTGATTCATTTTAAAATAGTGACCAGCGAAGCGGGCATTGCCTGCTAGTATAGGATATTTATGATACATATATTTATGAAAAAACATAGATCACTTTTCAAAGGAAAGCAAATGACACTAAATTAATTTTTTATATCAGACCGAAACGGAGTAAATACAAGAGAAAATGTTTAAAATTTTTGTTTTATCTTTAACGCAGTCAACTAGCTATTCCATGTTATCGTCAATTTAAAAAATTTGAATGTCGAAGACATTATATTACTTTCTATTTCTATGTATAGCTTACAACGTGATTTATATATATATATATATATATATATATATTACTCCAATTTATTTATAAAATATAACATCAAAAGGACTATTTTATATTTGAGACATTAATAAAAAAATAAAAATCAATTCGGCAAAGATTAATTTCAGGAAATAATCTCCGTGAGCTTAAAATTTGCGAAACTTTCTCAAACATGTACATTTCTACATAAAATATTTTTTTAATTGAAAGTTTCTTGACAACTTGGAAGTTTCTTTTAGTGAAATCCAAAACGAAATTTATTGCGTTTTTATCCCTTCATCTTGCCTAATATACGACCTCCCATTCCATTCTCTTGACGTATAAGTTTCTCTTTTTATTTGAATTCTTTTCTCGTATGTCAGTGAATTAGTGATTGATGCAGCCTTAATGATACGAAACGAAATCAAGAGAAAATTTTTCATTAACAACTGAGATTTTCTTGTACTTTCGAAAAAAAAAAAAAATATCGATATGAATTTGTGTAATATAAATTCTTATTTTTGTGTAATATAAATTCTTATATTATATTTGTATAATATCTTCACTAATTTAAAAATAATTTGTATGTAGAAAAATATTGAATTAAAAGTACATACAAATTAAAAATGTGTTTTAATGAATACTAGAACAATATAAAATTAAAGAAATATTTTGCATATAAGACATAATTAAAATACTGAGATTGTCGTTGAGACAGTTTTTCTTATGTATTGAAATATAATCTTTATAATTACGTTTTTTGTTTTAAGAATTTTTTTTTTTTTAACATTTAGGTTTTTATATAAAAGAACAAATTTCTAAGTGTTATTAGTGAAAAGACTTTTGGAATTTACAACAAATAGTTTACATCTTACTAAGTTTCAAAGAAAAATATTTCGATAAATGATTAATATTTCGATGAAAGAAGTCGTAATTAATAATTCACATACTAATATAAATAAAAAGAATGCTTCATAATTTAAAATAACATTTTCTGCGATATGAGGTAACCATATGCATATGTGAACATCGAGTATTTTATCATGGAAATTTAATATAAAATATTTACAAATATCACAGCTGAATAGTAACATGTGCACCAAGTTTTGACCAAAACTTAAGAATATTTTACCATTTTATTTCTCAGTTATGCAGGTTTCTTTGTTTTTGAATAAAATCTGTAATAAAATGTTTTAGATGAAAAATCATTTCTGAAATATTCCACAAATTTACAGAAAACTACCAAATATGTATATCCAGTATATAAATCTAACAATGGAAATGCGAATCAGTAAAATTACTTTTGAAAACAAACCATGCTTAAATGAAAGAGAATGGTCGAAAACAAAGGGTAGAGGGTCAAATTTGCGCAACAATTCTCCATGGATCGAAGCATGACCCTAATAGTTTTATTACCGAAACGTCAGTGAAGGCCATCTGTTGAGACTCAAAAAGGTTTTGGGTTCTGTCTGTGTGTTTGTTTTTCGCGCGATAGCGGCCGCAAAAATAATGCTGTTGACTTGAAATTTGGTACACATGTTCGTGAGTCCCACGAAATCAGCTGTATAGGTTGGGTGTGTAGACCATTTGCAGTTAGTGTACAGGAACACACCAAAGTTTTTCTTATCATTACGGCCTATGGGAAGAATTTGTATGTACCGCGATAGAGGCAGCAAAAAACACGCTATTGACTTGCAATTTCATACACATAGTCATGAGCTCAACGGAATTAGTTGTATAGTTTTAGGTGTGTATTCTATTTGTAGTTCGTGTACAGGGACACAGCAAATTTTTTTCTTTTCATTACGGCCTGTGGGAAGAATTTGTATGTACTGCGATAGCCACCGCAAAAATCAAGCTATTGATTTCCAATTTTTTCCGGAATGTCGATGGTGAGACCCTCTGTTGAGACTCAAATAGTTTTTGGGTTTCGTCTGTGTGTATGTCTGTCGCGCGACAGCGGCCGCAAAAAACACACTATTGCCTTGAAATTTGGTACACATGTTCATGAGCCCCAAGGAATTAGCTGTATAGTTTTTGGTGTGTATTTCATTTGTATTTTGTGTACAGGGATACACCAAAATTTTTCTTATCATTACGGCCTGTTAGGAGAATTTGCATGCACCGCGACAGTTTCCGCGAAAATCACGCCATTGACTTGCAATTTGGTACATATATGTATGAGCCCAACAGAATTACCTGTATAGCTTTAGGTGTGTATTACATTTGTAGTTCGTGTACAGGGGTATGCCAAATTTTTCTTATCATTACGGTATATGGAAAGAATTTCTATGTACCGCGATAGCGACCACAAAAATCACGCTATTGACTTGCAATTCGGTACACATATTGATGAGCTACACAGAATTTCAGCTGTCTAGTTTCGGGAGTGTATTTCATTTGTAGTTCGTGTATAGGGACACACCGAAATGTTTCTTATCATACGGCCTATGGGCAGAATTTGTATATACGGCAATAGTGGCCGCAAAAATTCTCCGATTGACTTACAAATTGACACACAAGTTCAGGATCCATATAGAAATAGCTGTAAAAAATTTTATGTCTATATTTTATATGGATTGTGTGCAGGACACGTCAAAATTCTTATCATTACGACACATGGGGTAAATTTCGTTTAAACGCATTTTGACATCATTAATTTGCAATCAACAAAATTAAATTAGCGTACATTACTCAAATTCTTAAACTTATGTTTTGTGCAGGAAATATGTGCTCTAAGGTTTCCTAATTAATGTACAGGACCGTACAAATGTGTTCTCACAATGTAACGAATTCAGCAAAATTATGTCAAATTTCGAACAATTATTCATGAAAAACGTAGAATAAGCTGAACAGTTTTTACTTGTGTATGCCATGTTTATGGTTCGTTTACGGAGACACACAAAATAATTTCGTAACATTATTAGAGCCTATGAACAAATTTTTATTTAAGCGCACTTTAATGCGTTTATGCTGCATTCAACATAATGAAATTAACATACATTGTAAAGATGCTTAAAAGCAAGTTTACCCTAAAAAAAGGATATGTAATACTAAATAATTTTTTTACCGGACTGCACTAAAGAATTTTGATGACGTACTGTGATCATCTAAATGATACCAAATTAGTTTGAAATATTAATGAGTGATAATTAATTAAGTATGTGTATTCTTTTTAGTGTGCATAATAACTGTGGCTTCTTTTCTGCGATACTTAAAAGAATTTGGTTTTATTACGCTCTGTAGTCGGTATTTCTTAAAAGGGTATTTTAACTTGGTTACACCTCGTTAAATATAATGAAATTTTATTAGAATTTTAAAATAATGTTTTTGAGTGCAGAAGAGCGGGCATGGATTTGGTAATTCATTTACGGGGTTATACAAAGTCTTTACTTTCACGCCTAACATTCTTTTTCCCCGATGAAGGGAATTAGATGCATTAGATGTGTAATTAAAGCACATTAAAAATAAAATAAAATAAATAAATACATAAAGTAATTTTAGTTTACGTACAATGTGTATGCATATATTTCTATGTGTAAATAACAATTTTAAAATAGCACATTAGTACAAACATAAGGGCAACTAAGAAAACAATGTTAGTTACCATTTGGCACCCAACTTCTGATTCTAATTTAGACCCCTGTTTAAAATGCAGAGGAAGCAATTCTATATATGAATTATATAAAACATGCTTTTTTGAAAAAAGTTTGTCAGTTGCATGAAACCGGTGTCTTGTTTACATTTTGTAGGAAATTGTAAATAAACAAATGTGAAATTGGTGATGTAATTAAGAGGTGGTAAAAGATAAAATGTTCACCGGTTACTTTTGAAAAACTTAATCTCCTATAACAAAAGTAACTGAAATTTGAAGCAGGATATCACCAGCCAAAGAAAGAAAAATAAATAAATAAAATAAAATAAATAAATAAATAAAGCTGTAAAGAAACTAAACTAATAAAAATGCATTTTCTTTTCGAATTTATTGAATTTTTGATTCAAATTAAATATGTAAATAAAAAATGTATACTTTCAGAGTCATTATTAAGTACATGAGATTCCATAACTTTCTAAATTTTTATTGGAAAAAAGATGCAGTAACATTTTATATTAACAAAGTACTTTTCTCCTGCATTAAAAAAAAATGAAGCTTTTTCACAAATAATTAAACTAGCAAAAAGATTAAAAAAAAAAAAAAAAAAAAGTAACAAATGCAATTAAGGTAAATATAAGTAGTTATGTCATGAATTAAGGCTTGAAATAACTTTAACTATCATCCTTGTCAACCAAAGCTTTAGAAACTTTGTAACGTTGTTAAAGTGTAGGGTTGCAGGTATTAAAAAACTTAACTGATTCATTAATTCATGTACAAGTTTTAATCTCACATCAATGTTTCGTGTCCATTGCAAATTTCAGAGTCTTTCATTGGTTTTTCTGCCACCTGAAAATGTAAAATATATATTTAAAAGTATTATTATTATTATTATTTTAATAATTGAAAAAATCCTTAATTTAAAGTTTTTTTTTTTTTTTTTTTTTTTTGGGGGGGGGGGGGGGGATACTAATTGATTTCCAAACGGTCCTAGGCCTGAAGTGATGTGCTCACCGTGAGGGTTTTTCTAAGAATCCTAAACAGTATTTACGCGAGTTTCGGAGAAAACCACGGAAAGTTCCGAACGACAACGTCGATAAGAGCGAACTTGGGAATGAACCTGACATTTCCCGTCTACAAGCTTTTAGCACAGAATCGCTCAGCGGGGGTATTAATTTTTAAGAAGTTTTAATTCTGTACCACAGATTTTAAAATATCTACTTAACACATGGTTACTAAATAAAATATTGTGGCAACTTAAAAAAACGCACCATATTTTTTATTCTTCTACAATATTCAAAATTATATACTAAATCCCTGAATGTGTCATACATATATATTTTTGTGAGTTAAAAGTTATATTTGTAATTAACATTTAAAATTTTATTATAATTAATAATAGTTCAGTTCTTTAAATAAGTGAAAAAATTTAAAAGCACGACAGTGATTTTTTTATTTATTTTTTTTTTTAATGGGAGGGGAGAGGATTGAATTAGTAAAATCACCATATATTTTTTCACTGGATGTGTTAAAACATTTATTTACGATCATTTATTAAAAATAAAACAAGAGTTTAATTTAGATCCTAATTAAAAAAAAAGTAATAATAATAATAATTACATAAGTTAGTATAAACATAATCTGTTACAATATGTTTTTTTTTTTCTGAAATTTTCGAAATTATAGCTTTTTATATAATAAATTTTAAAGTTTTTTAGCATTAGAGAACTTTTTTAACAAAAATACCAGCTCATCTTCAGTGTCTTAAAAAAACCAAATGATGCAAAATCACAATAGAAAGTTATAATTTTCTATTGTTATAACTTTCTATTAACTTTCAAACTTTTTTATAAAGTTTGAAAGTTATAACCTTAAACCTTTTTAAGATAAAAAGAAAAAAATAGACGGTTATTTATAAACATAAAAAAGAAAATTCTATGAAGTTCTATAAGAATCTGTGATGGTGGGTGTTGGGGCCTGCTCGACAAATTGAAATGAATGGCCCTTTGTACAATCTTATATAATTGTTTAAAGCAATTTACACATATTGTATTTCAATTTTAGTTCTCGCTGGTGTCTATTCTATAAAGTTATGTGTGCTCAAATGTCAAATACCTCCAATAATTTCATCCTAATACTATGAGCATTTTCATATTTTTATTTAATATGCAGTAAAAATAACATAGCATCGCCATTTATCAAATGATAACAGGTAAAGTACAATGTATCTGCTCGTACATCATAGCTTTTATACTACACTTGTGTTTATCACTAGAATTCTCTTTAAAAAAAAAAAGAAAGAAAGAAACTCATCATTTCATATATTTTGTAACTATTTTGCATAAAATTAGAACAATCATTTATTTTTTACATCAGTTTTAAGTAGTCTAATATTCATGTATTTGTCATTTTGAAAAGAGAAAATTTTAAGAGAATGTGCTGTTATATTATACATTATATTATGTGCTGTTATATTATATGTTATATTAATGTGCTGTTATATTACACTTATAAAATTTTATTAGAGAAAAAGTATTTTTTCTGCATTTGTAAACCTGCTATTTTAATGCTGGTGACTTTGAAATAATAAAACAAATAATTTATATTATTATATTCAATATATAATTTCTTTTTATATATAAATTTAATAATTTCAAAGTTTTGCTGTTTTATTTGTCTCTAACTAAAACTTCAATATTGATGAATTTATTATAGAACAAGAAATTATCTTATCAATTTAAATATATATTTATTTTATTTTACGAAAGTATTTCTAAGTATATGAATACTATACATACACACACTATACAACTTTAATGGACGACTACATACTTTGAGCAGTAAATGGGGTTTAATAAGTAAAGTATTGGGTACTTTCAACGGCTGCTTATAAAATAAAATTTTGTTAAGATTCTCTCTCTATATATATGCATATATATATATATACACACACACACTAAGCGACAAAAAAATAAATAAAATAAAATAAAAAGCCATTGCAGAAAAAATGACTTATACCTATTTATTTGTAATAAATTTAAAATTATTTGTTGAAACAAATAAAACTGTCATGTTTGCATAGTACAAAAGGGATGAAATGTTATGTGTACATGTTTTATTAAATAATTCGCTTTATTACACTCTACCAAGTACTTTATAAAAATCTACAGAAAACTTTCTTTTTAAACATAATGCAATAACCATACATATATTCTGTTATGATTTATTATATGAAATAAACAAGATACATTTCAATATATGAAATAAAACTAATTATTTGTTAGATCTAAGCATTTTTTTTTTAAATACGTATTCTGCATTGGGTTAATTCCACCTTCATATGAAAATACGGCTTTAATACACAGTGGCATAGTATTATACCCTTTTTTTATATAAATCTAAAAAATTTCACTGTGCTAAATATTGTAAATAATTTTTCTAGTTCTTGCAAATAGTAGGACGCAAATTTCGAATCCTCCTCTCTCACGCCGCGCCTTTTTATGACTAAACATTTTCGAGCGAATTGAGATTAGGACTGTTTCCAAGTCTATAAAGAAGAAATTATACGGTATTCTTTGTGAGATTTAACTTAGGGGCAAAAAAGATATTATTACTTACAGAATTATAGGTGTTCATGGGAATGGATAGGTTATCTTAACAATTTGATTCAAATTGACGTACCACAGACGCCGTACAGCAAGGTACATTATTATCTTGAAATGCTGTTTGAAGAAAAGTGTGAAATACCTCAAAAATTGTCGGTCAGGCGCCACTTTTATAATCACCGTGTTTTATTTTTAGTTAATTGACTCCTTGGACATGAAAATTTGTTTGATTCTTAGAAAAAGTGTGCACTTCCGTACCATAATGTACGGAGAATGCGTCACTGTTTTATGAATGCAGTTTTCATTAAGTCAGTCCCATTTTTACCGTCCTAGTAGTTTTTTTCATCAGCACGAAATTTATTAAACTTGACTCATCAGAAAAACTCAGTTCAGCCCGATAATTAACTGCTTTTTTTTTTTTTTTTTTTTTTTTGGTCAACTATATTTTTTTTTCTTTTTTTTTTAATATTTGCCCTTAATAATGGCTTTTAACCTGAATTGTTTAATTGCTTCCGGACTATTTTTGAAGAAAATATATTGCTATGCACTTTTTAAAAATATGTTTTAAGTTCTGAAGATGATACAAATCGATTTTTTAAACATTTGCTTTTTTATTTGCGATTATCGTGCTTGAAAGAGCAACGTGGCCGCCTAAAGCCAAATTTCCAGTTTAAACGGCCAAAAAATTTCATATTTTGCTGAAAATAATTTTACCAATATTTAGTTCACATTTAACTATTTTGCCATTTCGCGTATTCAAATATATATATATATATATATATATATATATATTCATTCAAAAATTAATACTTTTTGTAGCATCGTTAACTGCCTTATTCTTATCAAATTTTAAATAATTTCTAAAATTATAGTTTTTCTGACAATTGCATTTTGTTTTTAATACTGGATCCAATGCTAAAGTGTAGGACAACATAATAAAATGTATTCAAAAATTTGCTTTTTGAACGATAAATTTGGCGGTTGTAGAAAATGAAAATATCCAAGTGCGGCTTTTTTTTTTTTTTTTTTCTCCTTATATTTAAAGTCTAATACTTTTAATTTTTCATGAATAAAAGAAATCACTTTTCCTTTATCTAAATTTCTCTTATTGTGTGTGAATTCCTTATACAAATAATTTCATTTCATTATGAAATCAATAAATATTTTACTTTTTTGAAAAGTTTGTTAAAAAAAATTGACAGTCTGAATTTTATAGTTTTTTGTAATTTAAATTTTCTTTAATATAATTATATAGCAATGTGCATCATATAAATAAATTTATTATGTTGTACTTAAGAAGTCTATACAAAAATTCTTATAAAATTTATTGTAGAGTTACTAGTGTTTCTAAAATTATTATATACGTATCTATTTCTTTAAAATTTAAATGAGTTCTCTTGAAAGACTCTATTCGTATTTATTTTCATTATACATTTAGCAGTTCGAGAAATAATTCTTAGAATTTTTTTAGAAAATATAAATGATTTAATTAAGGATGGGTCAAGATCTCATTCATACCTACCGATAATTAAACTATTCCTAAATTCTAATATGTGTACTTCAATTTTTGTCTTCTCCGCCACAAAAGGTATTATTGCTGTTGCTAGCAGAGTTGGGTCGATCTCGATTTCGCTCACTTTCGCTAGGCAATGACGTCAGATGTGAAGTAATTCAACACAATTGGCCAACTTTTCAGCAGATGTCAACCTCTGCAAATCCTATAATTGATTTCTCCCGATTTCTCCTTGTCTTGTAATATTTCTCAAACAAGTTGTGTAAATTTGCTCAAAAGAACAGTATATTCTAAAATCTTAACTCTTTCCACATGCATATTAAAGGAATTTACACAACGTTCTTAAGGAATTTTAGTAATTTTTATTTTTTTTTTTTTTACTGTGTAAGAAATATGAATATTTTACAAAATAATAATTAAATTAGTTAATTAATAAAATGTATAAAATGTATAAAATTATTCAATATTCGAGAACAATATTCATAGTTGGTGGTTTTTTGTATAATTATTCGTTCAGGCATAAATTTCAAAGGTCTCGAAAGTTATTTAAAATTCTTTGACTATTTAAATAATTTCACCTCTTGCAAATATGAAATATCTATATTTTATTCTAAAATTGTTTTAGTGTTGAAATATTCACTTCTTTACAGAATGTCTTATAAATCTGCCATAATAAATCTTTGTTTTATGCTTTTTATTGCTTCACACTAAAAAGCGTCTAATGTTAAAAAATGTTTTTCCCTTAAATTTTTATTTTGTGTTTTTTAGTTATAACAAGAAGCTTCTTAAAAATATGATAAAGATTTCTTAGGATACTGTGTAGACAACTAAAGATTTTCTTTCATCAAATGACATCATTTTTGTTTTTAATTATTTGAAAAAAAAGTATAACCCATCGGCCTTCGAGAACCAAACCCACGACCATCGCGATATCAGCATGACGCTTTAGCCAAAAGTCTAAGAACAATCAAGAAATGTCATAGAAAATGCTAGAAAATACTAACAAATACTTAGAAATACAAATATATATATATATATATATATATCTTGAATACTTTTTTAAATGTTTTGAATATTTAAAAATTTTCATCTCTTACAAAATTGAAATATCTAAATTTTCCTTTAAAATTTTCTTATTGTTGAAACTTTTATTCTTTTATAACATGTCTCGGCAAGAATGAAACTTTACTTTATGCTTCATAGGGCTCCACAATAAAAAACTTCCAGGATTTTTTTTTTTTTTAATAATTAAATTTTTTTTTTTTTTTTTTTTTTTTTTTAGCTATTAAAAAAAAGCTTCCTAACACACTAATCAAAATGTCTTAGGATATTTTGCAGACCATAAAAGATGTTCTTTTAACAAATTTCACCTTTTCTATTAATTATCTGCAAAAAAAGTAACAACTCAAACTTCGAGGACTGAACCCACCTTCATCGCATTATTAACATAACGCTCTAACCAACTTATCCAACGAGCGACGCAAAAATAAGTTTACATTTACTTTAAAGTTGAGGCGCCTTGTTTTTTAGCGCGACACGAAGACGCGATAACAAAATCCAATTTTTGAAAAAAACTCCTAAAATCTTCTAAATGATATATTTATTTATTCATTTTTACTTAAATTTTTATTTTGTGGTTTTTAGTAACTAGATAAAAATCTGTTTAAAAATTTCTTCAAAATTATTAGGATACTGTGTACACAACGAAATATTTTCTTTTATCAATTGACACATTTTCTATTAAGCATTTGCAAAAATTTACACCTCGGTCCGGCGCGGAACAAACACACAACTCTCGCGTTATCAACATGACGATATAACCAACTGAGCCATTAAGAGATACATTCCTTACATTTCCTTTTTTATTTATTGTGGAAGCGTCTTGTTTGCGCGATGACATATCCAATTTCATATTATATATATGTATATCTTTATATATATATTTCTTTTGTGCGTGTGTATGTCACTGAACTCCTCCTAAACGGCTGGACTGAGTTTAATGAAATTTTTTGTGTGTCTTCAGGTGGATTCGAGAATTGTTTAGATTTACAAATGAAAGTTGTAACTTAATTAGTTCTTTCTTAATTAATTTTTAACCAACTCTTTCAACAACTTTTCCACCTAGATGGCGTGAGTTGCCGTAAACACGATATCAGAAATTATTTAATGTTGAAATGAAAAATGAATTTTTAACCGTATCTTACGAAGTGTTTAAAATATTTTTTCAAAGTTAATATTTTAGAATCGTAAACACGATGTCAGAATTTATTTAATGTTGAAATGAAAAATTAATTTTTAACCGTAACTGTTTAAAATATTTTTTCAACGTTAATATTGTTAAAAATGTTAAAATTAGTTAAAATGGTATATTCTTTTAAAAAATTCGTCAATATCCGACGGAGTTATTTTATGTTAAAATGAAAAATGAATATTTAGGCCATTATTATTTGTGCAGATGGAAAATGTACTAAAAGTTTTTGGAAAAATTTCACGATCACAAATGTTGACGGATATCCAATATATATTCGAAGAAATCCCGATAATGGCGGACAATCTTTTCATCTATGGCGGCCATCTATGTCAACAACATAGATATTGACATTGATAACCGTTGGGTGGTCCCATATTCGCCTCTGCTGAGCAAAACATTCAATGCTCATATTAATAGCAAGAAATTCAAACTTCTTCACACACCATAAATTTTAAATCAGCACAACCGGTTTCGAAAGGACGTAGCCTTTCTTCATCAGGTGCAAACACGTGCAACTGCCTTGGAGGCAAAAGCAAGACTGAAAGCAGGACAAAATCCAGAGGGGGAGGAGCAACACAAACAACCAATAGGAAGCAACATGCAGGACAGGACCAATCAGAGAGGAACACACGTACACACACACCACAAAATAAGGAAGGAGGAAAGGAGTAAAGAATTATTATTATTTTTTTCAATAATATTAAACTAATAAGTAAATTTAATAAAATTTATCCATTAATTATTATTATTTTTATTTAAATTAGAATTATTTTATTATAACTAATATGATGTTATAAACATAATGAAGGAAATTATTTAATTGAATTAAACAAATTTTTCCAGGCTGTAGACAGCAAAGTGGAATCAGATTTTTCATTGACAATTTTAACACGATTAAGGTAAATAGCTAAATTTTCTAAAAAATCCAGTTCGGAAACGTGTTTGGCATGAAAGATAATTTTGGCACTCTTAAAATTAAAACTATGATCAAATTCCCAACTGTGCTTCGCAATAGAAGATTTAGAAATTTCTTGATTAACAACATACCGAGAATGTTCACGTAAACGACATTCAAGATTTCTTTTAGTTTAACCAATATAAGATAAATCACAGTTATTACAAGGGACATTATAGATACCCCATTTTTGAAGCTCAGGAACAGGGGATTTGGTTGAAGGGAATTGGAATTTATAAATAAAATCCAATAAATTCCAATTCCCTTCAACCAAATGTGAGTAAGTATGTGAATAAAGGCAGTGATATGGCTGTATTTCGAGTTGAAAATACCAATGTGAATGCTCCTCCGGTGAATAACAACGATGAAATAACACTTTACCAAATTGTCCGGTACGTCAGCTCCAATGAAGCTGTTTGGCGTATCTTTGGTTTCCCAATTCATGAACGGGATCCAGCAGTTCTTCATTTAGCCGTCCATCTTGAAAATGACCAGCGCGTATATTTCACGAGCGAGACAGCGATTGATCGTGCTATAAATCCACCAAAAACTACACTCGCCGAATTTTTTGAATTGTGTAATCGTGCGGATGCTTTTGGTGCTTTTGTACGGACATTACTCTATTCAGAAGTAACACGCTATTTCACATGGGCTCCAACAAAAAAATGGATGCCCCGCAAGCAAGGCACGCCGATTGATGCATGTCCCGGTTTATTCAAATCAAATCCCGGATGTTCAATCCCGGTTTATTCAAACCTTGGGACGAGTATTTACAGTCAATCCAAGGCAGACTGAGTGCTTTTATCTTCGACTGTTATTGGTTAATGTCATCGGCCCTTTGTCATTTCAAGATTTACGTAAAGTGAATGGACAACAGTATCCAACGTATAAAGATGCATGCCTTGCAGTCGGCTTGCTGGAAGACGACAACCAGTTTGAGCTTGCTGAAGTAGGACTGAACTGTACAGCAAAACAAATTCGTCTACTATTCGCTATAGTGTTGACTACATGTTTCCCGGCACGAGCAGAGACATTATGGGATAATCACAAAGATTCAATGACTGATGATATATTGCATCAACATCGTTCACGGTGCAACGATCTAACGATAGTATTCAGTAACGCTATGTACAATGAAGTATTGATTGCTATTGAAGATATTTGCATTATCATTGCCAACATACCACTCAGTCATTTCGGTATGCATTCAACAAATCGAAATGCATCTGATTTAATAAGAACTGAATTGAATCGTGAACTACAATACAATACTGTAGAAATGGCAGCGATTGTTGCTCGCAATGTCCCACTAATGAATAAAGAACAAAGAACCATTTACGACCACATCATGCTCGCAGTTTTGGCAGGACAAGGTGGATTCTTTTTTTTTTTTTTTTTTTTTTTTTTTTTGGGGGGGGAGCACTAGGTGGAACTGGCAAAACATTCTTTATTTCGGTAATTCTCGCCGAAATACGATCAAATAATGGCATCGCATTGGCTGTTGCATCATCTGGCATTGCGGCAACATTATTGGATGGTGGCAGAACAGCTCATTCATTATTTAAACTGCCACTAAATATTCAAAATAACCCAGACGCAGTGTGCAACATAAAAAAACAATCGTCCATGGCCATAGTGCTGAAATAGTGTAAAATTCTTATCTGGGATGAATGCACTATGGCACACAAACATTCGATTGAGGCGTCGAACAGGACATTGAAAGATATAAAAAACAACGGCGGCACTCTGTTACTCTTTTCAGGTGATTTCAGACAAGCACTTCCCGTTATTTCGCGTTCAACATACGCTGATGAGATCAACGCGTGCTTAAAATCATCGTCATTGTGGCGTAATGTTGAAAAAAAGTACAACTGCAAGTAAATTTGTGCGTTCAAAAGCTTCAAGATCCATCCGCTGAAACATTCTCAAAACAATTGTTAGATATCGGCGATGGAAAAGTTGCTACAGATGAAACTGGATGCATAAAATTACCGACCGATTTCTGCACAATCATTGATTCTCAAGATGCTCTTATTGACCGGATATTTCCCGATGTACACAGACGATACACAAATCATGAGTGGCTGGCAGAAAGAGCAATTTTAGCAGCAAAAAATGTGGACGTCAACGAATCTCAAGATACAACATTTGTTACCAGGAGACTTGGTGTCATACAAATCTAATGATACAGTTTGCGATGCCACCGATGCTGTAAATTATCCAACAAAGTTTTTAAACTCATTGGATTTACCAGGCATGCCACTGAAGGTTGGATCTCCAGTTATTTTGCTTCGTAATTTTAACCCACAACGGTTGTGCAACGGCACGCGATTAGTCATAAAAAAATTAATGAAAAATGTTATCGAAGCCATCATTTTAAATGACAAATTTCGAGGTGAAAATATATTACTACTGCGAATCCCTATCATACCCACAGATCTGTCAATTCAATTCAAACGCCCTCAATTTCCAATTAGATTGGCATTTGCAATGACTATCAATAAGTCTCAGGGCCAAACGATGTCTGTCTGTGGCTTAGATTTGAGCACATCATGTTTTTCACACGGACAATTATACGTGGCTTTCGAGTGGGCAAACCATCCAGTTTGTTTGTATTGGCGAAAGATGGGATAACAAAAAATATTGTACATTCTGTTGCATTAAGGGATTGATATTGTTTTTAGTAATATTGTTATAAGTAGCGATATGTATATAACTTTAAAGAATCAATTTTAATAAATTAAAAAAATAAATGATTGGTGTTTTGTTATTTTTATATTCTTTCACCGTTCACAGCGCTCCATACATCTTCCACTTATATACCACATCCTTACACACTTACAATAAGTTAGTTATTTTTTTCTAGCAAAATATTCTCTAGAAATAATTTATATGACAAAACAACGTTTGTCGGGTCAGCTAGTATATATATATAAACTTTAGAATTCAGTATCGTTATAAAATTTAGCATTTAATAGATACATGATAATACCAACACCACACAAATAAAACAGATTGTAACACAGTTTAAAATTTTATAATTCATTTTTAGATCCAATTAAAAGACAAAACCAATTTAAATTACTTACGCTAGCATGAGTAAAAATGACCATAAAACTTGGACGGAGAAAGAAACAAAAATGCGAAATTGATGAAGATTCTCAATAATTTTTTTATTAAAAATGTATCTGGAAATGGGAATTTAATGAAAAAGTATAAAAATGAGACCACAATATTTATATATATATATATATAAAGCTTCTAAAAATAATTAACAAAAAGTTTTCTTTTATCAGTTGATACCTTTTCTACTAATTATCTGCAAAATTTAACTCGCTGGTCCTTCAAGGATCGAACTATCGACTACCGCGTTCTGATCGTGACGCTCTAATCGACTAAGCCATGGAGCGACAAACTGAGTAGCTTATATTTACTTTAAAATGGAGGCGCCTTGTTTACTAGCGTGACACGAAGACACAGTGACAAAGTCAATTTCATATAAAAATCCTCTAATATAAATAAAAATGCACCTTTTATCCCTCACCAAAAATACATAAATAAATAAATAAATACCATATAACAAGTTATCTTAAAACAAACAGAAATGTTACCTTATTTTTCAGTATGAATTGAGTTTAACCCTTTTAATCTAAAAGGAATAAATACAAAATATCAGTTTCACTTAATTATTCTTGTATCCCCTTCCTTTTTTAATATTTTCCAACAAAGTTGAAAAGTGTTTATGACTTCAGTCTGTCTGTCCGAGTTTTAACTTCCATAACAATTCATGAAAATCCATGAAACTGAAAAATGATATTAAAGATTAATGTCAGATGTTCCTTGTTGAAAATGGGGTAAATACTGGTTTGTGTACAGGGCCACCCAAAAGTACTCTACAGAAGTGCGTTCTACGAGAGGTATTTCTAAATATATTATTTTAATACCTTTATTTTGCTCTAATTGACATTTAGTTTTTTTTTTTTTTTTTTTTTTTTTTTTTTTTGTGTGAAAAAAAAATGTTTTCTATTGTATATAGTGTAATTAAAATTAATAATTTCAGGGCAACACAATAATATTCACATACATTAATGGCTGTAATTAGAAATTGTTGAGTATCATTTTCATTTTTATAAAGAATTGTTCAGAATTTCTTCAAAGTCATATATGTTATTCAAGTTTACCATGACACTTTTCCATAAAAAAAAGTGATATAAATAGCACAGCGGAACAAGAACACCCAAAGGATATCAATGCATTGCTTTTTATGAGAAGAATATTTACGAATCATATTTAATTAACTTTCTCCTGCGCAAATGAAATTTAGATTTATTAAAATGTGCTAAAATTGTTTTGTGTAGAATATGGTATTTTTAGAGTTAATATTTACTGCGCAGCACTAAAACATTCACATACATGCATATCTACAACTGGAAATTCCTGGAACTGCATTTATGTTTGTATTAAGTGTTTTTAATACTTTCCAATAATGTTTAAGAGTTTTTATGAATTCATTTAGTCTAACGGTCCGTCTTTGTGTCCCTCGGCATGTCCAAAGTGCTATTTCGTATACAAAGAACATTGAAAGTTGATTCAAACCACATGTTTTTTTTTTTTTTTTTTTTAATCTGTTACTTACTTTACCAGGCTTATTATATTAATTTCAGCTTTAAACGAAATTTTGAAAAAATATTTTCAAAGATATTTTTAAGTGACACACAACACGACTGTTTTTCTGGCCACATTCCACCGTTATTGTCTAATTTGAACTATTTTGAAATTTATAGACTTATTTTAAGATAAAAATTGTTGTTGAAAATTACCGGTCGGGAAATTGTAGAATATTATAACACCTGCGTTTATATATCTGGAGTAAATCTATAAGGTATCTAAAGCTATATTAAAATGTTTTAAAGAGAATTCTTTTTATTTATCATTGATATTATAAAAAGTATCATTTTTAAACGTTACACCTAAAAACTCTCAAATAAGATAAATAATATTTTAATTAATAATTGTTTAAATGTATTATTCAATTATTCAATTATTCATTTTACAGATTACGCAGGATTTAGCTTTACAATTTAATGTTAACTGAGATTACAGTGCTTTCAATATGGTCCATTCTCTAATAAGCTTAAAATATTATGTTCGTTAAGAAGGATTATAATGTGGTCAGCTGAGAATATCCAAGAAGATTTTCCTCTTTTCCCCATTAAATATAAATCCGTTCTATCAGCATCCAGAAATAATTTGCGATGAGGATATATTTTCTTCATTCAGTTATCTTCTCATTTTAAAAAGCTTTTTCTTTAATACCAGTGTACTAAAAAAGAGTGATATTAAATATTTTATTATAATCAATTTAAAAAAAATCTTATCAGATTTTGGTTTAGAATTTCGAAGATTGAAATTCGACTCAGACATTTTAATTTTATTATTATTTTCCTTTTCATAGTTTTATTGTTTCCAAAATGAATTCATGTTGCATTTTTTTTTTTCTTTTTTTTCTTTGTCGAATTTAAATGAAGGCTCAAAGTCTTGTCAAATTCATTTATTTCTCTATAAAACCCTCAAAAGTCATTCCAAAATGATGATGAGAAACTCATCGTAAAAAGTTATATATTATCTATTTAAATTGCAATATTACCTACAGTTAAATAAAAAGGCTTTAATCCTAAGAAATTTTCGAATTATCTCATATTTGTAACTCTATTTTTTTTTTTCCTCCAAACTTTAGTAATACTTTTGTTTATAGTATCTCATGGTGAATTTATAAATTGAAAAAATAAATATAAATGTTAGAGTTTTGTACTAATAGTAGTAATTACCTGTTTATAAAAGGTATAACTCATTCTAAAGATTACTAGTGGATCTGCAGATCAGGAGCCTCAACGTCCTATTTGCATCAGACATTTTTCAATAGGTCATTTTTATTTATTTCTTATTATATAATAGTATATATTGATTCGATCGACTTATTACCATAATCAGATACATTCCTGAGGGGGGCTGCCACCCCCACAACCCCCCGCTGTATCTCTCTTTCTATACCTATTTATATATCATATAAAGTGTTACGGAATTGTAAACAATTGCATTTATTTTTGTATAAATTTTTTCAAAGAGGCTTAGTAAGTCGATAAAATGCTAATTTTGTGCATTTCTAGTCGTTTTAGCGTTAAAATAGCCTAATTTTCCTTTAAAAACGAATTGAAAAGCTTCAATAAGGGAAGAAATGGATTTGGCGCCAAATTTGGCGACTGTTTCCCTCCTTGGCAATTTTTTTGGCGACCTTGGCGAGAAAATCATTATTAGGGATATACCAAATATGGAAGCTCTAATCTCATTGGCTGATGAGATACGATAATTTTCCAGAACAGTCTGTGTTCGATAGAATAGTATAAAAGGAGCATTTTTTTAGCCAAGGCTTCCAATCTCAGACCTGTGTCGGTTTCGTCAAATGCTTGCTTTGCTTTGAGCCTCTTTGAATGAGACTTGCTTTATGTGTTATTGCTAAACAGTTTGTACTGTTGTTTTGCTGTTAACGGCTGTTGTTTAAGCTATGTTTACTGGTTGAATTGAAGCTGATACTTGGTTTATAGACCTGTATTCTTCTGGAACTTTCTGTGAATAAATCACTGAATTTTTGCAAGTTTCGCCTTTCATTCTCAGACAACTTACAAACCCCCAAGTACGCAACAATATGCATTCTTATTAAACGACGGTCTTGTATTATTTCCCGGAAATTCATAAATACCGAATTTCATACAAAATAAATTACATAGCATATCGGAAATATTTTGCGAAGCCTTTAAACTAATTATCAGTTCTATGCCCACAATTTTCAACATGAAAACAGGCTTTTAAAATTCTAATAAAATTTCATTATATTTGATGGGGTGTAACCATGTTAAAATACACTTTTAAGAAATACCGACTATACACCATAAAAGTACGAAATTCCTTTATGTATCCCGGAAAAGTAGCCACAGTCATTATAAACGCCAATAATAAGAATAAATCTAATAAATTATAACTCATTAATCTTTCAAACTAATTTGACATCATTTGGATAATTACAGTACATACTCGGAATTATTTTGTGTGGTCCCATAAATTATTTAGTCTATACATAACCTTTTTTTAGAGTAAACATGATTTTAAGCATCTTTATAATGTATGTTAACTTTATTAAGTTCAATTCAGCATAAACGCATTAAAGTGCGCGCTTAAATTAAAAATTCGTCCATAGGCTCTAATGTTACGAAATTCTTTCGTGTGTCTTTGTAAACGAACCATAAACATTGTATACACCAGTAAAAACTATTCAGCTTATTTTGCGTTTAAAATTAATAATTGTTCCAAATTTAACATCGTTTGGATGACTAAGTGACACTGTCAGAACACTTTTGTAAGGTCCTGTACATTAATTAGAAAGCTTAAGAGCACATATTTTCTTCAAGCAACATAAGTTTAAGCATCTTACTCACATACTCTAGTTTCATTTTCTTCATTGCAAAGTAATGATATTAAAATGCGTTTCAACGAAATTCACCCCATACGCCGTAATGTTAAGAATTTTGGCGTGTCCCTGTACACAGTTTATAAAAAATATAGCAATGAAAATTATACAGCTACTTATATGAAAAGCTGGAATGTGTGAGCCAATTTGCAAGTCAATCGAAGGATTTTTGCGGCCGCTATTGCGGTACATACAAATTCTTCCCATAGGCCGTAAGGATAAGAAAAATTTTGGCGTGTCCCTGTACACGAACAACAAAGGGAATACACACCTAACACTATACAGCTAATTCCGTTGGGCTCGTGAATATGTGTACCAAATTGCAAGTCTATAGCGTTATTTTTGGGGCCGCTATCGCGGTACATACAAATTCTTTCCATAGGCCGTAATTATAAAAAAAACTTTGGCGTGTCCCTGTACACGAACTACAAATGGAATGCACACCCAAAACTATACAGCTAATTTCGTGGGGATCATGAACATGTGTACAAAGTTTCAAGTCAATAGCGTGGTTTTTTCGGCCGCTATCGCACGACAGACAGACAGACAGACGGACCGACGGAACCCAAAATCCTTTTGAGTCTCAACAGAGGGCCTCCACTGACGTTTCGGGAAAAATTGAAGTCAATAGCTTGATTTTTGCGGCGGCTATCGCGGTACATACAGATTCTTCCCATAGGCCGTAATGATAGAAAATCTTTGGCGTGTCCCTGTACACGAACTACAAATGGAATACACACCCAAAACTATACAGCTGATTTCGTGGGGCACATGAACACGTGTACCAAATTGCAAGTCAATAGCGTGATTTTTGTGGCCGCTTTCGCGATACATACAAATTCCTCCCATAGGCCGTAATGATAAGAAAAACTTTGGCGTGTCCCTGTATACGAACTACAAATGGAGTACATACCAAAAACTATACAGCTGATTTCGTGGGGCTCATGAACACGTGTACCAAATTTCAAGTCAATAGCGCTATTTGTGCGGCCGCTATCGCGCGACAGGCAGACACAGCCCAAAACCGTTTTGAGTCTCAATGTAGGGCCTCCACTGACGTTTCGGCAATTAAATACTCAGTAAATAAAGAGTCATGATAAATAACACATATATAATGTTTTAATATTATAGAAACAATATACATTAGAAATTTAGTTTCCTAAGGAAAAAATAAATTAAAATAAACTATTTTACTAATCGTCTAAAAAATAGGTTTAATACAATTTCAATCAAACAAATAACATATCCTCCTCTTACATTAAACGGGTAAACCACGTGATTTGTCATATATATACACTAAAGGGACAAAACAAAAAATAAGCCACACTGCAGAAAAATTAACTTATACCTTTTGTGTTTGTAATAACTTAAAAACCAATGATTTAAACAAATAAAACTCTTATGTTTGTTTTGTACAGAAGTCATAACATGATACCTATGTACATTTTCGATGTAATAATCCGTTTTATTACACTCTACAAACTATTTAATAAAAATCAACATAAAATATTCTTTTTAAACGTAATATAATAAACATATACTTTATAATCTATCATGATTTATTATATGAAATAAGCAAGTGCTATTTTAATGTATGAAATAAAACTATTTATTTGTAAGAACTAAACAATTATTTAATAAAAATATGTATTCGGGATTGGATAATTCCGCCTTTATATGGAATTGCTGCTTTAATGCGCAATGGCATAGTTTTTTACAGTTTTTTAACATGAAACTCGGAAATTTCACTGCGCCAAATATCATAAATGTTTTTTTCTAGTTATTTCAAAGTTGTAGACTACAAATTTCTAATTACCACCCACTTTTATAGACTAAACATTTTCGAGCGGATTCAGATTAGGACAATTTTCAGGTCTAATAAGGAAGAAATCCTACGATATTCTTTGTGGGATTTAATTTTAAGTAAAAAAAAAAAAGTTATGCTAACTTACAAAATTATAGATGCTCATGGGAATGGATAGGTAGTTTTTACAACTTGAATCAAATAAACGTACTACAGGCGCCATATAACAAGGTCATTATCATCTTGAAATGCTGATTGAGAAAAAGTCTGAAATACCCCCAAAATAGTCGCTCAAGCATAAATTTTTTAATGGCCGAGTTTTATTTCGGGTTAATTGATCCTTTGAACATGAAAAGTTTCTTGACTCATTGAAAAATTATGCACATCCGTGTCATAATGTACAGGAATGTGTCACTGTCTTAAAAGTTAATGTGTCACTGTCTCGAAATAAGTTAAGACAAAACCACTTCAACCCAATAATTAACTGATCATTTTTTTTAACCCTTTGAAGTCTTTCTTTTATAATTCCCTTTCGTTAAAAATGGAATTTTTTTTTCTTTCAGATTTTCTAGCACTTGAACTTGCTTTGTTTAATAGTTGTTGCTCTATATTTAAAAAATTATGTTACTAAACACTTTTTCTGAATCCTTTCAATGTTCTAAATGTAACACAAACTGTTTTTTTAAGTACTGACTTTTTAACTTGCGGTCATCTCGAATGGATGAACAACGTGGCCGCCTAGAGACAAAATTTCCAGTTTAAACAGCCAGAAAAATTTATATCTTGGTAAAACCAGTTTACCAATATTCCGTTAACATTTAATCATTTTGAAATCCCGCGGATTAAAATATTTGTTAGATTTTCATTCTAAAATTAATAGTTTTTTGTGGTATCGTTAATTTTCTTATCCTTGCCCTTTTTGAAATACTTTCTAAAATTAGAATTTTTCTGACAACTGCAATTTGTTTTTAATACTGGGCTCAATCCAAAAGTGTACGTGGAGGACGATGTAATAAAATCTGTTCGAAAATTTGCTTAAAAAAAAACAAAAAAAAAAAAAAGGCGATTCCAGAAAGATAAATGGAAAATATCCAAGTGCGGCTTTCTTTTTCTTTTCTTTTTTTTTTTTTTTTTTTTTTTTTTTTTTTGTCCCTTAGAGTATACATATTTGTCTTGGGGATGTAATTGATCGGATGTAACGATTCTGATGAAAATTTGGGGTTAGGGTTTTTTGGGGTGGAAAATAACAATTGAGCTCATCGCCATCTTCAAAAAAATTCGCTTTCGCTGTTAACTCTTTATTGGCCATTTACAACACATAGCAAAAATTGGATTTAGTTAAAAATGGATATAATGATTTTGTTGAAAATTTGGCGTTAAGTAAAGGTCGGGACATATCCTCATCCTCAGGAAAATTCGCGTTCGCTGTTAACCCTTTATTGGCCGGTTGCAGCATATAGCAGATATGAGTTTTATATGAAACTGGATATAACGATTTTTATGGAAATTTGAGGTTAAGTGTTTTTTGGGGAGCTAAAATGATTGAACACAGTCTCATCTTCAGGAAAATTCACTTTCAGTGTTAACCCTTTATCGGCCAGCTGTATCATATGGCAGAAATTAGGTTTACTCGGAAAAGGATATACTGATTTTAATGAAAGTTTGGGGTTAATTGTTTTTTAGTCAGCTAAATCCATTGGGCGTATCCTCATTTTCAGGAAAATTCGCGTTTGCCGTTAACCCTTTATCGGTCAATTGCAACATATAACAGAAACTGGATTTACTCAGAATGGGATAAAACGATTTTAATGAAAGTTTGAGGTTAGGATTGTTTTAGGGAGCTAAATCCATTTGACTTATCCTTATTTTCAGGGAAATTCTCGTTTGCCGTTAACCCTTTATCGGCCAGTTGCATTATATGACAAAAATTGAGTTTATTTGGAAATTATTATAATGATTTTGATGAAATTGGGGGTTAAGTGTTTCTTAGGGTGTTTTATTGATTGTGTTTATCCTCATCTTCAGGAAAATTTGCGTTCGTTGTTAACCTTTTATCAACATGTTGCAACGTATAGCAGAAATTTGGCTTAGTTGGAAATAAATATAATGATTTTGATGTATGTTTTGAGTTAAGTGTTTTTTCAAAAGATAAATTGATCGGACGCATCCTCATCTCTAGGAAAATCCGCGTTCGCCGTTAACCCTGTTCCGGCCAGTTGCAACATGTGGAAAAATTTGGGTTTGTTCGGAAATGGATGCAATGATTTTGATGTAATTTTTTAATTAAATATATTTTTCGTTTAGACTTTATTTAATCTTCAGAAAATTTTACACTCGCTGTTAAATCTTTACCATCAGATTTTAAATTACATTAAAAATTGGGTTTACTTGGAAATGGATGTAATGATTTTGAAGAAAGTTTTATATTAAGTATTTTGGAGGGTACAAAATCAACTAGACATCATGTTTAGGAGAATTCACATTTGCTGCTAACCATTTAACTGTCATTTGAAAAATATGGCAGAAATTGTGTTTTCTCGAAAATGGATATAACCCTTCTCATAAACGTTTAGTAAAAAATCGATAAGAATTATACTCATCTTCGTAAAAATTGGGATTTTTTTGCTATAGCTTCATATATTGGTTACAAAATATGGCTGAAATGAAGTTTACTTGGAAATGGATATAATTGTTTTGATGAACGTTTGCTGTTAAGAAATGTTTGGGATTTAAAATTATTTAGCCTTATCCTGATTTTCAGGAAATTTTGCGTTCGTTGTTAACCTTTTATCCGCCTATTTCAAAATATAGCAGAAATTCGTTTTACTCGGAAATAAATATAATTATTTTAATGAAAGTTTTGGGTTGAGGGTGTTTTGAAGAGAAAAATTCGGTTAGTTTCATTCTCATATTAGAAAAATTCGCGTTTGCTGTTAAAGCTGTACATCATTCAGATAGCTCCTTTTCTTCTTTCCCATGTTATCCTATGGTATTTTTGTTGCTTCGTTTTATAAGGATATCTCGAATATGTCGATTTTTATCTTAGTGTGAAATTAGAAATAAATAAATAAATAATTTATTTCATTAAGTAAACTTAGTACTCTAAGTCTGTATCTCTAAACGAATATTTTAAATTTCTTTTTTCAAAAAATTACTCTCTAAGCTAGAAGGCGACATATTCAAAGAGTACTATTCAAAAAACAAAATCCGAAAAACTTTATTTCTGAATCAGATATTCTTATAAAACGAAACAAACAAAATTCATATTGGATAACATGGGAAGAAAGAAAGAGGGAATCTGACTGGTTTAGAGCCTTAACCCTTTATCTTCCAGTTGCAATATATTGCAGAAATTGTGTTTGCTCGGAAATAGATATAATTACTTTCAGGAAATATATGCATTAAGAGGTTTATGGGACAAAAAACGATTGGACTTATACTCCTCTTCAGGAAAATTCACATTCGTGGCTAACCCATCTGCCGCCGGTTGAAAAATATGACAGAATTTGGGTTTACAAAGAAACGAACATAAATATTTTAATGAAAAATTAAAGTTAAATATTTTTTGAGAAGACAAAATTACATGACTTATTCTCATCTTGCGAAAAATAACTTTTACTGTTAACCCCTGCCTTTGAGAAATGTGGCAGAAATCGGGTTTATTCCAAATTTTCTCGAGAATAGTTTAAATGATTTTGTTGAAAACTTAAATATAAGGCTGCTCAAAAACTACAAACCAACATTATTTATTTCATCTTCTGAAAAATTAATTTTCGCTGTTAACCCTTATTCCTCTTGCAGGGATGGAACACGGGCGCAGAATTCATACCACTATCAATATAAGAAAAATTTCTACCTCTTGAATCAACGATATTATAGGTGGAGAAATTTCTTAAACAGATTCCGGTATGAATTCTGCGCCCGTGTTCCATCCCTGCTCTTGTTGAAAAATATGACTGAAACGTCTGGGAAATGGCTCTAACGATTTTTGATAAAAACTTATGTGTAGGTGTTTTTTTGAGATGACAAATCCATTTGATTTAACTTCATCTTCATAAAAATTAGCGTTCACCGATAGCTCTTTTCCATCCATACATTGCAAAGTATGGCTTTCTCAAAAATAAAATATGGTTTTCTGAAAAATAAAATCTAACAATTTTAATGAAAAACATAGAAAAAAGTTTATATATATATATATATATATATATATATATATATATATATATATAGAGAGAGAGAGAGAGAGAGAGAAACCAATCTAACATATCCTCGTCTCGAGTAAAGTTAGCGTTCACTGCTGCGTTAACCCAAGGCATAATATAATTGGAGTTTGTTTTTCTTGGAAACTGCTCGAATAATTTTGAAAAGTATTTAAAGGTTTTTTTTTTTTTTTTTTTTTTTTTTTTTTTTTTTTTAATAACAATTCAAACTGAATTTTTTTCTTCTACGGGAAATATAACATTCACAATTAGCCTTTACTCCGCCCGTTTCAAAATTACGGCAGAAACTTTCTAGAAAATGGCTCTAACGGTTTTGATAAAAGCTTAGTATTAACAGTTTTTTGAGATGAGAAACCTATCTGATTTATCCAAACCTTCATCGAAATTCGCGTTCTCTGTAAACCCTTTATATGCCAGTTTCACCATGTGGCAGAAATTGGGTTCACTCGGAAATGGAATAATGATTTTGATGAAAGTTTAGAATTAAATATTTTTTTTATGCGTAAAGTCCATTAGTTTTTTTTTCCTCATCTTCAATAAAATTCCCACTTGTTGTTAATTCTTAAGGCAAAATATGGAAGAGATATGGTTTTCTTAGAAACTATTTGAAGGATTTTGATAAAAAATTTAGATTTAGCGAATTTTTGAGATTACAATTGGTTTGTAATCAAAAAAGTTGACATTCTTTTTACTTAGCTTTTACCGGTAACCCGCACTTTCTCCAGAAAATTGATGGCAAGAACTTCGCTTTTTATTAACCGACTTCAAAAATGAAGGAATGTTTCTCAATTCAAACCGTATGTTTTTTTTATGTTTGTTAGCTCATAACTTTTGAACGGATGCTGCGAGTTTGATACTTTTTGTTTTGTTGAAAAGGTCTTCGTCTGAAATAGGTCCCATTGTAATATCTTTACGATCTAAAGAAAATACAGGGTGCCCAAAAAATAAGCCCCAACACTTTAACTGCTAAACGGCTGCAGCTATAGTGATAAAAATGGTATGTAAGTATAGCAAAGTGGCCACGCAGTACAAAGTTAAACCACTTGCAGCGCCACCTGGTGGAAAATAGAGGAGTTAGTGTTCCTATCTCGAAAACGGTTCTAGAGAAAAAAAGTGAATTTCAAAGTTGAAGAGTATCATCGATTTAGTACAAAAAGATTGTATAGACATTCATGCTAGCGTTCCTATCTCGGAAACGGTTCAAGACAGGGGGGGGGGGGAAGTGAATTATAAAATTCCAGAGCATCATCAATTTAGTACGAAAAGATAGTTTAGACATTGATGCTAAAAATACAATGCTAAAAATGTGCATTTGTTTGTTCGCAATTACTTACACTATACACACTTGAACTACATTGCACACGTTGTAGCGTAGCTGGTGAGACATACAGTCTTTAACAGAAGTGTCCGAACACTAGCAAAAATTCCTATGTAAAAAAAGTACATTTCATGAGGTTTTGTGAAATAAATCCTTGTATGTAGAGGATGATCGTTTATTTTATTTTACTTTTTTATTCTTCATATGCTTTTTATCCATTATAAGAAAACATAAATGTTAATCTATCATTAAATTATTGTTTTTTGCATTGAATCGTAAGGCATTTAGGAAAATCGTAAAAAGATGAAATTTTATGAAATAATCCTTTATGTGAAAGATTTTATAAACATCACACTATTTTTTTCCTCAGATAAAAGCTTTAAAAATACTCTATGTACAATGAACTGTAAAATGAAATAAATATATTCTAGAATATTTTAACTGCATACTTTTATGTAAGGAAGCGTAATACGCCCTTTACACATAGATCCTTGATGGAAAACATTATAATTTGTCAAAGTGCTTTATAGTTTCTTATATTTTATTTACGTCCTTTTATATATTTTGAATTTGAAAGGAATTAGTTACACATAAAATAATTACGCAGATATTATCTACAAAATAAGAATCGTAGTTATCTAATTAAAAATATCACAAAATAAAATTACCCTATAATTCTTAAAACAAATTAATGTGTTCTGAGTTAACCTATGTTTCTGCAGTATTTAATAACAAAGCATTTTTTAGGAGATTTTTATTCCTCATAATCATGGACCATACAAACGAAACTATATATTTTTTGATAAGTGAAAATAAAATTTATTTATAACGATATTCTGTTAATAATAAAACCGTTCAGCTAATTAGAGTAATATTTTTTATTAT
The DNA here is from genome assembly GCA_963930645.1 of Salticus scenicus. Taxonomy (NCBI): domain Eukaryota; kingdom Metazoa; phylum Arthropoda; class Arachnida; order Araneae; family Salticidae; genus Salticus; species Salticus scenicus. Next base: position 59,064,877 of record OZ005651.1, read on the forward strand.
GTGCATTACTTTTTATTTTATTTTAGTGAATGTAGAATTAATACGATAATTACATTTATGAGATAAGTAAATTATGCAGATACATAAAGTACTCACAAGGGAAGAATTCTTTCAACAAGAATTCAAAATCTGATAATACATTGTTTTAATATAAAAATATTTCATTATTTTGAAAAATATTTTGTAAATTACCTCGAATATAATTCCTGTGCGACAATAATAATATTCTTCTCAATTATTTAAAAGAAGGTTTCGTTGTATCCTTGTCTTTTTTTTTTTCTTAAAAAATTCATTTGCGCAAAATTTCATAAAGAATTCTGTTAAAACATTCGATACTTTTTTTTAAATAAAAATAACAAATTGGTGAAAGAAATGCTGCAGAAAGTCTCCACTTTTGCTATTTTATAAAGTTATTTGAAACTGATATACATTTTATTAGATTTTTTTATACCTCTTAGGCGAGTAACCTTACATAAGAGTGTACCATAAGAGATCTAAATGTTCAGCTCTCACAATAAGTAGAGGGATGTTCCCCAGGAGGCTCCAAATTGTACTTGTCGGCCAATTTATTCTAAGTTTCTAGAGGTATTTTATGCAACTGAATATAATACTAGCTAGAATTCGTTAGAAAAACTTCCTACGAAGACAGTTTCTTAGGCTTTGGTTACTTGAACAGACAACTGGTCTCAGTTCCACTGGAATACATTTATGAGAGAAGTAAAAGCGACGCATATGCGAGACAAGTTCTTAAATTAGGTCAGAAATGACAATGCGGATATTTATTCTGAAACTGAACATAATTATTATTATTATTTTTTTTTAACAATCAACATAATTTTTGAACTTTAATAATTGCAAATGCCTTATTTAAATATGTTATAATAATTATACAAACATTACGTTTTTAAAAATGTGTGGCGTAAACTTAAATATCAGGAAAAAACTTGTTCAAAACAATGCAAATTTAATAATAATAATAATAATATGTTTGATTTTTTACATTTTCGATGTGTTTTTTTGGGGATTGTCCTTATCACTTTTTAAAGTATGTTTGTGCTGAAATAGTCTATAACGTTTTAGACAATATTAATAATTGAGATAGAACAGCTTTATTTGATTTTTTAACTGATAAATGAAATATTTCCATACTTAGTCCTCCAAGAAATGGGTTTTTCCTAAAGTTATTCTAAATTATTATTTTCTATTCTTGTCTACACTTGTATTAATATTAGGATTTTTTTTTTTTTTTTTTTTTTTTTTTTTAAGGGAGAAATAATTACTCTTATGCATAATTTGATATGTAAATTAATAGCGCAATAGTTTTCCCGATATTACTAAAAATATTTATAATTCAATAAAATAACAAATTATTATCTTTTATTATTCGTTTTAGATACAATAAACTTTATTTCTTAAAGAAAAAAGAAAAGAAAAAAAGAAAGAACTACTGTTTTCTGAAATCAGGAAAAAGTATCTTTCGTAATTGAATGCATTAAATGACTGTAACACTTAAAGAAAAACATAATTAAAACAAAGATATTATAACATTTTTTAGTGCCAAAATTGTATTATTTTGAAAATTTTTAATTGTACGAAGTAAATGCCTTCAGCATTGTATAATTTTGAATTTTTTTTTTTTTATTATTATTATTTTTTTTTTTTTAATGTGTTGTTCATTTTTATTATTTTGGTATTCTGACTGAGTCTACTTAACGAAAATTTCGTTTTATAAATACTAACCATGATATTTAGCCTAGTGTGTGAATAGATTAATATCGGCGTAAGAAACGCAATTTTTAGTGATTATAAACTTTCATCTACCCGATAGCCATGAAACTTTATATAATATTAATACTTTAAACAAAATTAGAGGTTTAATTGAAAATAAACTCATGTATTAAAATTTTAATATCTCAGACATATTTTCTTAAACAACATTATATTTCTTATTCATTGAATCTGTTATTTGAGTTATAACTATATGATTAGGAGTCTCAAATCGATAAAAGTTTTTAACCTCTTAACCTTATCTAAATATATTTTTATTCTCTGTTCTGGAAAAATACATGTATATGTTTTTATCTTTATGCTCATTTCTTTAGTTAATGTAGTTTTTAAAGCTACATTTAATTTTTGCTGTTTTTACGCAATACGTTATATGCCTAAAAGCAGTTTTCAATAAATTTTTAGAACTTTTTAATTAACATGAAATTTTATCAAAATCAGCAAAAATGTAAATTTTACTTGCAGTTTTATTTAAAATTTAAGAAATTGTTTACAACATTTTGCACATAGCACAGAATTTACAAACAATACATTATTTTGGGAGTATACATAATTAACATAAAATTTACTGATTATTATAATCTGACGATTGCATATGCAAAGTACATGATTTTATATAATCAGAGGATTGTATGATTCTCAACTTTTTCTTTAAACGAAAATATTTAATGGTTGCATTTGAATCGACTTAATCATAATTCATCAGTATTAGTCGGAATTCTACAGCTAGTTTTTGATGCATTTTTTTGCAGTAAGGCTATACTATGTCATATTTATAACTTATCGCTAATGTAATAAAGCTAATTTTACGTTCAATTCAGTCGATATTTTTGTTGAAATTCTATACTTTTTTAAATATTCCTAATGAAAGTCATGTATTCCCTTTTGTGAAAACTATGATATACATTATATTTTAATTAATAGATCTTATTTAAACATTAGTTTTATTATTTCATTGCTTATAAATTTCACTCACATATTATTTAAATTTCGTAATACAAATAAAATATAAATTTATATTTCTTAACAGTAAGAAGGTGTTTTATACGCGCCATAAATCACTTTCTTATCCATATATATTCATAGAGAAGAAACCTCTCGAGGGCAAAAGGTCATTTCTTTTTCTACATTGATAGTAGAAGCAAAACAAATATCTTATAAGACAAAGAATTTTATCGCTTTTAATGCATAAAAAGGCCTTCAGCACATTTTACTGTCGATTTTACGATTACCATTTTATTTCATAAATAATGTTTATTTGTATAAATAGAGCTAAACTACAAAAATAAAATTTGAAAATTATTTGTTAATGTTCCATTGAAAGGTACTCTCCATTAATAGATATAAATGTAGAAAACTATGCGGTGTTAGAACTTTATTTAGAATTTTCAGTTTTCATTTCCTATTTCTCGAAGTTTTAAAAGAAGTAATAAAATACAACAAAAAATTAGGATTGATTTTGAGGTTTGAATAATGTATCTGTTATATAGTGACCAGATAAGAGTACTTTTATAACAGAGAAGCTTTAAAAATTGCTACATTTATCCAATTATGGATTTATTTTTTTCATTCTTAATAAAAAAGGACTAAAAATAAAATATTAATGGTAAAAAATTTACTTTCTACACTTTTTCAAAACTTAGAAAAATGCCTTTTAAATAAAGACTACCTGCAGAAAATAGGGTTACTTGGTCCACATTAATCTATTACCATCTGTACTAATCAAATATTACTTCGTTAATATAGAAAATTATTTAAATTAAATGTCGAATGAGTAATCAGCTGTAAAAGAAACTTTTTTTTAATGAACTTTATCACTTCAAGCACTGTTTACCAAATATAACCCTAGATAGCGCGGTTAAGGCACTATCTATAAGAAACTTCAAGTTTGTTTTGAAATAGAGTTCAGATGAGTCGGCCCGTGGTAATATACAGCTAATGTACCTTATATGGTACGCATTTAAATTAGCTACAATTTATATATTTTATATTTTCTAATGCTATCGTATTAAATGTATTAAATTTACTCTTGCGTAATTCATAAATCAAATTCTACAGCAAGCTGCTTCAAAAACAATACACAGTTCTTAAAACATTTTATCTTAAAGTAATGTGTCCTTAAAGCATAGGAATGGCGATTTACTATTTTTTAAACACCAGTATTTATTAGTTTAGCGAAGAAAATGTTATAAAATGTCCAGAAAGAATAAACACTCGTGAATGAGTAAAGTAGTTGAATGCTTTTATATTTTCAGATTAAAAGAAAACATAATTTCTAGTTCACATTAACATAACTTATTTAAATTTCTAAGATTTTTTTTATTAATAATTTAACTAATTTAATAGGTGGAACTGCATTGCGTTTTATAGATTGTTACATTTTTACCTTTTTAATTTTTTTTTTTTTTTTTTTTTTTTAAACGTTTTACGAAGAAATTCTTTTCTTTTCTTTTTGTAATGTATAAATATGATATGTTACAGTAGCAAAACTAAACTTCGCGTTTACTCTTGGGAAAATAGATTTTAATGTCAATTTATTGAAAAGCTTTTTGTTACGATTTGCACATAATATCATAATTATACATATAGGAAAAATCTCTCACATCCTTTTGCAAGAAGATGTGCCAAAATCTTGAATAAATACCCTTTAACCTTGTAGTAGTTTTCCAGCAAAATATAGAATCTCATTTTTTATATCACTTTATAAGCAAGAATTAAAACAGGAAAAAGAAAGATTGAAAAAGTGTATTGAAAATCCATCGCTCAATACTTGGTTCCAAGTCTACACTGCCTTCGGCTCTGTGAAATCGCATTATGACGATTCCGGGACCCCACTGCTCTCGGCAACATCTTAACCCAGCGCTTCAACATAGGTACTTATCGGACCACAGACAGCTTTTATATATGAATTTAATTTTTAATATTTTTAATAAAGTTAAAAGCTTAATAAGTTTAGTTCTTTCTATTATATTACTATTTGATTTCGATAGTAACAAAAAATAAAAAAGGATGAACTTTTCACATTCAAAGTATGTATTATGTCTCCACATAAACAATTACTTTTGAAAAGACAACTGTTAAAATAAAATATCACATTTAATTTATATTAAAAAAAAAAAAAAAAAAAAGTTTCGCTTAGGAAAATATATCACCAAATTGAGAAAATGTTTCTCTTTCCAAACGTATTGGTTTAAAGTAATCGTAATCAGTATTTCTATATTTATATCAAGATCATATATAAATTATATTTAATCACAAGGCATAATGTGAAAGAAGTAAATTAAAAAGTATAATAACTGTTGCTAAAGGATGCAGATGGTTGAAATGAAAAACACGGAATTTGAATAAAATTTAAGAAAATAAAACAGAAAAATTAGTGGAAAATTCCAAAAGAATTATTTTAAAATTTAAGATTCGAAAATTGAATAATCTCGATGCACATCTGCGAGATATAAGCTTCGTCTCTGTCAAGTATGGCAGTTCTGCGATCAATGACCTGAGTTTCAAAACGCATACAGGCACACTTACCTAAACGAACACACACACAGGCACTTCTCTTTGTTTATAGGGGAGAGTGGGGCACTTTGGGACATGGCCCACGTTTGGACACCGTAAATTTCAGCTTTGATTTTGTAAATAAGAATTAGTTTTCTTAGGATATCAAAGTGAGCCGCATATTCTACTCTTCAGTATAAATTGGAATTTCTCACATTAGCAGGTGAAGACTAATATATATATATATATATATATATATATATATATTTTTTTTTTTTTTTTTTTTTTGAAAGAGTCAAATTACAGTAAAGGGTGAGTTTATAAACGAATTTCTTGCGAAAGATATGAAATAATTTAAATATGATCAAGTGGGAAATAAAATATGGACTTTCATAATAATTTTAGTGTTAAAAAAATTGTACAGCTAAGTCTAACTTTTTGAGAGTTACATTAGGATAATGATCTAAGTGGGGCAGGTTGGTACACTCTCTCAACCTGCCCCATCACTACGCAGTACGAAGAAAGAAGTATTTGGATGTACTACATAAATTTATTGAGACTTTAAATATATTAAAATTTAAAAAAAAAGTAGGGTTATTATTAATGAGAACTTTTTTTAAGAATTTAGAAGAGAGCAAATTTCAAATGTAGAATACAATATTTGATAAAATGTGATATACTAGTATACTATACATTGGCATTTATTGGGTTCTTAGTCTATAAATAAAGATTTATTAATCAATGATGCTTAGTATATCCATGCATTAAAGTTTTATTGTCAGTGTCCCAGGACATTGTAAAAGTTTTTTATTTTTTATTTATTTATTTATTTGCTAAAGTTAAATTTGACAGAATTCTGAATCGGATTAATTTTAACTGAATCAGGAATGCTTAATCTTTATGCCAACCTGAGTTTCGTGAAAATTGAATAAGAAATAAATTTTCTAAAAATCATTATCTAAAATGTGTCCCAAGGTGCCCCAACTTCCCCTGTAATATATACAACAAAATATATGCCATGGTTTTATTTCTGGCGGCACTCTTCGCTTGGTATAAGTTATTTAGGTTTTTAAATATTCGTCATTTTCGTCTGGCTCATTAAACACTTTACAGAAATTTATCCAAATTTTATTTTACAATATAATCATTGTCCATGAATAAAAGTCTTTTTTTTTTTTTTTTTTTTTTTTTTTTTTTTGTAAGAAAGTGTATTACGTCATTGTAAATACAAGTAGTAGATTTTTATTTATGAACTTTTTTTTTTCTTTTCAACTGGGAAAAATATCAGTGTTTTCAGTCACTATTGTCATTGAGTAAATGGAAAAATAGTGGTGCAATCAGTGCTCACTATGTGAACATTTCTACCGAAGATAAGGAAATTCCCAATGCGTTAATAATATCGAAAACTCCAGGACATGCTGTCAGTGGATAGCATGAATTGGAACCTATAGACAGCAGAAACCTCTTATACGTTGTATGAGAGAAAGTTACAGGGAACATTAGCGAAATGAATATTACCTCAAAAAGCAAAAAAATCGATATACCAGGGTAAGCTTTCAAGGAGTTGGATGACCAACGCAGTAAACTGTCAACAAACGCCTCCTAAACCAAGCGACAGGAGGTGAAGAAGCAATGACACTTTACAAGAAAAAAACCCTGACTTTTCCTGGAATTGTGTAACAACAACAAAAAAAAAAAATCTTACTCTATAGTTTTCGAAAATTGAATAACGGATAACAGATAGATGGAAGGACGTGATTAACAAAATTAGTTGAATTAACTTATTTTTACACAAAACATGTTTGAAGTATAGATAGTGTTTAGCGGGTATTTGGCGCATACGTAACATACAGAGAATCAACCAATGTTATACATGGTGGCCAAAATTTGGCCTATTCAATGCTTTCGTAACTGTAATTAAAATTCAGATTGAGTCAAAAATTTGTATGTAGACAATTCAAATTATGTGCTCAAAGATTCTCAAATAATAATAAATGAATAAATAACAATTAATTAAATTATTTTTTTTTTAATTTCCGCTAGGGATGCATTACAGTCAAAATGCTTGAAATGATATTTATTAAATAACTGTGATCTATTTTAGTATTTTCAAATTTTACGACATTTAAAACTGTTGTTTTTACATTTAACAGAGTTTTTTTTTTTTTTTTTTTTTTTTTCAAAATTTTACAGATAACACAGTGATTAGCCGTTCATTTTCCACTCCTTGGCCGGTCCGTTCTCCCGATCTTAATCCGTGGGATTTTTGGTTATGAAGTCATTTAAAACGTCTAGTTTATAATGGAAATGTTGTAACTTTGGCTGACTTGAAGGATCACATACCGCTGCATGTGCGGGAGATCACTGACGATCAGCTGCTGTCAGGTGCATCTGCAGCAGATTTCAAAACTTAATGATTGGGTCCACATTGAACAATGGTCTTTACACTTGAAATCACACTGCCACTTGAAAATCTATTATCCTGATAACTTTTGAAATGTATACTTACTTAGAAACAAATTCAGACAGTGGATTTATCTCAGAAGTATATTGTAGTTGTTCAATGGGCAACTTGCTCCTTTATTTTTTTGCAAAGTAGCGACCACATGAAAACTTATCATCACGATAATTTTTAAAATACAGTCGAACCCCGTTATGACGAACATCAAGGGAATAAAGGATTTTTCACTATATCTGGTGCTTTGCTATATCCAAACCGTTAAGAAAAATGATAAATTTGACAAAATGTATAAATCATTACTTGCTAAGTGTTTTCAATTTATATATATATATATATATTAAAATTATTAATAATGACCATTTCATTAAAGAAATAAATTAAATTAAATCGTTTACATTAAACTGGCACAATATAAATTAACTAAAAGCAAAGACAAATAGAAATAAATTCATTTTACCTTTAATTTTTGCTTACTGTTTTGATAAAGAAATAATCGGTATACATCTGCCGACGTAATGCCGATTTCAAAACACTTAATAAATTTCTTTGTCTAATATATTAATTGAGTACAACAATTTTTATTCCACTATTTGTGTAGATAACTACTTCTTAACACTTTTGTAACCGCTCACGTAGATTCACGCCATTTGAAAATCTCCAACTCCATCAGTGCTCGTTTCTTTCGCAATTCATATGCTATTTATCTCCTAAAAATATACCAATATTCATATTTGTGCTATCAGTTTACTATGGATATAAATGCTTTGATTAGAAAGAGTATAACTATAATGTATATCCATTTGTATTATAAATGTGAATACGGAAAAGTTTGTTCTGAAACATTGTAACTGGGGAGAATAAGGCCCACAGGTGGACCTTACTGTGAAAAATTTAAAAACATGCGGTCGCACTAACACTCTTTGCTGTTGTAGCATCTGGGAAAGTGGGTATTTTGCTACATTCTCTTGTTCATTTCAGATGCAGAATCTTGAATTTGAGTATGATTTATTTTAATTTCTTCACATTCTCTTCATCAGTCGGATCTTCATATGTAATGACTTCATCATCACATATATCGAACAATTGCATGTCACAATCTGAGAATGATGAAATTTTGTGCTTTTCTATCCACATCGCCATAGGTAAATCTTCATCATCTTCTTCAACATTCGTTGCATCTTCAACAATTTTACTTCAACATTCTTTGTAAGGCCAGCAAATCGAAATGTTTTTTGATTGTAGAATCGAAAACAAACCGCTAAGATTTTTCGAACATTATAAGTGCATCAAGAAAAGAAACGTCACATTTTACATTTTTATCATATCTCTTTAAAGTTCATAAAATGAGCTTCTTACTGTAATGACGTTTAAGGCTTTTGGTGACACACTAGTTCGTAGGCTGCACTACAGAAGTTATATCCGCGTAAAGAGTACAATTCTACTCGATCGAAACTGTCTATCGTTATTGTGTGCACCAAAATTGTCAAGCAGCAGTAGAATCTTCCGTTTTTCAACTTATAGTTCACAATCCCACTTTCAAAGCTCTTACCCGAACAGTTCTTTATTCATCTTTACCTTACGTTTGGCTTCATAAGAAATAGGAAGTCGTATGATTTATTTTTTATTTATTTATTTATTTATTTATTTTTTTTTTTTTTTTTTTTGAAGCATCTGGTGCGTTTAGAATTTCTAATCATTAGAAACTTACGATATTCAGTTTCACTTGCATTGTTACCACACAAAGAATGCAATTATGTTTTTCCACAGTTTTCACCCATTACATTTTCTCCATTAAATTTTAATGTCTGGTTTCGTGCCATCTTTTAAAAATGTAGAACTTCATTAGCATAAACATGCCGTTTTCGTCATATTCACCAAAGATGCCATTTTAAACGATTTCTGTCAATTCGTCGATGTCAAAGTTCAAATACCTTCCGACTATCCGACGATTTCTCCGAAAAATATGTTATTCCGCTTTTTGAATCTATCTATTAGAATATAAAAATGAAATTCCAAATTTACTGGCAAATTTGTAAGTTTTTGACTGAATCATTTTCCCAAACGTTGGTACATTTAGGTTTCTTTGATTGCTGAAATGTTTTAACAAAACCTCTTCGACTGCTTGATGTTCTGATTTTCTTTCTCTCTCTCTCTCTCTCTCTCTCTTTTTTTTTTTTTTTTTTTTTTTTTTTTTTGTTTGAGGTGGGAGGAGGGAGGGGAAGAATTTTCAATTTTTTCTCGAAATATTGTTTCAATTGCAGATTTTTAAAAAAATTTATCGTCAAATGTCAGCTTGGCTCCTTCCAAATTGTACTATGATGTTTACATTTTCTTCAATGCAGTAAGCGTTACGCTTGCTGGACATGATGGATCTAATGATTCATTAAAAGAGAATTTTTAACTTGGAAGTCTGGAACCATAGATTATGACGAGTGTGTAGATTTACATAGGCTCTCCAGTGGCAAACACTCAAATAGGTAAGCGAGATTAAATTACGTCCTTTCTGCCTCTACCCACGTGTGCAGCCATTGAATAATCACTTCACTTTTACTAAATCTACATTTTGTTTCGTGCGATTTTAATTGTGCGTTCTAAAAATAGATTCTCCCCTTCCCTTCTTCCATTTGGTTTTCATGGTATTTAGGCACTTTTTCTTGTATTTTTACTTTCTTCTATATTCAATAAAAGAAAGTACTGGATTCATAAAAATTTTCGACCTCGGATTTTTGATGGATTTACACGTTTTGAGAGCTGTAGAACACGATTTGACCATTTTTACAAAATGCCTGTCTGTGTGTGGGTGACAAAATTTTGTGGCAACTGTATCTCAAGAACTACTGCACAGAATTTTCTACAAATTGGTATGTAGTTACACTTTGGCATAAATTAGTGCCTATCAACATTCGGTAAAAATTGTTTTACAGGTTGCGTTTCCATCCCGCTTTTTCTAAATTTTTAATATCGCGGTATAGGACAAAATTTTGTATAAATGTGCATAAAGAGAATTATTTTTTAATAATCATTAAGAAATTTACAAGAATTATTTATAATAGAGATAGTGAACTAGGAAAATAATTTTGCATATGTAGGAACATCACCTCCCCCTGGGTGGGGGGGAATAAATTTTCGTGATGGGTATCTTTCAAAAGAGCTCGCCAAAACCTTTAAAATGGATGGTTGAATCATCGATCTGCGATAATTTAAAATAACCTTATCGATTTTCTTTTCCTTTTTAACAAAAAATAAATAAATAAATAAATAAATAAATAAATAAAAATAAATAAATAAATAATAAATAAATAAATAAATAAAATGTAATATAGAGAATAAAATTAACTTTTTTTGGATATTTAGTGTTATACTACTTCTCTAATATGGAAATCGTACTGCATTTTCATGGAAGATAATTTTATTAAATAATGATTTTAATAAATTGTTTTTATTGAATGAATTTGCATAGGAAAATATAGAAGAAAGTTATGTGTTGGCCACAACATTCTAGTTTAGTGTATGTCCCCTGTTTTCATTCAAATTGCAGTGGTTCATTAATGCTTATGTCAAAGGTTAGGAACATTTTTAGGCTAATTCCAGGGACTCCGAAATTGTAATTCATACAAAAAAGAATCAAAGACTTAATAAACAGATTTATTAATGATTTGTAACATGTTTCACTAGCCTGCATACATCTTCTTATAAAATTAGAGATCCTGTTTTCAGGTCTGAGGGGGAAAGCAATATTAGATCAACTGAAAAAAAAAGTTCGTTATAGCCGAGTTTTATGTTTTTGAAAGTTTGCTATCAAATGATAAGGGGTTAGGGGTAGTCAGGATTTTCAAAAAATCAATTTTTTTTTTTTTTTTTTGCATTTTCTTAAAGTGTAATATCTTATAAATATTCTCTGAAAATTTGAAGTTGATCCGATAATTACTTTTCGAGTGGGTCTAATTCCCATCAGTATGCAAAAAAAAAAAGGATGCTGCACGTGTGAAAGTGGCAGATCAGCGCGCCAACGACAACACTCGGGAAGGCAGAATGCTTCGTAGGCAACGGCAAATTGATGTTTTGGAAACTTCCACAATGGCTGAAGAACTATTATATGGCCCAGGAATAGATGACTCAGTGTAAGTGATTAAATAATTCGTATTTCTGTACGTAAATCTAGTGCGAAACTTTAAATGCGTTTTTCTCAAAACTATGTTTTTTGAACTGGTGACAACTGTAACTTGAAAACCGCTCAGTAGATTTTAATGAAATTTATACAGCTTTTAGAATACATAATAAACTCGGGCCTGATCGAAGGATTTTTTTTTTTTTTTCAAAAATTTCGATTTTTTAAGACCAATTAACTGTTGACTTTTCCCCAAAAATTTAGAAAAAAATTTCCTGAGTCCGCCATTTTTTTAATTTTTGAAAAAAAAAAAAAAAAAAAAAAACCTTCGATCAGGCCCAGGATTATCTATTTATAAAACTAATTTTTCTTATCCGATTGATTTTAGATGAATCTCCAAGGACTTATCATTGTCACCGCAAGGACCTTTTTTTTGGACTGGGTCAACAGAAACAGCTATAACTTCGGAAAATATAATTTTTTTTTTTTTTCAAATTTTCGTGACTTCAAGTCAAAACATTGTATAATAATGCCATATTATTACTTCTGTAAAATAAAATGATTTAATAGCGAAAAAAAATTACTGAAAATTATCATTTTTTCGTGTCTCTGACTACCCCTAACCCCATAAATTAGAATTAAGTACAATAGGAAGACGGTGGGACTAAACTTTTATTTGTTATATCCGGAAGTTTGTTATGTACCTGGTTCACTATAATAGGGTTCGAATTATTGAATTAATTCAAATCAAATATGTACTCCGAATACTTCATTATCTTCTAAATACATTTAGTATACCCGTTAGTCAACTAGATTCGCCTTCTTGTTTCCAAAAAACAGACACTTGAAAATTTAAATTCACATAAAACTAGTATGTTGTGGCCACCACAAGACTTTCTTCTATATTTACCTATACATATTCAATCAGTAACAATATTAAAAAAAAAAAAAAAAAAAAAAAAAAAAGTACGATTTTTTTTCTGTTTTTTCTTAAAAGTAAAAAAAATCGATAACTTTGTTTTAAATTATCACAGATTTATGGTTCAACCATTCGTTTTAAAGGTATTGACGAGACCTTTCGAAAGATACCCATCTTGAAACTTTGCCCCCCCCGGGGGGGTACTTCCCCCCCCAGGGATGGAAGCGATGCCCCCCCATGCAGAAAATTTTTTTCCTAGTTACATACTACTTTTATCAATAATTCATATTAATTTTACAATCACAAGTTTAAAACAACTCTAATTATGCACATTTATACGAATTTTTGTCCTATGCTGCCATGTTAAAAATTTAGAAAACATGAGGTCACAGCGCCACCTGTTGAGCTTTTGATCCCCAAATGTAATCAGCACCAGTTTATGTCGGGGACCAACTAAATACCAAGTTTGATTAAATTTCGTTTAAAAAAAAAAAAAAAAAAAAAAAAAAAAAAAAAAAAAAATGCGATTTTTTTCTAAGTTTTGTTTTGTTAAAAGTAAAAAAAATCGATAACTTTGGTTTAAATTATCACAGATTTATGGTTCAACCATTCGTTTTAAAGGTATTGACGAGACCTTTCGAAAGATACCCATCTTGAAATTTTGCCCCCCCGGTGGGGGGGGGGGAACCGATGCCCCCACATGCACAAAAATTTTTTCCTAGTTAACTACTACTATTATCAACCTGATATTTCGAAAGATACCCATTGTGAAAATTTACCCCCCCTGGGGAGGGAATTTCCCCCCTAGGGGGGGAAGCGATGCCCCCCCATGCAGAAAATTTTTTTCCTAGTTACATACTACTATTATCAATAATTCATATTAATTTTACAATCACAAGTTTAAAACAACTCTAATTATGCACATTTATACGAATTTTTGTCCTATTCTGCCATGTTAAAAATTTAGATAAAATGCTATCACAGCGCCACCTGTTGAGCTATTGATCCCCCGGGGACCAACTAAATACCAAGTTTGGTTAAATTTCGTTAAAAAAAAAAAAAAAAAAAAAAAAAAAATTGCGATTTTTTTCTAAGTTTTGATTTGTTAAAAGTAAAAAAAATCGATAACTTTGGTTTAAATTATCACAGATTTATGGTTCAACCATTCGTTTTAAAGGTATTGACGAGACCTTTCGAAAGATACCCATCTTGAAACTTTGTCCCCCCCGGGTGGGTACTTCCCCCCCCCCGGTGGGGGGGAACCGATGCCCCCACATGCACAAAAATTTTTTCCCAGTTAACTATTACTATTATCAACGAGACCTTTCGAAAGATACCCATCTTGAAAATTTACTTCCCCGGGGGGGTACTTCCCCCCCCCCGGTGGGGGGGAACCGATGCCCCCACATGCACAAAATTTTTTTCCTAGCTAACTACTACTATTATCAATAATTCATATTAATTTTACAATCACAAGTGTAAAATAACTCTCTTTATGTCCATTTACACGGAATTTTGTCCTATGCTGCCATGATAAAAATTTGCATAAAATGCGATCACAACGCCACCTATTGAGCGATTGATCCCAAAATCTAATCAGCACCAGTTTATGTCAGGGTGCAACTAAATACCAAGTTTGGTTAAATTTCATTCATTGGTTCGTGAGATACAGCGTCCACAAAAAAATGATACAGACAGACAGACAGACCGACATTTTCTAAAAACTATTAATTCGTGTTCTCCACATCCCAAAACATGTAAATCCATCAAAAAGTGGACTTCGAAAATTTTCGCGAATCCAATACTTTCTCTGTATTACATATAGAAGAAAGTAATAGGTATTTATGAATCAAGTTGCTAAAAGCTTCATATGTACATCATCAATATCTCTACCAAGTTCACTAATAAATGTTTTACGCCAATCTGTTTCAAAATTGCGTCTACTTGGTAAGAAAAAAGAAACCAACCTACCGTTTCGAATGAACCGGTAGAACTTCTTTTGTCTTTTCTAAAATCTTTTAAATAAAAAAAATATTAAAAAAAATAAAAATATAAAAATATAAAAATATAAAAATATAAATGCACTTTTAAGAAATAATTGAATTGTTATAAGTTAAAAAATATACTAAGATATTAAAGTAACATAATGGTTGATTAAGTATTTGATAACGAACATGTTATTCAAATTTTGCTTTCATACCTTCAATTGTTCAAAAGTTATGTGAAAAAAAAAAAAAAAAAAGTTATTTTTCTAGACTTTTGGAAAATCATTCATGAAATATTAATATATTAACGACCCCTTAATGTGAAGCCTCCTTTCTAAAGATACTGAATACAAGTATGTCTCTCACCGATAATGTTTTGAGTTTTCGAGATGGCTATTTACATACTTTACAGAAATTGCCCTGAACAGTTATCTATTAAATTATGCAAAAAGATTTTTTAAAGCGTCAACACATGCACAGTTACAAACCATTTAGAACAAATGCTCATATTTCATGAATGGTTTAATATATTTATTTTCTAATTGCAGATTGTTACTAGTAATATTTTTCATCAATATATCTGTAACAGATGTTAATTTTTATTTTGAAAATCCCGTGAGAATTTTTTATTTTAAATATACAATTTCTTAAAAAACTATTTGAAAATAAAAATTCTCAAAACTATTTAAAACCTTTGTATATTTATGAATATGGATGATAGCCTTACAGCCCACAGAATAATATTCTACCATAGCCTTATAAACTAGATGCCTTCCGCGTGGCTCAGAAACTTGGTAGCAGTTCAAGCGGTAGACAACGCCACCTGGTACAGATTGCGTGACTTGTTTATTCAAGAGACAACAAAAATTTTTAAAAGTGGGATTTGATATACATAAAAGGGGAATAAGTATCGAAGAAAAGTCGATTATATTTTTCATGTATCACTTCTTAAAATTATTGGAGACAGTTGAATAAAAAAGTCGTCCAATCTGTACCAGATGGCGCTGTCTACCTCTTGAACTGTTGCCAAGTTTCCGAGCCACGCGGAAGGCATCTAGTTTAAGAGGCTATGATTCTTCGGTTACAGATCATTCAGTCTATTCCCATGGACAGAATGGTACTAAAAATTAATTTTATTGTTGTATTTGTAGATGACTCTTTGAATGTCCCCTTCCACAAAATGTTATTGGAAAATATGTGGTCAAATATCTACTTCACATACACAGATTTATATAGGAATTCTTGAAGTAATTCTTTAGGTATTTGAAAAAAAAAAAAATTAAGTCGAAGGCGGTCATATTTTTTGTCACCCATATGTACATATATATAATTGAAACTAAATTTCTTTTTATGCAATTGAAAGAATGTTTTTAAAATGAGAAAACAACTTTTCTATTTTTATTATGCAATAAATTACCTTATTCCCAAAAATACAAATACATTAACGTAAATTAAAAAGGTTATTCTTTTGTCAGTGCACGTTAATTAAATTAATTTTGTGATAAAATTTAAGTAGTTTTGAAATTTTCATTAACAAATGAATTCCTTTCAGATTTTCTTAAGTAATTTAATATGCAGAAAGTCGTTTTTCTCCTTATAATGGTTTTATTAAATTCTAGAGATTCTGAATAATACATTTAAAAAAAAAAAAAAATGAGGTTGAAAATAGTTTCTTTTATTTAAATATTAAAATAGACAATTCGAGAATATCTATTTAAAAAATAAAAACTTGCAAATGTAATAGGGAACAAAAAAATTAAGTATAATACTTGTGGAAATGAATAACTTGGTTTTGTATTAGTAATGAATGAATTAATCATCACCTGACGGATTTCAGATTAAAGGAAGTATTCTAAAGTAACACCGAGGTTTATATAATTTAATAACAACTTTGTTCATAGTACACTGTCCCAAGTTTATTTAATTAAAATTCTTTTGTCCGAGAAACTCTCTATCTTTTAAGGTACATAAAAATAGTTATTCGTTAAATATGTGACAGCTGTTCGGAAGTTTTTTGCTGGTCATATTTTATTTCTACATACTTACGTTACGACACAATAATAAAAGTACATTTAAGTAACAATTGTAATTTTCATAAAGTGAATAATTTGACAGAAAAATGATAATAGAATCAAATTGTAAATTCAGTTAACTTATTAATTCTTTCTATTAAGAAATCGTAGTATGTATTGCATTAAGATGTAATTTATTTATTTTAGCATTATTGGTTAAATTGTTGAATAATAATCCTGTTTTAAATTATATATATATATATATATTTAATATATTATTTTATACGAATATAAGTTTTGGAAATGTAAACAAACGTAATATCTGTTAGATCATGTACGCAAAAGCGTTACACGATTATTAATTAAAAATATTATTTTTTTATGCGTAAATATTGAAATGTTTTTTTTTTTTTTGTTTTTTTTTTAAGAGTCACCTGATATGATAGTTGAATTTATATTGCAGCTTAATGAAGTATTTATCTGAATGTTAAATTTTATATGTGTAATTTAGGATGGATTGAAAATTGCAAACTCATCTTTTCGAAAACAGATGCCTATTAATTGTTGTGGTTTCTCAACAAATCTTGTACTGATGGGCTTGTTTAGGCCTACGGCTGGCACCCGACAGTTGTCATAATTGAAGGTTGCCACAAGCAGTTTATTCAATGGGATTTTTGTGGGTTCCATCAGTAATAAATACAGATAGCAAAAATGTCCGTGGCCCAGAAATGGCTTAAATAGAGTGGCATAAATATAGATGGATACAAGCTCACCGTCACCAAGTTTAACAGTTGTGGCCGTAATTCATAGGACCAATAACGGACCGTCACTTACAATAAACGACATGTCTCGCTGACGTCATTCGACGGCTTGATGACCATTTTCTTTCATTTAACCTAGCTAAGTCTTAATGTACCCAACATACAGTGGAATATAGCCAATCACAGCTTTTTCCCACAAACACTGAAAGCTCCGTTTCGTTCTAGTTGTCGATTTGTACAAATAAATGTAAACGAGAGCATAGCGATTCATGCTCTGTGGATTTGATATCACCTCGCATTTCGCCATTTTGCGCGAAATTTGTTATTGTATCCTATGTGGTACGAGTAATAAATGATTTGAGCATATAAGTCAATAATTCAATATTTTTTTTAGTATTGTATTCCTTTTAAATAATTTTAGAAGGTTTTCTTTTTATTTTGTTTTAAAACTACCATTATAATCTTAGGAAAAAAAGTTTCCGGCTAATACGTATGATGGAATTTATAATTTATAATTTTTTATGATTGTTTTTGTTTTTGATCCTTATTATCGACGCTTTAAATATTTACATCACAGTAAATATTGTGATTTATATTTTATCATTCGTTTGTTTGCACAATATACTTATTTTCCCCTCGAAAGATTAAAACGATATATATCTAATAAGGTATAATTCAGAGTAATAGGTTTCAAAAATTCCTATTAATCGTACTTATAATAAAATAATTAATAATAAAGTGTTGGAAAAAATATATTTTGCACTCAGAAGTTCAATGTTTGATTGATAACTATTTCTTTGAATCTATGTTCTTTAAATGTTGACACATGTTTTTCTTGATGTAATGTTATTAGGAAGGTTAATAAATAAAATGTTTCGGAAAAAAGTTTTACAAGTGCTTAAAAACCAATTTCATCCGTTGTTTTTCAGATGATAGTAACATTTCTCTCCCATTTTTCCAGAAGACATCATACCAGAAATTTTCTATAACAATTCTAGTTTTATTTAATTGTAGAAAATAAATTTGGCCGATTTCTGTTTAAAAATTGTGGTGAGAGAACTTATTTGACCTTCTCTACAACACTGCAGTCGAGTCTTTCTTTTTATTCGTCTTTCCCAATACAAACTCAAAATATCAAGAAGATTAAGGAGATCGATTGCTATTTAAGTGAATGAATGAAAATGAAAAATTCCTGGTACATTGTATTACGTTTAAATATGTGTGTGTGTGTGTGAAGGTGTGTGTCTGTGTAATTTTAGAGCGTTTTGTGCCATCACTTTTTGCTCTAAATTTAATGCAGGTTTTTAAATTTTTTACACAGGCGTATTACACGAAACCACGTTTCTTTCCTTGTTGAATTCGAAATAAAGTCATCTAGACTTGAGTCTCAGACAAGAGAGAATTGAAGTATTTTGTTTTAACCATATGTCATAATTTAAAGCATGCAAAGTATTTTATTTTATTCTCTCTCTCTCTCTTTTTTTTTAAACTTATATTTAAGTATAATTTGATTATATTTATTAATAACAGGATTATTTAATTTTGATGCTGCTCTTAATCAGTGTCATTGCATATATATACAGAGTTACCATCTTTCTTAATTTATTCCGGAGCATTGTTAGTACCCGCCTTTTTTTTTTTTTTTTTTTTTTTCACATCACAATTTATTTAGAATAAGTCTCCAATATGCGACTATGATTAAATAAGAAAAAAATTAATCTTTAAAGATATTGGTGTGAAAAAGTGGGGTACAAACAGTGCTCCGGAATAAATTAAGAAAGTTGGTAATTCTCTCTCTCTCTCTTTTGTTTTTATCAACTTTTCTTCAATATTCATTTTGATGTGAAAATTTTATTAAAAAATGTTTAGACATAAAATTATTTTTAATGCACATTAACATTATTAAAACAATTATTTTTTAGATATATTGATTTGAAATCTTAATTAGAGTAAAAAACCATTCTAAGAAGAATTTTGCTAATGAAAAATTACTATTTAGGTCAAATTACTAGTTTTATAGTTAATAATTTCATAGTAAGATTCTTACGTTCATGATAAAAACATAATCAGATAAAGATACAAAACTAAAGAAATATATAACATACAATCCAAAAATCGTTTGACAAATATATATATTCTTTTCGTATTATTGTATGAATTATTTTCAGCAAACTAGCCATTTTTCTCTGGAAGTGTGATATACGATCCGAAAATGCAAACGGAATTTATAATCTTTTGCCTTCATAAAAATAAAATTTATAGCACCTAGGAATCGGTTTTTTATCCATGCATGTTCATGCTGTGAAAAATTCTTGTGTAGAACATTCAAAATTTCTCTTTTCGTATCGAAAGAAAAAGTTGGAAAAACTAAGTAGTAAACAAAAAATGACATTGTAAATTTAAACATTCTTATAGAAGTGGTGATATAGAAATTAATTCTAAACTTCCCTAAAAATAAAGTTTTTGTTGTCATATTTGGAATATAGATCGAATATTTCAAAATTTAAATTATACGATTAAAGATTTATAATTATTAAAGCAAATATTTAACATTTATTAAAAAACAAAAATTTAAATTTTTGACGCACCTTATCTCTGTTTATATTTGTTATAGATTTGTTTAAGGACACTTTTAAAAGTCTCAGTGTTTTATGCAGAAAGCTTTCAAGTATATAATATAAATACCATGATATTAATTTTATTATTCTCTTTCAAACATTCTGCAGGAATTGTACATACCGACCATTTTTCGGGTCACTTCCAGGGATGAGAAAATTTCACCATTTATATTACCACTAATTTTGTGCAGAAACTTTTATGGTATTTTTATAGACATATGTCGTGATTAAATAGGATATAGCTTATGGTATAAGAATAGTGGTAGAAATAAAAGTGAAATTTTTTCATGTCTGAAAGTGATCTGGAGAAAAAAGGGCGGGTAGTACGAACCCTGTTCTGCATTTTATTATCTGTTCTGCATTTTTATTATTATTATTTTTTTTTTTTTATAATAATCATTTAGCTTATATACATACGAGGTGCGGCTATTAAATAACGAGACTATTGCTGCTACAGTTGAACTACATATGCGCCAAATCCGAACGACCGACAGCAGTGCAGCGTAAAGCCTTCTCTTTCAATTGCAGCGCCTCCCACGTTTGTAGAAAAATCAGTCTGGAGGTAACCTTCGTTTGTGTAAGAGGTGTTTGTTTTGTTTTGCCGAAAACATGATAAGTGTAAAAGTAGAGCAACGAATTGTCATGAAATTTCGCATAAAACTTGATTAAACCGCTAGTGAAACTTATATTTTATTGAAACAAGTTTATGGCGATGAATGTTTATCATGTTCGCAAGTTTTTGAGTGGTTCAAGCATTTCCAAGATGGCCGAGAAAACGTTGGAGATGATGACCACCCGGGCTGCCTTTCCACTTCCAAAACGGATGAAAATATCAACGAAGTCGCTAATCTGGTTCGATCTGACTATCATTACTATCTTGAGGTTCTTGCTCAACTCCTTGAAAGAGAAAGAAAAAAAAAGACCCAAATTGTGGAAGAACAAGCCATGGGTTCTCCATCAAGACAACGCGCCGGCTCACACTGCATTGTCTATCAAGACGTTTCTAGCCAAGTTCAACATCCCAGTTTTAGACCATACGCCTTATTCGCCTGACCTGGTCCCATGTGACTTTTATCTGTTCCCCGAAGTCAAATCTGCATTAAAAGGAACAAGATTTGAGTCAGTTGAAGATGTGAAAGAAAAAGCGGCACGCCTCATGCAAGAGCTCACAGAACAAGACTACCAGCACTGTTTCGTACAATGGGAAATTCGCATGGAGCGTTGTAGGGATAGAGGAGGGGTATATATTAAAAGTGATAATAACTAAATGTGTATAAATTTTAAATAAAATATTTTACATCAAGAGTCTCGTTATTTAATAGCCACACCTCGTATGTCCTTCACACTGATCATTAACAGTTCTAGTTACGTTGTTGAATGTACTGTGCCACTGTAAAAAAGTAAGTCACAATTTAAGCGTCCCCTGATGAAGAAAGTTTAAACTAATTTGCTAGTAAATCAGTTGTTACCTAAAAAAAAAAAATCCATGTTTTTCTGTGCATATCAGTGCATTTCAGTGAAAACCGCATAGTGCGATGGTCAATACTTTTTGAATAATATATCTTTTATTTTTTCTATGACTTTTGGATCACCCTGTATATATATCATCGACATGAAAGTAGAATATCTGTTACAAAAATCTTATATTAAGATGCATTAATGTGAATCGTAGCGTTCCTATTTTTTACGTGTGTTTTTTAATTTTGTTACCATTATTTTTGCACAGCATCTTTTAACAAGCTGTTATACATAGTTGCCAGCCTTTTAATTTATACCGGAGCATTTTTAGACCCGTTTCTATCTCGCACCACTCTATTTATAGAATATTTTTTCTCTAATATATAACTACAATAAAACAAGAAAAAAATAATCTTAAAACATAGGTGGTATGAATTAAAGGCGGGGCTAAAAATGCTCCGGAAAAATTAAAATGTTGGTATTTCTGTATTATATCATTAAAATCTTACGAAATAAATAAATATACATATATATTAATGGTAAAAATAAAGTAGAACTAATGATAACTAGTAAAATATAACAAATAAAATACAGACATGCTGCGACCTCCCTGCATTTTTTGGAAAAAAGAAAAAAAAATGTGTATGTATCTGTATTTATCTAATAATTTCTAACTTTTGCAAAAATATTGCTAATAAGCGTATACATTTCTATAAATAGATAGATAGATGTCTTATAATTCAAACCCTTGAAAGAAAAACTAAGCATATAAAATCATAGTTAGCATAAATGTATATTTTTGTCCTTACCCCACACGCATTTAAAGGATATAGAATTGATTAAACACCAGTCGGATTTGTTTAGTTAACGTGTGAGACTTTTTATTATTATTATTATTTTATTTTAGCTTAAAAATGTTTTAAAAATGTTAAAGCAGACTTAAAGAGTCTGTTTAAAATTTTGTATACAATAAAATACTTATAAAACAACACATTTGCTGTAATTCGTAAATAGTTCGCAAAAGGTTGGATATAGAAGGTGTACTGGATTAAACAGTATACTGAGACAATCACAAAATAATTGTTCATAACATTCTAATATTAATATGTGATGGTTATAGTAGTAATATTTAGAAATTTCTTAAATTTCCATTTTCTGCATGTGACTTACGTGTAAGAATTGTTGCATGAGATCTTCGTACGATATATACAGCCACCAACCAAATAATATGTACTAAAAAATAATCAACTTACCTTCACATAACGAATGATTTACATGTAGAGTTTGGTGATATCTCAGCAAACAGATGCTGAGATATAGTCATCTGGATAATCAAAAACTGTGAGTAGCAAAAGCAGCATCACAACTTGGGTGATTTGCAACAAAACATGGCAAAGTTCGCATAATATGCATCTTACTTTTTAACACGCTTTTATTAGCTTCACCTGTATGTATGTTTGTATGTTTGTAACCGCTCTGGGAGCAAACAAAAAATCTATATTGTAAAAAAAGTCTTTCCCTATGTGAACGCTGTGGCTCTGAGGTAAAGCTCAGCGCTACGAACCTAAAGGTCTATCGTTCGAGCCCAGTCAGGGGAGATTTTTTTTAAAATGGTTTTTGTTTAATTCTATTAAAAAATTTAAATGTACGTAAATATTATGGTGTGTCACTCACACGATTTTCTCTTACCCTGCATTGTAATACTAAGATAAATATTTTGTTCTTTTTAGTTCACATTTCTATAAAATCGTGTTCTTTAATTTTTTAAAACTATAACATTATTAAATTTTTAAGATAGCAACAATGGTAACAAAATACGTGAAAAATATTGTATTGTACTAGCAAGCAATCTATCCGGTGTAACGCACGAAAGGTTCTTCAGCATAGTTTTGTTTTATTAAGCATCTTACAAATCAGATTTGGTGTTCTTCTATTACATAGAGGGTTGATTGGGAAGAAGTTAACATCAGTCACAAAAAAAGATATTTCCTCTTTTTTTTTTTTTTTTTTTCTCCATCAGTATCACCATACAGAAATTCCAACGGCATATTTGCTGTGAAGTTTATGATTGCATAGGATAGTGATTATATATAGAAATTATTGGTGGAAGAAGAATTATCTCTGTGTGTGACTGACGTTACATTTTCGTAGAATTGCATCGAAGCTAAAATTGTAACAAATCACAAAATGAAAAGTGAGGCCGAATAGAGTCTTTTGTCCCGACAGCATACACTCGAAAATAATCAAAATAAATTTTCATAATAGCTATATGATGTATCAAGTGTGATGTAAATGTATAAGGTATAGCTAGAAGAGTTTGCGCACAATTAAAAAAAATGATATGAAAAAATCCAAATATTAATGTTTGGGAAACTTTTGATTCATAACTTTGAACCGGATCCTTCTTCTTTGAATTTCCATAGATATTTCGTTGCCCTGTTGTAATTTAAAACAACAGAAGTAATAAAACCAAGAGAGCTACGAGTATTTTGCGCAATCTCTCCTTATAGGGTAGGAATAATTGCGCACATGGGTAGGAGAGATTGCGCTTAATCATAGCTACAATTACATTATGAATAATAATAATTCACTTAAATGGCATTGTTGTAATTTATTTGTAAAGAAATATCTTTGCATTGGGAGTGGATATTTTAATTCAATAATTAAAAAAGTTAGAAAAAGAAAAGAAATTAAAAATAAATAAAAATAAGTAAAAATATTTAAAGGGAAAAATACTAAAAAAACATAAAAAGAACAAAATTAGAAAAAGAACAAGACCAGAAAATAATATTAAGTTACTAGTTAACACGTTTAACTTAAAGATAGTACATTACCTTTTCAGCTAGGAAGGTTTCTGGATTGTTGACCGAATCTCTCGTTGTATAGAATAATTGCACATATTATTGTACATGTGAAGTTATTGTGCAACCACCTTCCAGATGTGAACCTGCTCGAGACGGTGTATCCGTCTTGAACAGGCATTTCCGAGTAAAAAAAAAAGTTAGCATACCGTGCGTGCGATGATATGTAGGTAGTCCCGCCCATATTTAAGCGCAGAATACGCCCACAATTTACTATTTATTGAAGTTTTTTCTACCACCAAAATATCCTTTACGTTTTAATATCCTTTATGATTTTAAACATTTTATGTTTATTTCATTTCATCGAAATTTAGACGATTACATTTCTTAAAACGAAGATTGAGTAGGCTGCTATATTTTACTTGCATTTAGTTTTATCTCTTCTATTTAAGCAGCAGACAGCTGCAAAAAACTTCAGCATCATACTTGAAAGTATTCCAAAGTTAAATACATATACAATAACATTTAAATACTTTGCGATAAATTTCTCCTAGGTTAACTGCATTCTAGAGGTAAATCCCATCAGAGGTGTGGCTTTTGTCGATTGTGCCACTCGTCCAATTTCAGATTTTGTGGATAATCTCCATAAAGGTGGTGCGCCGTTTCGAATGGTTTGAACTAGTCCAATGACTTTTGAAAATTAGGTTTTGGTACAGTCCCAGGCATTGAACAAACTCATCATCGTTGTCCTTCATCACCAATAAACTGTTAAACCTTTGTTAGTATAGAATTTTAAAGGCGCAAACTCTCTTAAACAGCAAAAGCACAAACTCTGCCATTTTGGTAGGAGAGATTGCGCAGTGTTCTATCAAATAATTACTCACCTTTAGAGTCAATCGTGATGCTTGTACCGTTAGTGTAGGCCAGTAGGTTATGAGAAATTGTTTAATTTAAAAATATTTTGTACTACTACCATCGTATTGAAATCTTAGGAAGATTTATGAAAATTAAAGCATTTGGTTTTGAGAACGAGACAAAATAACCATGTTTTATCTTAAACTCTTAAAGCAATCAATGTGTAAATTCAAGTCGGCACTTCACTATTAGTGCTGTACAACCACGTGAAATTTCAATTCTCCCACTCTACTCTTTCCCTCCGATCTCTAATGTGCGCGAACTCTCTTAGCTTTAAGTTATTACAGAATCTAAGATGAACACTCTTCACGAATTTGGGAAATTGGCAAGCAATGTCGCTGCCTGCTGGACAGTAATTGATAAAAACTAATTAACGTGATTTTATGCCGAGGTCTAATGAAAAGTATATATATATATATATATATATATATTAATTCTACGTAATTTCTCATGAGACACACTCCCCACAAAATTTTGTAAGACATAGATTCAGAGACAATAGCGAAAAATTGGTCTGTTTCTCTCTCTCTCTTTTGTATCCTAATTAATATTTCCACACTCTCCAAGGAGAAGTAGAAGAAACGACCTATGGGGAAAATAGCTGATTGATTATAACAACCAGAGTAGAAAAATTACGTAATGAAAAATGGAGGCGTGTTACACTACATTGGGTAGAGAAGCGTAATGCCCCTATTACGCACAACGATATTTTCCTCAACTTTTGAGCCAATTGTTAATTTGAGCATTTTTGTTGGCTCAAATCACGTCAAAGATAGGTGTAATAGGAATTTGGAATGCGAAATAATTTCTTCTAGCTAGTCATAAAAAGTTTTTTATACGAGTGACTTCTCCTACTGTGATAAGCCAATGAGAAGAAAGTTCCTTATATGCACCGATAAAAGGTATCTCCGGCGGAAATTCATTCATCGTTGTTCTCTTTGCTCTCCTATGGAAACTTCGCGTCGATCCCGTTAAAAGAACGATAAATAGGTGTGCCTTGACATGTACTGCACACGTGCAAACCAGTTTTTAGAACAAATTTTGGCTCAACAATTGCGATCCTCTTTCGCATTTCGGCTTCAAGAAATTGGAGCAAAAATTGGCTCAATTGACAGTTGCATGGAAGATCGTTCTGTGTAATAAGAGCATAAATAACCAAAATTGGAAGTAAAATTTGCGAGAAAAATGGGTACAAAATAATGGAAACAATTGACTTTAGACCTTTTTTAGAAATCGAAGAAAAACACTTTATATCGCCAGCAGTACAGCAACCAACTCACAATACTCCTGTCTCGAATAATACTACGCTGAAAAAAAAAATCACGCCCTGATACCATTCCTGCTGATTCTTCTGTAAAATGACCTCCTGAAACCGAATATGATCCCCATTTTGCCCCATCACCCACCGATTTCTCCGGACGTCACCCCCTTCCCCAATTTTTAGCACTAGTAATTTTATGGCCATGTATTTATTTGAAGAATGGTAAATAATTATTTTAACTCTTAAAAATAAAAAATATATAATGCACAGTAAATGATAAAAAAAATGGTGGGTGATATGGCAAAATGGACGTCATATTCGGATTCAGAAGGTCATTTTACATAATAATTCTCAAAAATTATGTTGGGGGCAATTTTCATGCAGTATACATAACTATCAACGCTACACATAACTACCAACAACAACAACGCATCACCAACAACGACAAACGGCTTTCTTTTATTTATTTCTTTTCTTTTATTTTTGATAACATATACATAAGATTTGTGTGCGTGACACGAAGTCCGCTTAAAAATCTTCGTCAGATAAAGACAGATAGCACAGGACAGAATTACAATACGAAGATTTGGATAAGCACCCACAGCCAGCACGGGAATTGGACCCGCTCTCCTACGCTCGAACGCGATTAGCAGTGTAGTCTATAGTGACATAACGACTTGTTAAGTACTCTGTTTAAAGACCTCCAAAATAGAAAATACGATTCACTTCATTTTACCAAACTACTTCTAAAGACTGTCCACATTCAATTTTTAAACACCTTCCACAATCTACGAAGATCCTGTTTTAAAATTATAAAACTAACTATCCAATAACTGGACACTCCATGCTAACCCAAATTCACCTCTGCTCGACACCTTGAACTAGCAATCTCACCCACAACAACGCCAAAACATGTTGGATCCAGCTAGAAACTTTCCCACTCTTCACCAAACTCTTTATCCTAACTCGACGGTACCACTTTACACATACTTTCAATACTGAATTCCCTTGGCGACTTTTACTTTCTTAACTTGACGCCACTCCTTCCTTACAAGTTCACTAATGAGTATCCAAAGTAAGTTCACTAATGATTGTTGTTTATTTTACAGTTATTCCCATTCCAATGTATTTCTTTCGTACAAAAATTTTCCCAGAAGTTTTTATGAACAATTTCCCTAAGCCTAAATTTTTTACGTCCGATACAAAAATTAAGCGATGTGTGTAAAATAAATGTCTAGTGTAAAGTTATTAATTATTAATAAGATATTTAGTAAATTAAATAAAGTTACTAAGTTATTTCATATATTATACGAAGAAAATTAGATTCTAATTTTAATTATTTGTTATTTATTTATTTATTTACTTACTTATTTTTATTGATAAGAATATTATGCATAAAACTAATGCCTTAACATTAGTTTTATGCATCCAAATAATTCTTACTACTTCAAAATCATGATATATTTTTTCTTACATTACTTAGGCATGTTTAAGGTGTTTTATGTAGGGGTTTTATAAATTCAATGAGTTTTAATGGGTTTTTAAACCGTTCAGATTATAAAAATTATGACTTCCGAAAAAGCCTCTTCCCCCCTTCTTTTTTTCCTGTAGTAATAATTTTACATTCATTTACACTTTAATTTGTAAGACTTTTAAGTAAATTAGATCATGCATGCAAGGGGTGTGGAGTGAAGAGTAAATTACTCAAAATAATTTTGTTTGTTTGTTGGGGTTAAGGCCAACTGACTGCACTAGAATCCTGGACCTTTGGATGGAATGCCCTCCGTGGGGGGGTCTTTCTAAGGGTTCCTAGCCCGTATTCAAGCGAATTTCCGAGAAAAACACGGAAAACTCCGAATGACTAGGTTGACATGCGAGACCTTGGATAGAACCCGGAACATCTTCTCTACCAGCTTTCAGTGCAGAAATGCTCAGTCACTGATGAGACCTACCCAAAGTAACTAAGTTCAATGTTAGTAGAGTGTGTGTTTAAAGTTTTTAGTCATTAAACTCAGAAAGTGACGGTGTTCAAGAGTGGTTCACTCAAAGTAAGTTCAACGTAAGTAAATTCAAGGTGAGTAAAGAGTGTTTATAGTTTTTAGTCATTACCGCAGCAAGTGAGGGAGGTGAAGAGTACTTCTCTCAAGTAAGTTCAAGGTACGCAAGTTCAATGTAAGTTCACGAATGAGATAATAATTTGAAATGAGATAATAATTTAAATTATTGTGAATATTATGCATTTTTTTTTTTTTTTTTTTTTTTTTTTTTTTTTGTTTAATGTTTTTATTAATAAGATGCCTTAGCATTAGTTTTAAGCCTGAAAATTCTTCTTCTGACTACCATAAATTCATGATATATTTTAACATAACTGTGTATTTTTTATTTTACTAAATCACGTTTAAGGGACTTTGGGAGGTTGAGACTACAGAACGTCTCCACAGTTGTTTGAAATTTAAGCTGGATCCAGCAAACTACAAAGTTGGGACGGTTAAATAACTTCGCGAAAGTCTTGGTCGGATTAGTTTCTTGTCGGCATGCTGCTGCAACGAAAGAGTTAGGTTCTGAGAGTTACATGAATGTGAAGTGATTTTAAGAGTATTGGTTGAAATGAAGTGAAAGGAGGTTAGTAGTAAGAATTATAAGATGGAGATGGTTTTAGTAGATTAGTGTGGATGGTGGTGTATATTATAGTGGATTGTGGTGTAGATTGTGCAGAATCTTAGATTGGCGATTATTGGGAGTGAAGTAGTGGAGATTTAGTTGTGTGAACGTTAAGTAGTGATGAGTGTTGGTACGCATATCTACTAGCATTCATAAAAGAAAGGTTGGTTCAGCAGGGAATCCTCTGATCCACAGTGAAGTCACAGTAGCGGAGTAAAGGAGTGCATCCGTCGCTACACTTTCGACTGTTGCAGGGGTGAAATATTTAGAATTATCTAAATTAAGTTCTGATACATATATTTTGATAAAGTAATAAAATACGCTCACTGAGCTAGTTTGATTGCCAGACCGCCCTCCCATTAATCTGTTCAAATAAAACTCTTATTTATTGTTTAATTCAAGTCTTGTGCCCTCTTTACTTATCCATTTAGTTATCTAAGTAATTAGTTAAGATGGAGTTTGCATCAACGCAAACCTCACAGTGGCGCCCATTTGAGTTGGACATCCCCCCCCCCCGCTCGAGTTTATTTTACCTGTTCAAATAATGTACTTAACGTTTTTGAGGAACTTGAAGAATATGTTGATGTGTGTAAAATTGATATTTCTGATAGATTTAATTGGCTAAAATTCTCCTTAAAAGGAGAACCTAAAATGTGGTATGAACTTATTGCCTCTCATTCCTTGGGTCAAAATCCCACCTATGAAGGTTTAAAAAGAAAAATTATAAGCACCTTTTCTTCAAGTGCCAATAGAGCAAAATTAATGCAGGAACTTTATAAAACGAAAATGTCTGTATTTGGTAAACCGACAACCTTCTTCATGCGTAAACTTGATTTAATTAAACAATTAGAATTAAATTTATCATTTTTTGAAGTGTTGGATATTATAAACGCGCTGTTTACAGTCCAGATTCAAGATTATCTAGATTTACAACCGGCCGCTTCTATTGGTAGTCTGTTTCAAAGGTTAGATAAATATCAAGCACGTCACGCTGCTAAATCTGCGAATAATTCGAATCGCCGGAAGGAAACCGTCAATGTTCAAAATGCACAGTGAGAAAAATCCCCCCCCCCCCTCATATTGATACCTTCAACCGACCGCAACAAGCTAATTTTTCCCAGACAAGAAACATTCATTTAAATCAATCTGAAACTGTTGCAGGAAATCAAATAAACTCTCCCAATACACAAGTTAAATCTATATTTTTGAATTCTATTTCTAATTGCTCAGTAAGCGTACCTCATTTAAATATTATTCTGCATGATGTTGTTACGCAGGTTTATTGTGGTACTGAAGTTGAACGAAGCTTTATATCTTATGAAACTTATACAAAATATTTTTCCTTTAAACCGTTAACTGATACTCAGTATAATGTTATTACGGCTCAAGGCCAATCTTGTGTAAATCGCAGCGTGCTTTCTTTAAAAGTATAGATACAAGAATTTGAAGTATTATGGCCGTTTTATGTAGTGGAAAATCTCCAATATCCGTGTATAATCGGCTTAGACTTTATGAAAGAACAAAAGCTTCAAATTAATTTTGCTAAAAACCTTGTACTGATTGCTGGTACTCCTGTGCAAGTTAAGCTAAGCGAGCGAACTGTTCCTCTAGACGAAAATATCGCTCAAGTAAATGTTCCTTCACGAAGCTTTGCTAATAAAAACTCTCAGTTATCCAATTTAAAGGAGAATCGGATTCCATTAAATGTTGCGGCTAAACCTTTCGCAAATAGAACAAATTTGTGTTGTGCTTCTGTTCAGCCAAAAGATTTAACTGTTAGTTTACATGCATCGCATGATGATTTATATTTAAGTTCTAAAACTGTCAAGTCGACAGATTCATCTATTGCTACGGAAATGTCGGATAACTGTGTCACTAGTTTAAACGACGAAGTAACAGAAAATGTGATTTTCACTAATGCACTACAATGTTTTAAAGCTTGTAAGCCCTCCAGGAAGTCAAAATGCATGAGTAGAAAGCAAGCTGAACCTTCTCCTGGAACTCTAGACAGTAACAAGATGCCGGGTTCAAATCCATCAAAGGAAACTGCCTCTACTACGCCTGACTCCATTCTGCAACCCGCCAGCCCTGATATTTCCCCGACAAGTGCGCAAACCAGCCTAACTAAGCGGTGTGATACTAGTGCTGTTACAGCGGAAACCTTAAGTCAGGTGCTATCGTTCCTTATTTTATTTCTTCAACAGTGTATTTCTATCAGAGCTGTACCAAAATGTACGACATGCCTTCAAGCTTTTCGGACTTTCGAAAGTTGTAGGAAAGCAAAGGACTTTCTTAAGCTGAAACATGTACAATTCAAAATTTGTGCATGAACTTTCCCATTGAAATTCATGTTTGCGCTTCGATGTCAGCATTTTGTTCTCTCTTAATATCTATTTTATGTATGTATTAAGTTCTATTACTTTTCAGCCATCACCTGCAGAGCGGGTAATATAAATTTTTTTCTTAACCCTTTGTAAAAATTCCCCCCTTTTTACTTTCCGAACACTATAGTGAGGAAAGTATTGTAATCATGCCAAAAATCCGAATTCGAGATTTTGATGTTTCTATACGTTTTGGGGTCCCTTGAGTCCGTTTTCACTATTTTTACGATGATGTATGTATGTGTGTGTGTATGTGTGTATGTGTGTATGTATGTGTGTATGTCTGTGAGTGAACACGCTAGCGTCTAAACGCTTTGTTCGATTAACCTGAAAGTTGGTACGCATATTGTAAGTCACCATAGTACGAACCCTATAGATTTTGGTGAATCTAGCACTTATAGTTTTTTTACAGGGACACAAAGAAAAATTCTTTATCATTATGGCCAATGGGAGCAAAATCTTAAAAGTGCGATAGCATCTAAACGCCTTATTCAGTTGAGCAAAAAATTTATACACATATTATAGGTCACAAATACTCAATTTGTATAGATTTTGGAGAATCTAGCACTTATAGTTTTTTTACAAGGACACAAAGAAAAATTCTTTATCATTATGCCTATGGGGCCAAATTTTTAAAAGTGTGATAGCGTCTAAACGCCTTATTAATCTGAGCGAAAAATTTCTACACATGTTATAGATCACAGTTGAACTAACTGTATAGATTTTGGTGAATCTAGCACTTACAGTTTTTTACAGGGACACAAAGAAAAATTCTTTATCATTATGGCCTATGGGACTAAATTTTTAAAAGTACGATAGCATCTAAAAGCCTTATTGAATTGAGCTAAAAATTTATATGAGTATTATAAATCACTGTTGCACTAACTATAAGCATTTTGGTGAATCTAGCATTTATAGGTTTTTACAGGGACACAACGAAAAATTCTTTATCATTATGATCTATGGGCTCAAAGTTCAGTAACGTTAAATAAAACATCGTGTAATAGATGGAGAAAAATACTCAAACACTCTATTATGGTTTTCTCTCTTTTGTTTGTTTAACAACTCCTCTTTCTTTACTTTATCTACAAAACTGTTAATTACTCAATGTTCGGAAAGTCGAGTGGAGTCACTCCAGATTTTTTTGTATTTCTATAAATAATGTCTTTGTATATATAAAATGAAACTTGGTAATTGTAAACTTTTGTATATCCTAAAAGTTTCTCTGTATATATGCTTTAGAGTGGGAAAAATAATTTTTTTTTTACTATAAGCATCAATCGTGCTTAACTTTTAACTATACAAAAACTAACAACCTAGTTTTTTCATGCTATAGACCAGGATGGGAATAATTATTGTATATAAACTATTTATATATCTTTAGAGACACTGTCTCGATTATCTGTCTGCAAAATGCAGTTTAACTTCGTATATCCCTTTATACTGTACAAGTTTTTCATTCTAGAAACTCTCCAAATGGACAGTTCTTCCTATCTAATCTGATGTCCAAACTATTACTCTGCTGTCTGCCGTCTCCTTAACTAATATCACCAGATATCTGGGAACGATATCTCTTTTAACCGGATACAGAAATTCTGCGTATTCTGATGTCCCAGGTCGTTATCATTTTAAACCCTACAGCCTCTGAATGAATTGGTCTTCAATCTGTATTCCTTGCCGCTGTTTTCCTAGCCAGCGTTTTTTTATGTATGAAGCTAATTGATGCTAATCTTCGTTTAGTCATCTCCTGTGCTCGTTTTGGTCTACAATTCTTATCCAAGTCGCTGCAAGGATTTTTTTTTTTTTTTGTGTGAAGATTTTTGTGTGAAGCATCACGTTTTTTTTCCTACTGAACTTTCAAATTTTCTGTTTAACTCTAATGTCGCATTGTAAAGCGACTTGCTTTGTAACAACAAGCTCAAGTTTAAAATTAAGATTTTGCCTTCCTGGCATAATAGGAAGACGTTTGTTAATCCTATTGTAATTCTGGTATTAGCTCAGTCAGGGTCCCGGAGTTTCTGGGGGTAAAAGAGCGCCATTTATTTAAAAGTTTAAAATTATTATTATTTTTTTTTATTTTTTATTTTTATTTTTTTTGCGTTCCCCAGTTTTTCTCTCAGGGATTTAACTAAAAAATTTTTTTAAGTTACTCTCACCCGGTAACAAATTTAAGTGACCGCTGCACTCACACTTCCGAGATATGCGATTATAATTAGATGTAGAATCAAGGTGTTTAAAATTACTCGATAAATCCCGTTGGGGATTTTCCCGACTAATTTTTTTTTTTTTCTTGGAGGGGAACTGTGAGGTTGAGACTACAGAACGTCTTCACAGTTGTTTGAAATTTAAGCTGGATCCAGCAAACTACAAAGTTGGGACGGTTAAATCACTTCGACGCCAGTGACTCGGCGCAAGTCTTGGTCGGATTAGTTTCGTGTCGGCATGGTGCTGCAACGAAAGAATTAGGTTCTGAGAGTTAGATGAATGTGAAGTGATTTTAAAAGTATTGATTGAAATGAAGGGAAAGGAGGTTAGTAGGAAGAAGTATAAGATGGAGATGGTTTTAGTAGTTTAGTGTGGATGGTGGTGTATATTATAGTGGATTGTGGTGTAGATTGTGAAGAACCTTAGTTTGGCGAGTATTGCGGAGTGAAGTAGTGGAGATTTAGTTGTGTGAAGGTTAAGTAGTGATGAGTGTTGGTACGCGTATCTACTAGCATTCATAAAAGTAAAGTTGGTTCAGCAGGGAATCCTCTGATCCACAGTGAAGTCACAGTAGCGGAGTAAGGGAGTGCATCCGTTGCTATACCTTCGACTGTTGCTGGGGTGAGATATTTATAATTATCTAAATTAAGTTCTGATACATATATTTTGATAAAGTAATTAAATACGCTGACTGAGCTAGTTTGATTCCCAGACCGCCCTCCCATTAATCTGTTTAAATAAAACTGTTACTTATTGTTTAATTCAAGTCTTGTGCTCTCTTTACTTATCCATTTAGTTATCTAAGTAATTAGTTAAGATGGAGTTTGCATCAACGCAAACCTCACAGTGGCGGCCGCAAGCGCTAGACACTTATTCCTCACAACTTTATGAAGCTAAATTATATTAAATGAATTTTGTGTGGTTTTTAAACAGTTCTTTTTTCTAAAAATTATGATTACTAAAACAGTCCGTCCCTCCCTTTTTTTCTTGCAATAGTAAATTTATATTCATTTACACTTTTATTTTGTAAGATTGTAAGTAAATTAATTCATCTATGCAGCAACAGAAACCTCTTAAGAAAACTGTAAAAATTATTTTAATGTTTTTAAAGTTATGTGGAAAATTAGTAAATGTGGAACGAAAATAAGCATGATGCTTATTACAGGCCCGTTATGTTTGTTTGTAAGACTGCATTTCTCAAATTGTTTGAGCATTTTTATAAAAGTTTATGTAACTAAATTATTATTATTTTTTTTTTTTAAGTTTATTCGATTTTTAAATCATTTATTTAAAGAAAGTTGAGAAATAAAGCTTCATTTTTTTTTAAATGTCTTATAATATTTTATTCATAGGTTTATTTTGCAAGTAAACTAACGGATAGAAGGTATATTACAATTTCTTTACTTGTCTAAAAAAATTTGACACTCCCACATACACACTTACTGAAATAAACTAGTGAGGTGTATTCCATAAATACAAACAAATTTTGTAGCACAAGTCACTTTGCAAGCAATAATAATCATAATAAAATTGCTACACATTTTCTTTTCCAGTTACTGAATTAAGACGAACGTTTAGGACCTTCTGAAGCCACCCTGATAAAGGTTCTGATAGTGAAGAACAGACTTTCACAACTTGTACAAAAACAGAAGATTTTTTTTTTTTTTTTTTTTTTTTTTTGTAAAGCCCATAACAGCAGAGGCAGATTGCGCATTCACAAAAGAAAGGGTGTGTTTAAAGTTTTTTTTTTTAGCCATTAACCACAGCAAGTGAGGAGAAGGGAGGAGAGTTGTTTAATTTTAATCATATTGATTTAAATCTTGATCAACAACAAATGATTTAAAAATAATCCTAATGATGCTTTCTCTTTTAGATTGTTTATAATTGCATCATGGATAATGTTCATTTATATTTGGAAAAAAAAAAATCTTAAATAATATTCAAGATAATTTAAAAGAAATTAGCCACTTAATCAAATATTTTTTTTTTTTTTTTAACGAATGTATATAATAAAATTTTAATCTAAGTACATAACTCAATATTTTATATAAAGGTTTTCAAAAAATTTTACTTTACATCAGAGTTTACATCCACGAAGTATCAAACCTCTATTTAATGCTACTTACGACCGTATTCACCATTAACTTCAACTCTCGGCTAAACGTAAAAACTTCAAAAGCGTCTAAAGGCAGGGTGCAGCTTTCTAAAAAAATTTGACCGTCTTCTTCTGCCATCTAGCGACGGAGGTTTCATGAAAGGTTTCCGCTGAAAAATCTTAAAGTAACAATGCTGCTAGATGGCATAAGTAACGCATCAAAATTTGCTGAAAAGCTTTACCCAGACTTTAATCGCTATTCAAGTGTTCGTGTTCAACCGGGAGTTGAAGTTATTGGTGAATACAGCCGTGAATGAATTCATTGTTTTTTTTTATTCATTTGTTGATATTTTGCGTGTGCCAGTAGTGGCCGGTCTAAGAAAAATCTGGATTCAATTGTTGAGATTACTTTTAAAATATGGCAAAGTTTTATAAAATTGAGAAGGTGTAGAAAATTTATTTAGGCTATATAATTAAGAATACACATCCTTTGATCACATTTAGGAATCCTAATGTTATTTAGGTATTATGAACATTTCGCTAATATTGCCCGCCAAAGTTGTGATGTCGCAAAAGTTTAAACACAAATGAGGATTTATGCAAATATCTCTTTAAATGTGATTGGTGGAGGTTATGTGAGTCTTATCTCCTAGACTATAAAATGTAAAAGGTAAGACTCTCCGCTGTATGTGTAATTAAAATGCCGAAATTGCTGAAGTTCTCGCATGAAGAAGTTGCGAAAGTGCGAAAGCTAATGGCAGAAGATAAATCCATTTTGCAAATGTCACTTATTTTAAATCAGTCC
Source organism: Salticus scenicus (assembly GCA_963930645.1). NCBI lineage: Eukaryota > Metazoa > Arthropoda > Arachnida > Araneae > Salticidae > Salticus > Salticus scenicus. The sequence continues at coordinate 59,101,603 of OZ005651.1, forward strand.
AAATGTGGTATTTATAGTATGTTTCAACATTGAAAACATTTTAAAAAAAAATAACGTATCGCTGCGGAAGACAGAGAAAAAACACATTTCGTGAGGACAGAATAATTAAAAGAATAGCTCTAACTGACAATTTGTCTCTTAATTAGATAAAAAATTTACTTGGATCAAAAGATATCACGTGATACCATATGCAGACGAATAACCAAATCAGGATTCATTAAAAAATAAAAATTAGCTCTTAAGCCATTTCAGAGCAGTGTCATAAACAAGCAAGGCTTCAATGGGCAAATCAGCACATGAATTATCGTGATGAATGGTATAGTGTTATTTTCTCTGGTAAAAAAAAAAAAAAAAAAAAAAAAAAAAAAAAGTGGAATTTAGATGGTCCATATGTGTTATTCTCATTATATTGGCGTGACTTGAGAAAAAAATCTGAAGAACACATTTTGCAGGCAACAAGGTGGTGGCTCACTCATTGTATGGGGCGATTTTGACTACAATGGACAGATTTCACTTTGTTGCCTGAATACAAATAAATATCAGGAAACTCTCAGTGAGCAATTGTTGCCGTTTGGTAAACTAATAGGTGGTCCCAACAGGATCTTTCTGCAGAAAAATGCGTCGATACACAATTTCCGTTCTATAAAAGCATGGCTTAGATCTCAAAGTATCATTATAAGGAATTGGCCAGCACTCAGCCCAGATCTCAGTCGGATAGAGAACATCTGGGGAATTCTCTCATGTGACTGCTACAAGAATGGGATGCAGTATTATTCAATGCAAGAGTTTAAATTAGTGATCTAGGAAGTCTGGTGTGTACTCGCTCCCGAAACCTTCCAAAAGCTCGTATGTTAATGGAAAAGCGCATATTTGAACTCATGAGGTGCAATGGAAACACCATAGACTATTAATGGACTTTTATGCTTTGTGAAATGCAAATATTTTGATTTTCTTCATGAACTTTTGCGACATCACATTTTTTATTATTGTATAATTTGTTATTTTTCCTTCAATTAATTGTTTTCGAAATGAATTTTAATCCAATTGTTTAGATTCAGAAAAACTTCCGCAATTCCGAAGCATTCGTCGTATATTTTTCATTTTATTAAAAAAATTAGCTTGTGCATAAACTTTCGCACCGCACTGTAAAACACTTTAATGATTGTTTCGTATGTTTGTAACCTTTCAATAAACAATGATTGAACACTGAAATGGTCACTTTCTCATCTTTCTTACTCCCTTGTTTACTCCCGAGCAAGAAATGTGGGAGGCCATTTTGGGCGCCATTTTGGTACACATGCTTAAGGTAAGTAACTCTTGACCATTGCAATGTGTTTGGCATCGGAGAGTACCCCTAAGTAGACGTTTAATCATTATTTTAAGCCAATGGACAAGGGTGATATTAGGGCAACACAGTTTTGACCGCCATCTTGGATATAGGACTTATTTCGCTAAATTCCGGTCTAAATTTCGCTTTGGCAAGAGGCAGATTCGTATTCAGCGGGGTCAATTTACCCTAAAAACATTATTACCCTAATTGTTACATGTAATGCTTCTTGCATTGCACATTTTTAAAAACGTGCATAGTCTAATGGGGTTGATAAATGGAAAACATTTGAATAATAGGGTAAGAGCACCAGTAGTAGACACTTTAAGGACATTTTCTGGCTATTTTTTTCGTAATTTTCTAAATTTCAGAGACTCAAAAAATAATTAATGTTTCACGCCTTTATTAACTCTTTCTTTACATGACTGCATTATGAAAATTTCTAATTGTAGCATTTATATATGTAAAAATCAAAAATCCTGAGAGCTTAAAATGAGACAGTGCTGGACACACTAAAACCCAGTAGTGGACCCTTTTTCGTTCCAGTAGGTAGACCCCTTTGAATTATTGCTTTAAAGTTAAAGGCAGTCCCCACTTTTACAGTTTTTTCTTTTACTTGCACAAACTTTTATCCTAAGCAAAGCTCTTGTCGCAATTTATAATTTAAAATTTATGATACTGCACTTGTTTAAAAACTGTTTTTGAGACCATTTCTTATTCTAAAATTTGAGACACCGGGCTAGTTTATCCCCACTTTTTTCTTTACAAAATTTGGTCGCCTTACTATTCACATATTTATTATTCAAGATCGTGAAGAGATCGTAATTACTGAATTTGTTTTTTTTTTTTTATTTAGAAAATTTAGTCTCTTTAGTATTCGCACATTTATTATTCAGAATCGTGAAGGAATGATGGTGGTTGAATCTATGGGTGAAACTATCTTCGAGTGCCCATAATTCCAATCTCAGCAATTTAGCGACCTTTCGGTTGAGTTGCTTTGACGTTGCACTAAATGTACGTAGTTGGCTATTGACGATGATTTGGGAGTCATCCCTAAACGTCCTCCGGAGACAAACTGTCATATTTTGATCTTGTATGGAAGGATTGGCTCCCTCTTTTCATCACGATGTCTTTCACGCGAAATTGATAACTTGATGGAGCATAACTGATTAACGAGAACACGGTCACGCCAATCTCTTGGACCCTACGTAAAACAATGAGATATATAACTCTTTAAATACCAATGTCCTCCATGTTTACATCCAAATTAAACCTCTGGGGGTCACCAAATGTCTCCTGACAATTCTTATGGAGGAATTCTAGACCGTCGCCAATTGCCCATAGTGTAGCACTAGAACGGCATAAAAACTACCCATCCTCAATCTTATAAATACTGACCTCTGGTATGTTTAGAGCCCCTTAAATAAAAGATATAGGCCGGCGCATCGCCGCCATTTTGTTGCTTCGGATGAGGGCAGCATTCCCGCTTGGCGCGATTTTAAGAAATCTTGATCTGAAGCTACGATCGGTCAAGAGTTCAAGAGCAATAAGCAAGAAGTAATATCCCTAACGACGCAATTATACACTGTACATTCTTGGTATGTTTTTCATCCTCAGGATATTTTGTGGATGTACTGGGAATAAGATGTGTTGTTAGGACTATTTCTAACAAAAAATTAGTTTACTGTTTAAAAATGAAAATTCATTATTTATTTACTTACTTTTTCAGCTATTTCTAGCATATACTATTCATTTAAAAAAACGAAACTTAAAATAAATGTAATTACTACTAGGAAATTAAACAAGATTGGAGACCCCAGAAAATGTCGCCAAAACTTAAACACACAGTAATAAAAGGTCTTCTTTAATTAATTTATGGTTTTAACATAAATATTATGATTAAAATAGTACATTCTTTGTATTACACGTTTGAAGATGTGAAAAACACACAGAAAAATATAAGTAGATATAATCTATATTAATTTATTCTTACTCAATTATCTTACGGAAATCTGAACATTTTATGTTCTTTTCTTGAGTGATTATAGCAATTTATCACTAAACAATCTCCCATATGATAATTTACAGAGCTAAAATTATGAAAATGATTAAAAAAGTAACTTCAAAGTAATAAAAAACGATAGAAATAATGGCTGCCGTTTGTTTATCTACGGAAAACTCTGGGTACATGTGGCAACCCTAAGGCAACAAAATGGCTGATGCGTTATCTCGTATATATAGGAGCTTTAGATGTGTTAGTTCAATGTCGATGTTTTAATGTGAACCGAACTTAACCAACTAGTCTAATAAAGAAAGCGCAGGTAACGTCACGCGTTGACCAACTTGTTTATTTGTGATTCTACTTAAGGAAAAACATTGGGATTTCCACCAATATGGCTAGTTCTTTAGCCCTCAGTGAGTGGCAAAGATTGAATGACGGAGCGTTTGTTTATAAACATGCCCTTTGCTTATATGGAACCCAGACAAAAAAAATTCGCGAAAAAAAAAAAAAAAAAAACTTATGTTTTGAGACTATCGCGTGTTTCAAGTGAATTCCTGTTTTGTTCCACCTTCTAAATTTTGAAAGCATGGAAGCCATCCTCTTCGCAAAATATCAAAATTGTGATGGAATGCCTCTTTACACCTCCCAGACCGTCGCCAATTGCTCAATGCGTAGCTTTAGTAAGACGTTAAAAACACCCAACTGAGCTCTAAATTTGGGAGATACAGAGCTGTGTCCACTACTGAATCTGACCTTATAAGTCAAATGAGCCAGTAGTGGACAGGGCTGTCCACTACTGGTCACGATGACATTTTTTGGTACCAGTAGTGGATACCCATAAAAATACTATATGTTAAGGCAAGATTTAAAAAACAGCACAATAAATGAATTCTGCATACTTATTTTAGTCATATGAAAACAAAAGGTAGAAGATATCAGTTAAAAATAAGCAGAAACAAAGCAAACAACATTTTATTTCCTTATTCAAAACAAAAAGAAAAAATCTCCAAAAAGTGCATGTTTTTTTAGTTAAACTAACGTTATTCTAAAATTGATGGCCGGAATTATTTGTTAATAGTAGAAGGCTGTAGCTTCCTTCCTGAACGTTGCTCGAACCTTTAAAAGGATTAAAAAGCTGATTTTCCAAGTTTAAATTTAAAAGTGTCCGCTACTGGTGCTTTTACCTTATATTGAGTTCGATACAAAATAGTCTCGCGCTTTTTCAATTATTATATTAATACAAATGTTCAACATCAAATTATAGAATAGTACCTCTAATTTAGTAATATTCGTCTTTTTTCAGTTTTTAATAAATATTAAGGAAAAAAAAAAATCGAAATATTTTAAATAAAAAATATGCATGTCCGATAATATTTCTTTTTAGGGATTTACTACCATTGTTTTTGGATACACTGTAAAAAAATGTTGTAAATTTACCGCAATATTCAACCACCGCATGGTGTAAAAAATTCAATCACATGTGAAGTAAAAATATTTCAAGGACTATGTGTATTTTTTGGATACTCCATCTGACGTCAACACATCACATGGCATAGATACACAAATCAGATTAGAAAGAACTAAAGTTTTCAAATTAATCGTCATGTTTAATTTACCGCACACTTGAAATTTAATACGCAAAGTGTTGGTGTTTTTTTTTTTTTTTTACCCGCAAATTTTGATGTAATCAAGCATGTTCATTTTTACTTTCTTCTATCTTCAATAGAAGAAAGTATTGGATTCGTAAAAATTTTCGAATTCGGGTTTTTGATGGATTTACACGTTTTGAGAGCTGTAGAACACGATTTTACCATTTTTAGATAATGTCTGTCTGTCTGTCTGTCTGTCTGTGTGTGTGTGTGACAAAATTTTGTGGCAACTGTATCTCTGGAACTACTGCACAGAATTTCATACAAATTGGTATGTAGTTGCACCTTGACATAAATTAGTGCCTATCAACTTTTGGTAAAAATCGTCTTACAGGTTGCGTTGCCATCCCGCTTTTTCTAAATTTTTAACAGGGTGATATAGAGCAAAAATTTTCAAGATGGGTATCTTTCGAAAGGTCTCGTCAGTACCTTTAAAACGAGTGGTTTGTCTATAAATCTGTGATAATTTAAAACAAAGTTATCGATTTTTTTAAATTTTTACGAAAAAAAACTTAGAAAAAAAATCTTTTTTTTTTTCTTTTCTCTCCCCTTAATTTTATCAAACTCCCCCGGTTTCCGTGTTCTGACAAACTTAAACTAGTTTTTGCTTTTTTCCCCTAATTTTGTCAAAGTCCTACGGTTTCCGTGTCTTGACAAACTTTAACAAATTTTCTCATTTTACCCAAAATTTTGTCAAAGTCCCATTTTTTTTTTTTTCTCCCTTTAAATCTATCAAACTCCCCCGGTTTCCGTGTTCTGACAAACTTAAACTAGTTTTTGCTTTTTTCCCCTAATTTTGTCAAAGTCCTACGGTTTCCGTGTCTTGACAAACTTTAACAAATTTTCTCATTTTACCCAAAATTTTGTCAAAGTCCCATTTTTTTTTTTTTTCTCCCTTTAAATCTATCAAACTCCCACGGTTTCCGTGTTCTGACAAACTTAAACAAATTTTTGCATTTTCCTCCCAATTTTGTCAAAGTCCCACGGTTTCCGTGTTTTGACAAACTTAGAATAATTTTCACATTTTACACAAAATTTTGTCAAAGTCCCACTTTTTTTTTTTTTTTTTTTTTTTTTTTTTTTTTAATTATTGTTATTGAGTGAATTTGTATAGGAAAATATAAAAGAATGTCTCGTGGTGGCCACAACATACTAGTTTACAGTGTAGCAATTTTACACTAATCTAATATCAATAAATAATTACAAAAGGTTCAATTAAAGAAAAAAAAAGAACTGTGAAAATAGGCGTTCATCATAAATTGAAAATGACAGCAAAGTATGATCTAAAGTCGTTCTTAAACAAATTTAAAAATTTATATATTGACTAACCTTAAATAATTAAAAAAAATACTTTTATTCGTTACGTAAAGATAATGAGCTGTTTAATTAAGCTTAAATATTTCGTTTGAATACCCAAACATATTTTTTTAAATCGACTTTTTTACAATATAAGATGGATTTCTTTTCTAAATGAGCACGCGAACATATAAACATATTAAATTGTTAATAGGGCATGACTTCAAGCATTTAATTCGAAAAGTAAATTTTGTTCAAACATTAAATACATTCATTTAATAAGGAAGTTATTTCCTGTTGTTTTATATTTTTGATTCCCTAAATTAGAATAACTTTATATATTTTTTTTTATTTTGTTTCTGTATTACAAAAATATAAAAGTTTAAATATTCAACAATTTATTAAAAAAAATTATATATATATTCATTTTTCTCACATTACATAAATAATTAGCGAAAATTTATTGATTTCCTGAAACTATATATATATATATATATATATATATATTCGGTAACAAAAGTGTTCGAACACTAGTAAAAATTCCAATGTAAAAAAGTACACTTCATACGGTCTTGTTAAATAAATCCTTATCGAATCCTTTTCTTAGTCAGTGTAAGACCAGGATTCGATAAGGATTTATTTAACAAAACCGTATGAAGTGTATTTTTTTTACATAGGAATTTTTTCTAGTGTTCGGACACCTTTGTTACCGACTGCATATATGTATGTATGTTTGTATGAATATATACATGTATATAATTTTAACTAACGAAATATTTAGTCAAATGTACTTTTTATAAATAAAGTAGACAGATAAGATATTAGTACGTATTTAATCAAGGATGGATGGATGGATGGGTTTTACGTCGCACTAGTGCTGCGCAGATTGGCAATCTTATTTAATCAAGAATCAAATGTGTCATTATTATATTTTGATAAACAATTATGGAAAGTTTTCTTTTTTTAATATTTTAGACAGTTGTTGAATAAATTTATCTTTCCTGACAAATTCACTTTTTTCTATTATGAGACTTGCTTGAAAATCACACTTATTATTATAATTATTATACAAGTGTCATGTTTATAATGCATACTATTTTCAGATTTCACAATAAATATAAACCTCAAAGAGCTGAAAATAAACATGAGAATAAATCCGTGTAAATCTGCTTTTAATACATAGAAGGAAATAGGGCCAATGTCCGTCTAATTTTCTCCTGTGTAATACATTAAATAATACTTTCCTTACGAAAAATCTTTGCAACTTGCTAGCAGCATTACTTTTCTTTCTTTCTTTCTTTCTTTTTTTTTTTTTTTAATATTTTGTGAAGCTAGTGTGATATTTCGTACACTGCTAAATTTGGATTCATATTACTGAAAAAAAAAAAAAAATTGCTTATTTTGAAACATGTCAAAGAAGAGACTAGCTATGAATCAAAATGAAGTGGATTTGAAACACTGGTGTTATTACTGTGAAATTGCATCCTCTTCTCAAAAATGTTACAGCATGTATCAAGCTTAAGACACCACCTTCTGAAAGTGATTTAACATATTGTCAATTTTGAGGCAATTTGTGTAAAAATAATGAAAAATGTCAGAAACTCTAAACATGCACTATCTTGTTTGTTCAGAGTGGAGATTATGTTTTGCTTTCTCATACTGACGAGGAAACTCTTTCAAGTGTTAATCGCCGATTTTCTTTCAAAAGAAATTACAGAAAATAGTTCACAATATACTTAATTTACTGGTAAAAATTTTAACTGATGAATCGTAACAGAAAAGTAAAAAAAAATTGTTACATTTTATGTTTTTAACGACAAATAACAAAAAGTCATTGCCAAGTTACATTAACCATCGTTCAGTTATGGTTGGTTGGTTGGGTTTTACGTCGCACTAGTGCTGTGCAATGGGCAATTGCCGACGCTCTGGGACTGAACCCTAGAGGTGGTCCGGAGACATTCTATCACAATTTTGATCCTATACGCAGAGGATGGCTCCCCCCTTCGGTAACCCCCAGAGGTATAATTTGGATGGGAACATGGAGCACATTCCAGCCACGAGAGATTTTGCGTGAATCACCCACCATTAGTGTACACGACGGTCCTCGGTCGGCTCGAATTCCGAACCAATCTTCCAATGGACTTTATCCGCGTTACGTAATAAACCCCTGAGACGTGACTATTACAGGTAAAATGCAGGATTATAATGTTTAAATTTATGCTTTATAGGGAAATGTTTGCACTGAATAGGGAGATATTTGTATATAGAGGGAAATTCATATTGAGATAGAGAATCAGAAGTGACATGTTGGGTATGATTTAGCCTCGAACCAAAGAAAACGGATATTGCCCATTACGAGCCCGGAGCTCTTTTGCAGTTATGCCAAGGAACTTAAAAGCAAGACATAAGATGAGATGAGTGAGTTTATTGTCACACTACAGCAGTGAGATTTATGTTGGCTAGTGCTACCTTTGGGCAATTAGTTTAAGGTAACCAAATGTCCACATTTTTCTCGAGGCAGCCTTTATTTTGAAGGCATTTTCGTAAATTTTGAAAAAAATGTAGAAAGAACAGTATTTATCATTGATATTTTATTTTTAGTCCTCATTTATTAAGAATGCATGCGTAATTGGTTCATGGTTGATGGTTGGGTTTTACGTCGCACTAGTGCTGCTCAATGGTCAATTGACGATGGTCTGGGACTGACCCTTAGAGGTGTTCCTTAAACATGCCTTCACAATTTTGATCCTCCATGGAGGGGATGGCTCCCCCGTTTTGCTGACCCCCCAGAGGTATAATTTTGATGGGAATATGGAGGACATTGCAGCAACGACAGATTTTACGTGCACCAGCCGCCATTAGTGTACACGACGGTCTTTGGCGGGCTCGAGTACCGAACCCGCATTCTTTCAGTTACGACCTCAGCATTCTACCGACTGGACTACCGCGGTGCTCATGCGGAATTAGATAATTGTAGCAATTTTAACGCATTTCTGTTATAAAAGTACTCTCACTATAAATTAGGTGCGGTTACAGCGAATAGTATATGCAATGTGGCAAGCGTTTATGATCGAATGCTTAAAATAATGCTAAAAAATAAGGCTTCCCAGATGGCACTGCGATCGGATTTTTTACTGAAATCGAAGAGCTGATTGGCTTTTCCCAGTTTTGTCTGCTCAATCACGTGATCAAAGCACATAATTAACAAATACGGAGTTTTTCAAGCAATAAACTCGATCGGACTGATCTCTGGTGAGAGGCTTAATTTTTAAGGAAATGGTTTGCTGGTCCCTTTCCACATTATATAGTCTAGGCGCTGTAGTGCGGTATGGAGACATTCTGTTGGGCCCTTCGTGGCCGAATGTTATGTCACCACACTGCTAATCGCCTTCGAGTGTAGGAGAGCGGGTTCTATTTCCGTGCTGGCCCTGGGTGTTTTTCCAATTCTTCGTATTGTAATTCTGTCATGTGCTATCTGTCTTTATCTGACGAAGACTTACAAGCGGACTTCGAGTCAAGCATACAAATCTGATGTATATGTGTTATCAATAAATCAATAAGACATGCTATTACAATTTTCATCAACTGCGGAGGGAAGGGGTCTCCCGCTTCAGTAACAACCAGAGGTATTAAATAGATCCCTTACGTGGAGGATCAGAATTATGTAATGGCATGTCTCCGGACCATACTTAGGGGACGTCCAAGACTGTCGCCAATTACATATTGCGCAGTATTAGAGCGACGTTAAACCCTACCTACCTACCCACCCAGAGGTATTAATATCAGAACATGCGGGGAATTGGAACCAACGACTGATTTTGTGTGCACCAGCCATTGAGTAGTGATAGAAGTAGAGTACGGTTTCACTATACTGGCCATGCAGAAAAATTCCGCGCACATCATTGCGGATTTTTTTTCTTTCTTTTGGAAATATTCGGTTTCTTGGCAACTGGTTCTTAGGGTTTTGCATGTTTTAAATGGTTTGGTGGAAATCTGCTTTCAAGGAGGTTGAACGTCTGCTTAGGTGGAAGTGGAATATCGGTTTGGCGAATGAATTGGTAGAGATGTGATGTAAGGGAACAAAAAGGTTACTAATCCGGGGTCTACTCTAATATCTAGTCGATTGTATCAGCTTCCATCAGTGCACACGACGATCATCGGGCGGCTCGAGTATCGAATCCATACCAAGGTTTTTGTTGAATGTTGAGGGGGGGGTTTATGTCGCAATAGTTCTAGACTATGGGCAATTGGTAGCGGTTTGGAACTCACCTCATGGGGTGCCCGTAGACATGCCATCACAATTTTTATATACTGCAGAGGGGATGCCTACTTTACTTATGTAACTCTCAGAGGTATTTATTCCGGAGCATGGAGGACATGACCGTTTAACGTGCACCATCTACCATTTAAGTACACAACGATCTTCCGTCGATTCCAGTACTGAACCTGCAATCTTCTAATTATGAGTTCGGTGGTTTACCATCCATAAACCGTAGTTCTCCTGTTTTTATGTTATTCACCTTGTTTTCTAAAAAACAAACAAACCAATTGATTACGCCGCATTGGTTGCGAGAACTTCTGGTTCGACTGCTACAAGCTGTAAAAAACCGTGATGATTGGTTGAAATTATTCACTTTCGTTCTCAACCGGAAGCTCAAAGGACCAGAAGTGTCTGCTAAAGAAAAAACGCCCCGCCTACAAATACCGTTAGTATCGAATATTTATTTATTGATGACTCATATGCATCAGATTTGTATGCTTGGCTAGCAGTTCGTTTGCAAAGCTTCGTCAGATAAAGACAGATAGCACATGACGGAATTACAGTATGAAGAATTTGTTGGCTTCTTGGTTTGGTTTAACGTCACACTGGTACTGCGCTATGGGTAATTGGTATCTGTCGGGGACGCATCCCTAAGTATGGTCCAGAGAGATACCATCACAATTTTGATCATCCACGGAGGAAATGGCTCCCCTGCTTCCGTGATCCCCAGCGATATCATATGCATGGGAACATGAAGGACATGCATCCTCTGCAGTGGGACATCCCCTGATAGGAACATGCATCCCCAGCATTGAAAATAGACTTTATCCGCGTTATGTAATAAACCTCTGACAAGTGACTATTACACGGAAATATGCAGGATTTTAATGTTTACATTTATGCTTTATGGAGAAATGTTTGCATTGTGTAGGGAACTATTTGTATATATAGGGAAATTCATAGGGAAATCGAGAATCAGAAGTCACATGTTGGGTATGATTTAGCCTCGAACCAAAGAAAACGGATATTGTCCATTAAAATTGTGTTTACATGTTACCTTAAAACTTTTAGTTGGTAGTCGCAGACCGTCGCCAATCACCATTAACGTAGCACTAGAGTGAAATAAAATTCTCTTAACCACATAATGTATTTTATGTAATCTTTTTCAAATAGCAAAGAAGGCTTCGGTAACCTGGTTAATACAGTCTTCAGCAAAAGTATCCGAGCGCTAGCAAAAATTCCTATGTAAAAAAAAAGAACACTTAATACTGTTTTGTTAAATAAATCCTTGTCGTATTCTGTTCTTAGTCAGTCTAAGAACGTGATTCGACAAGGATTTATTTAACAAAATAGTATTAAGTGTACTTATTTTACATAGGAATTTTTCCCAGTTCTCAGATAATTTTGCTGTCGACTGTATTGTTCCAAATGCAGCAGTGGAAGATTGTGGGTCTCCCATTTGATTCTTCTTGATTCTTAAACCGGCCTAAAAATTGATGCAAATTAATGGTGGCTGGTGAACGTAAAATCTGTCGTGATCGCAATGTACTCCATGCTCCGAAATTAATACCTTTGTGGGTTGCATGACAATGATCCATCCCCTCAGCGGAGTATTAAAATTCTGAGGGCACATCTCCAATCGTACCTTTTGCATGAAGTAAAAACAATGAACATCAATATTGCAATAATTTAAAATAATGCAAATTAAATTTTTAATTTACTTTTATATTTTATTACATTAGAATACATTTGTATAGTGAGTGAGATAATTTTAACGTTGAACTATAACTAAGCATTGGATGATTGGCGACGATCTGGGACTCACCCCAAGGGTTGATTTGTTTGTTGGTAGGGTGCTTAGGTTTAACGTCCCACTAATACTGTGTTATCGGTAATTGGCTACTTTCTTGGACGCACTACTAAGGACGGTCCAAAGACATGCCAGCAGAATTTTGATCCTCCTCGAAGGGGATAGCTCACCCGCTCTTTCACTTCTAGGGACATTTATATTGTGATAAATTTACTAGCCATGTTTGCTTACATTAATTTATAGACGAGTTCGTTTGTCGAGTGGGGTTTTTATTCGGCAGATCTTGTATTTTTTTCATTCTTTTCCTTTCCTTTCCTTTTATTTATTTATTTACTTAGTTTGTGTGTGTGTGTGTGTGTTTTTAATGAACAATGAAGAAGGCTAAAAATCGCTCCAAACCACTGAATATCGGTGAACGGCCTTCTTCTATTTTTTAAGCCTTAAATATTTAAATCGCTCTGATATTTGATTGTTTGAAATTAACAAGAAAAAAAAATTATAAAAATAAAAATATCTAAAACAAGAAAGAAAAATCATGCAGTACGCATTGACTAGTAACACTTTCCAAATGTACGTAATTCTTGCATCGTATAACATTTAATATTCTTTGCCTACGTTATCACACAAAAAACAGGTGGACTGAAAATATACAGATTGAACAATTGATTTTAAAATCATTCTTAGGCATTTTGGAAAGCGTTAAAAATGCTTAACGCAAAAGAAAATGCAGCCGTTAGATTACAATTACAGCTTTTAATCTATCTGAATATTTTAGTGTAGCCCTATAAATCTGAAAGTTAATCATATGATATTCTATACAAAACATTATTTTAGAATATTAATAACACATGTCAATGTTTTTATAATTTTTGCACTAGAAAGTTTTTCAAATATAACTTTTAAAAATTTCTTTCCTAAAACATAATGCACTGGCATTTTTTTTTATTATTTAAATATTTAATTTTTTTTTTTTTTTTTTTTTTTTTTTGTCGACCCTGTGCACAAACTAGTTTTGCGTAACCTATCAATGTCATTTTAAATAGGGGACATTCCATAGTGAACTTGATTGTATCATTTTTTAAAAATCTCAAAATATTTACGGACGCTAGGAGCCGGAGACAAACAGATAGAAAGACAGACAATCGCACAGACAGTTACACAAATTATAATCATATTCCCACAGAAATTATAAGAAAGTGTTAAAACGCTTAAAGTAAACGAAAGTGCATTTCCAGCAATTTTTTATTAATATCTCTTAATTAAATGAAAATTTTTTTGTGGCCCTGTAAATCTAATGCTAATCATACTGTATTATTCTCTCCATTTTCAATAGTAAGCATCCGATAGTGAGCGTCAATAAAATATATCAGTTTGAAGAAATTCCATAAATATTTACGGGAGTTAGAGTACAGAAAAACAGACAGAGAGACAGACAGACGGACACAAGAGCAGTCAGACAGTCGCACAAATCAAAATGATATTCACACTTAAAAAATGTTAGAAAGTGTTAAAAAAGCTTAATGTAAACGAAAGTACGATTCTAGCAAATTTTTATTAATAGATCTTAATACAACTGAATATGTTTCTGTCGCACTGTAAATCTAATGCTATTCATGATATATTCTATGCAAAGCCTTCTTTTGTGCATATAAATAATATATTTCAATTTCATAGAACTTTGCGCAGAGTAAGGTTAATAAAACTTGGTTTATAGAAATATCTCGCATAGAAAGCATACATTGGAATACTTTTGAGTGTCCCTGTACACAAACTAGTAGTGGTGTTTAAACCATTTTATTCTGGAAACATCCGATAACGAACCTGAATAACATATTTTAATTTCATTAAGATTTGTGTATAGTAAAGCTATGAAAAAATGTTTTATAGAATTACCTCTCATAGAACACAATGCTTTGAAATACTTTCGGGTGTCCCTGTACACAAACCAGTAGAGGTAAAAACTCCATTTACAATAGGGTTCATCCGATAGTGAACTTCAATAACATATATCACTTTCAAGAAATTCCATAAATATTTACGGGAGTTAGAGCGCGGACAGTCAGACAGACAAACCGAAGTCATTAACACTTTTCCACCTTGTTGGAAAATGTTAACTAAAAAACATACTCATACACTTATGGCAGAATATTTTATATAATTTTATGAAAATTAATACCAAAAATTTTGTAAAAATCTGCACTAGAATTTTATATCAAATGTTAATTGCACAAGTGCTCGACTTCGCGTGGAGTTTGTTGGTCTGTCCAAAAAGAAAGACGAACACCTTCTTCCGATTAATGTTTTTATCAACCATAAATATTAATTAATATTATCTACAGTCCCTGGCCAAATTATTAGATGCACTATAGTTTTTTAATAATTACATGTTTTGCAGCTCAGAGAATGGTTTCCAAATGGATAACCGCATTAATTTTTATGCAAGATGGAGCTCCCTGCCTCACAGAACGGCCTGTTAAAGATTGTTTGGAAGTGCCAAAAATCCCTTGTTGGATTGGCCGGGTAATAGCCCAGATGTGAAACCTACTGAAAACGTGAGGGAGCTGATGACGAGAGAAGTGGCTAAAGGTGTGATCATAAACAAAACGCAACTCTTAGAAAAGGTCATTCATGTGTGGAATCACCATCCTCAGATGCATAATTGAAGCTCGCATAGCTGCTAAAGGTGGCTCAACAACGTATTAACATTTAATTGCATTAATTTCAAATTTTTTCAAGAGTTAATAAATACATATTTTTTCTATAACTATAGTATTTTTTTTGTGTTAAAAAACAGGTAATAAGGTGGATAATAATAAAAAAATATACATTGTATCTAGTAAAAACAATAAAGCTGTATAGTATCACCTGATAATTAAGATTTTACATAGAATTTTACAGTGCGTATAATAATTTGGCCAGGGACTGTAGAATTGCAAGTGTTGCAGTGTCTGCTCTTCATTAATCTCGCACTATCAAGTGTTAGATTTCGTATGGATTTCTTTGGGGTATCAAAGCAATAAAGCATCTACATGTATTTAATCTTCTTAAATTAAAAATCACAAAATTGGAACCGCCAAACGGACGCTTATTTTGAAATGTTGCAGGCATGCTCTCATTTTTAATAATCTTTTAAAGCTTTTCTATAGTGACTCAGCAGCTAATTTTTTCAGTAAAGTCGGTGATTAACAATTGAAAAAGTTTCCTTCTGAGTTCATGAAACTTATTCTCAAAAAAAAAAAAAAGAAAATCGTATTATTATTATTATTATTATTATTATTATTATTAAAATCGTTAAATCCATTTCTTTGCTTCATTGCACTTTTGAAAAGAGGTGAAATAATGACATACATTGCAATACTTTGCTTTAGAGGTATTTGTTACGGTATAATTAGAAATTTATATCTGTTGTCTTTTTGTTTTTTCTCTGGACCACCGAGAGTTCACTGAGGAGGACTAGTCTTAATTTTAAAACCAACAGAAAAATTGTTTGAATTTAATATATTTCACTCTCATTAGTCAATAACAATTTAGATTTGAAATTTTAACCAAAATGTACTTAGCGAGTTAATTATCAGTAGGAAATAATAATTAGTAAAATATATTTAGAAATACAAAACTTGAAAACCGATAATTTTAGCTTTTAATGAATTAGAAAAAAACAAAGAATTTTAATAACATTTCCCTTTCATTCATATTTTTAATGAATAAAATTTTGCTATTTCATGGTAGTCGGAGAAAAATCTGAGAATTTTGAATTTTTGATTTCAGTATTCCTTTAAGAATTTTAATAATTTGAAATCGCAATTTTGAAATAACTAGTATATTTTTAATAAATTATTTTTTAATTGTACTTATCAACCACATACTTTCAGCAGTTATGTGCACTCTTTTGCTTTAATCATATTTATTTAATATTTTAAGGTTTGAAAATATTTTTAAATTGTGAAATTTTGATTAATCATTGTTCCGACGTTACAAAATCTCCACACATTTTACGTCCAAATCTAATATACAAATACAGTAAGATTGCAGGAGGGTAATAGGATTACTATACATTAGACCACGTTAGAAGAAAAGATAATGTGGGTAGATGATAACAGCAAAGATATTATTTATAATCCTTCCCATAAGCATAATATATGAAATCCGAAAACAAGATTTACAAATTATTTTTCATTAATTAGGATGTATAAATATTTATATTTTTGAAAATACATGAATAATCATGGATTACCTTAAAATTATTATGCTATTATTAAGTTGATGAAAATAAAATTTTACTTATACAAAATATTAATTATAGGAATGTAGTATAAAATAGAAAGCATGATTCTAGTTTTCGGAATATGTAAATATTTTTTTGTTTTACAATTTCCATATGTAGTTTTTTAGTGTTGACTAAAAATCATATCTCATTTTTTAAAATTATTTTGAAGCTCCATATAAATTCAAACAAAGGAATTAAAATCAAGCTTACGTATAGACCTTTTATTTATTTATTTATTTCTGTAAAGCATGAATATTTGAGTTTCAAAATAGCACGCTAGAATGATAAAAATTTCCATAACATTTATTTTTATGCTGTGACCTATAACTATTTTAAATAATTAATTTGGTAAAATAGACTTTATTTTTAATTATAAATTGGAAATTGGAAACCATATTAGCATTAAATTGGCTTTAATGTTTATAAACCTAAGTGACTTAGAGCTGGTTTTATAACTGTGTTAGCATAAGAAAAAGAGAAGGTTTGAAAATGCAGTAAAAAAGCATGAAATAAAAACGAATATCACCACGGTGAAAAACCAACTGACACCAGTCAAAAAAGCAGGATATGAGAAAAAAAAAACTGTTAAAGAAACAGATGTAAAGTGCTGGTGCTTAATGTTGGAATATGGTTGAAGACCTATTGTTTCGATAGGTGCCTAAGGTCTGGTTAGGATGTTCTCCGTGAGAGTCTTTTTTGGATGACCGAATACGTATTTACGTTTTTTCGGAAAAAATCCCAGAAAACCTCGAAAGTCTGACCGACAAGCGTGACTTGAGTTCGAACACAACACTAATGGCTTATTAGAGAGGAGAGTTGAAACTCTCGACCAATGATGGAGTCGTTGGCCGTGTGCAATTTTCGGAGATATCTTGCAGCTTCCAACCTCAAAAATGAAATAGGTTTAACAGTATTAATATTTAAACTTTGTGTATAAAACCTTCTCCAAAATTATTTAAATAAAAATATATAAAATAAAGATAAATATATTTCTCTTCATTTTTAAAATAAAAAAAAATACAATTTTTTCTTTTAGATATCGAAAGTTTACAGTAACATTCACCGGGACGTTTGTAGTTTATGCTTGTACTTGTATAGGATATTTGCATAAAAATAAGACAACAGTTATACATTTCCAGTATTTTCAATAATTTTAAAGAAGAAATTCTTTTCTTGCTTAAAATTTTATTATTTAAAAAACAATAGACAGGAAATAACATTTTATTTTCGATCTAATAATGGCACTTGGGGAAGAGTGCAGGAAACAAGAAAATAACAAATCCCCCAAAATCCCCTTCCACCTTTAAAGGAGAGAAAGTGAGAGAAAAAAAATAACTTTATGTATCTCTGTAAAAGCAATAATTATTAAATTTAAAAGTCTTTTTTCTGAAAAAGTGGAACGCAGAAAATAAAAATGTTTGCACGTTTTTAAAAGTTTATTTTTTATTTATTTATTTATTTATTTTTATTTATTTTTATTTTTTTACAGTTTGCGAAAATTTTTATTTACTTCATTTATTAGTCCTTGTTATTTTTATGAAATAAATCAATTAGTATTTATACTGAAAGAGAACAAAAAAGTGAAAAATTTTTATAGTACCAAATATCCGTTCTTAAATAGTTAAAAATATTTCTTATTAAGATATTTTTTAGACAATAATTACCTTTTATGGTTATAAAATGTGCACAGAGTGTTACCATTTAATTAATGTGAATATTTTTCTACCTCTATATATTAACCACGCAATAAACATGTATCCTATTGACATTTCTGAGATTTTTTTTTAAATTAATACTATTTAACTTTCTTATTTATTTATTTATTTATATATTTATTTTCAGGAGGTTGATTTGGTCAAGAAGCGTGTGTATCCCAGGTAAGTCTCCAGTGTCCTGAGAGATCGAATATACAATGTAAAATCGTCCATTCCATGCAAAATGTGTGCACGTTATGCCTGTTTAAACTGTTAGTTTTACTACGTATTGAACATGATGTCGTACAAGTTTAGATAAAAATTAAAACGATAGGTATGTTGGAACTCGCATTTAAATACATATTTCATGACTAAGAAATTATCTGTAATTTATCTGAAAACATAATCAGAAAAAACCCTGAAAAACCCTGAAAACATATGACAACCATTGAAAAAGGCAAATTTTTAATATTGTTTTCAATGCATACTTTTTCAGCGTACTAAATTAATATTTATTTGAACTTGAGATTAAAAATAAAACTGTGCACATTATTATAATCCTTATAATTACTATTTAAGACCATCAAATTTGAAAAAAAAAATTTTTAAATTTTAAAATTATATAATTTTGAATTAGGGGAGACCGGGGCACAGTGGACCACTTATATATTCTTTTTTTTTTTTTTTTTACAAAAGTAGAAAAGCAATATACTTGGGGAAAAAAATAGCAAACAATACCTAAGCCATTCTTGGCATATCTTCTTATTATTTTTTTTAATAAAAATATTTCCAAAACATTATGTATAAAAAAATATAAAAAGCGAAGCAGATCGTTTCGACGCAGACGGTTCGACGCCAACGGTTCGATGCCAACGTTTCGACGCGGGGGCAGTTCGACGCCATATTTTTTTTTTCATATTTTTATTTATTTTTAGAATAAATATGCAATATGCCTGATATAATATATATATTTTATATATTATATATATGAAGCGTGATTCAAATTAATAAGTAATATGACTGATTTTTATTTATTGAATTAGCGATTGTTTGCATGCGTATTTGAAATAAATATATGTGTATATGTGTGAAAGTGTTCTAGATTTTTTTTGTGTGTGTGTGTGTCCCAGATTAGTGAGAAGCCCCCTTGCCAACGTCAAGGCCCCGGGACGCGTATCTCTGAAATGTTGGCGCGTACAGAACAGATTGGCGCATTTTCGTAGCTAACGCCAAAATCTCTCTACCGCAAAGCGATCCTTGATTCTACTTCATTCCGCATTCGTGAAAACTTCAATCTTTTTTTTTTTTTTTTTCTCCCTCTCAGAAGAATAAACTGCTGAACCTGTGTGTTAATGAGTTTTAGCGTCGTTATTTTTAAATAATATACTCAATGTCTAAATTTAGTAGGAAACCTTCACCTTTTTTTTTCTAATTATTTATTTAATTTTTACTTTTTCTGATCCATAAAAAGAGTAGAGAAAATATTGTTCTTTGGTCAAATTTTAGAAAAAAAAAAAAAAAAAAAAACTATTTTTTGTCCAATTATTTAATTTCGACTTTTTTCTTAATCCAAAAAAAAAAAGTAAAAAAAAAAAATTACTTTTACTATTTTTACTTTCTCTTACCCATTAGGTAGAGAAAGTATTGTTTTTGGGTCAAATTTCTGAACACGAGATTTTGTTATATTTAAACGTTTTGAGGTCCCCTGAATATGAAAATCATGTGTTTAGCAAATGGTCTGTGTGTGTGTCTGTGAGTGTGTCTGCCTGTTATCAGCATATCTCAAAAACAAATTATGGCAGAAAGTTCAAACTTGGTATTCTAGATGTGTATCATATAGGGATGCTACAGTAAGATTTTCGTTAAGATCAAGCGAATGGTTCGCGTACAGGGACAATCAAGAGAATTCTAATACATTACGTCTATGGGGGAAATTGCAGGTAACTAAAGTTTAACGTCTATAGACTGCACTAAACCAAATGAAACGAATATATATTTTTTGTAATAGAGATAGTTAACTGGGGAAAAAATGTTTGTGTATGTAGGAGCCTCGCCTCCCCCCCTGGGGGGAAGTCTCCCCTCGAGGGGAGTAAATTTTCATGATGGGTATCATTCAAAAGAGCTCGCCAATACCTTTAAAACGAATGGTTGAACTATAAATCTGTGATAATTTAAAACAAATTTATAGATTTTTTTTACTTTTAACGAAAAAAAACTTTTTTCAATATGGCAAAATAGGGCAAAATTTCCTTTAAAAATCCATTAAGAGAAATATTTTATCTTTAGGATATCACATCACTTTAAAAATATCATTTATGTTACACCACATAAAGTATAAACATTTTAATTTGAAAATTTCGCAAGTAATTTAAAATTTAAAAATTCTTTAATATGACAAAATTGGAAAACATTTTATGTAAACTTATGTTTTTGTCTTAGTGCATTGGAAATAGTGTTATCATATCGCATTTGAAATTAAAGAACGAAAGCACGCCTAATAAAATTAATCAGCAAATTAGAATAAGTTAAATGTATTGGATCGGATTGAGATTAGCCTAGTTAGAGGGGCATTTCAGTCTACGACTATGTTAGTTTCCTATCATATTCATTACTTTTTAACATGAAGCTTAACAGAATGTTATTACGTTCGCTCTTAATAGCATTTCATCAGAACAAATATATGATGATAAATTGAGCAGAATTCATCTATACCGACATGTTTCTTTTAGGAAAAGGTTGTAAATAGATTATGCATATCCTTATTCCCTTGTTTTTATAACACATTACGATTAGATTTTTTATGACTACTGAGAAGGAACAAATAGAATAGCACTAAAAAAATCTTAAACGTTTCACTTTTTAACTATGTACGTTAGAAGGTATAAAGATTGAGATGTCTAAGAAGAAAATTATATGTAGAAGGTTTTATGAACTCTAAATGTGGAATTTAAAACAAAATATCGATATTTATTATGATTAAGATATTCTTAGAAAAATACATAATAGTCAAATATATAGTGAAAATTCAAGCTCTGCATCATAAGATAAATATTTTATAAAGTTAAGTCATACATTTAAAATAATAATAATAATACAAAATAATAGTTAAACAGAAATAGGGTAAGTGCACCAGTGATTGACACTTTTAGAGCAATCTCTGATGTTTTTAATGTTCTAGTCATCAGAAAATATGTTTAGAAATCTTAAGTTAGTACATATGGTATGAAAGACATTCAGAACCACATATATGTTAAAATATATACATTTGATAACAATTATATTTTTTTATAATTTTATTTGACACCCACTCAGTTTTCCAGTAATTGACACTGCCAGTTTTTTATTTTACCAGTTTTATTTTACCTATGGTCCAGTGTTAGACATAAAATGTTAAAATTCTTATATGTAAAATACTATATGATTTTATAATTTTTTAATTATTTCCGGATAGATGTCAATTACTGCTACTGGAGCATGCCAATCACTGGAGCACCTACCCTAGTTAAAAAATAATGTAACATTTTTAACTTACCAATTTGGACGGTGGAGAACTCTGTATACAATCCAATGAGTATTAATTATTGGACCAAACACTTTGACAAATTTTTCTGCTTCCTTCTCACATGTTAAATTAGATCTTAAAGTTAATACATTGTCATTATTAGAATGTATTACTATATGCGGAAAACTGCCTTTTAATTTTGAAATAATAGTGTGAGCTTCCATTTTGCGATTTAAAGCTTTAAATATGACTTGATTCAACAATAAAAAACAAAAGCGGCAATGTTTATTTACACAAATTAAGTGCTGTGTAGTTTTTTCTCTTTGAACGTCCACATTTGGCGAAAATCGCACTGTTTGGCGAAAATTTGTCAATCTGCTCTGTACGCGCCAACATTTCGGAGATACGCCCCGGAACATGAGGGACTTTTATTATTATTATTATTATTATTTATTTATTTCACAAAGCAGCATCAAAAAGGCAAAATACAGAAATGGTAAATAAACATATGGTTACAAACAAGATATATTGCAGACAAATATAATTACAGATAAATAAGATTACACATAAATAAGATTACAGATAAATAAGATTACACATAAATAAGATTACAGATAAATAAGATTACACATAAATAAGATTACACATAAATAAGATTACACATAAATAAGATTACGACACAGAACTGTTATACTAATCCATTGCAAATTTATACGCCACACCTTTCAGGTATTCCATTATTTCTCGATTTTTAAAATCTTCAACTATTACTTTAATTCTCATATCAGCTCGCAGATACTTATTCCGCTTATGCGGCGGTTCATCTCCACGTACAAATTGTTGATTGATCAATTGCTTGTTGTAACATTGATCAATTGTTTTTTGAACACGCCTGAGACGATCTATGAATTTCCATAATGTGGGGTGTGAAACACCAAATTCGGCCTGTAGACGCCTGTGCGCTGCTTCCACGAAATTATTGGTGCGTCCTTCGTTATTTAAGGTTCTATCATAACATGACCACATTTCTGGTTTAAAAGTAGGACGACGGCGACGATTATTTCTCTGAATCCTTCCAACGTAATAATCTTCAAAGTAATCTAAAATTGGGGTTAACTGATTAACGTAAATTCTCACTCAAAACTTCTAAAGCATTTTCAAGTTCTTCAAAAGGCACAAAACCTAACGCAGGAATAATACGTGCATATAGAGCAAAATCTGCATCGGTATTATATCATCGCATTAAATGGAATTCTGCTAATTTGCGTTTCATATTTTTCACAAGGTGGAACAAGCTCTCTTGAATTTCTGCGTTTGGAAATTTCATTGAAAAAATTTTAATTAGGCAATTTCAAAATCTATGGACATTTTTTTCAGCTTAAAAAGTGGCCAACTGCTTGAATCATTTTAAGCATGCGTGAATCATCTTGAATCATTTCAATAATGCGTGCCAATCATAAATGATTGGCAATACAAAACCTCCACGTTCGGCCATAATAACAAAAACCTGGGAAAAAAGATGTGGTGCTAGACTAAAAGTTCCATCAATGTAAATTTTTGTTACGAGGTGAATCTAATCGCTGACAATGGCTTTTTCGAAAATTAAAATTCGGTCTTGATCATTCAATCCCGAATCGGCGATAACAAAATTTTTGCTATTTTCTCCGTAATCTATTTATTAATTTGAAACGTGTTTTTGCCTGTCTCCACTAAATTGAGAGAACGGCTAGGTGTAAAAATTTGGTTGAGGTGTCAAAAAAAAGGTCTTGGTCTGTAGATGTATCATGAAAAGAGAAAAATAAAAAAATTCGAAAAGTTCCCCCCTGGGGGGGGCAGGAGTTAAAAACACGTTCACGAGCTTAACTCAGCTCCAAATTACTTCACGGTGAAGAAATTGTACATATGGGGACTAGAGTCGAATACTAAAAAATCGCTATCTGCGAATTTGGAATTTTCGATTTTGAAGGGGGGAAAAGAGGGAAAAATAGATTTAGAGGGGGGAAAGGGGGGAAATTACTTTGAGAGGGAAACCCGTTCTAGACGCACACATGTAGCACCTCATTTTAAAGGTCTTGAAATTTCATGTCAATTGGGGATGTTTTTATGCAATATAGTGCGCCCCCTGATGGTGAAAAATGGAACAAGGTGATTTTGTAGTAGGCCCTATCATGTTACAACTTATTTTAAAGGTAATGGTATTTCCTGACCGTTGGTGATGTTCGTACAGAACTACTGCAACCCCTGGCATTGGAAAGTGCAACTAAATGATTTTGCAGTTGACACCACCACGTACCACCTTATTTGAAATGTCTTGGAAATTCAAGGCGATTGGTGATGTTCGTATACAACATACTGCTCCCCCTGGTGGAGGAAAGTGCATTTTGCAGCGCGCGCGTAGCATGCCTGCTGTACGGTGCCGCCGCCACAGGTAGCGGAAACACGAGTCAGAGGTCCGTTCAATTCAAGGTTAATTTTTGAGAATTTTTTCGTGTTATTAGCGGCCCGCATATACGCTGACACAGGCACCGGGGTCACGAGCCCGAGTTCCATTTTGTTTGAGGTATTTTTTTTTTTTTTTTTTTTTTTTTTTTTTTTTTTTGTTACAGATGATTATTTTTTTCGTGATGCTTTCATTTAAAAATAGAAATTCAAACAAAATCGAGTTAAAGATATAAAATCATACAAATTTGAGGTTCATTTAAGGTTATTATCATGGGCCCGGGCATTGCCGGGCGGATTCGTTCGGTTCCAGGTTAATTTTTGGGAATTTTTTTATGTTATTAGCGGCCCGCGTATGCGCTGTTGTAGGCACCGGGTTCACAAACCCGAGTTCCGTTCTGTTTGAGGAAATTCTTTTGTTACAGCTGATTATTGTTTTCGCAATGCTTTTATTTAAAAATAGAAATTCAAACAAAATAGCGTTAAATATATGAAATTATACAAATTTTATGTTCATTTAAGGTAATATGGGCCCGAGCAACACCGGGCAGGTTAGTTCGGTTCCAGGTTAATTTCTGGGAATTTTTTAATGTTATTAGCGGCTGGCGTTTGCGCTGCCGAAGGCACCAGGACACAAGGCAGTGTTTCGTTCGGTTCGAGGTAATTTTTTTGTTACAGCTGATTATTTTTTCGTGATGCTTTTATTTAAAAATAGAAATTCAAACAAAATCGAGTTAAAGATATAAAATCATACAAATTTAAGTTTCATTTAAGGTTATTATCATGGGCCCGGGCAAAGCCGAGCGGGTCCGCTAACAAGTAGTGTGGCGTTGAATTCCGCCACATACTATAGCAAAACATATTTTTCCTACATGAACTTGCTTGTGAGCCTTGACGTAAGGGGTGTGGCTTAAGCCTCCACACTCATTTCTTTCCCTAAGAATGGCAACGACTGCGGGATTTTGAACGAAGGATGAACCAACGGCGAAGAGAGCGTGGTGTGAAATAACGTCGTAGCTTCTTTTCATAATCTCATCACAATAACGAATTAATGTAAAGTCATCGAAATAAATTTAAAACATCATGTGAAAAATAAATATAATTGAATGGTTACAAAGTAACCCTCGTATGATTAAAGCTACAAAGAAGATTATAGATTTTTTAATTTGCAGTATGCATATCTTACAATGTGTTTGTGTTACGGTACGATAAGAAATCTGTAATGCAGCAGAAAGTGATATGTTTTGCCCCTTTTTTTAAAAAAAGGATTTGTGAAGTACTTAATATAGATTTAAAATGTTAATACAACAGGTTAATCAAGTGAAATAAAATAATCCAGTTCTATAAAATGATTTTTGTGGTTCCTGTAGTGTGTAATAAACTGTCATGCCTATTTCTCTTTATGAGACATCATATATCACTGAAAGGCCACACCGCTGATTCCGTAAGTAGCCTCAATGTACATACATTTCTGACATAACCTCCATTCAACGTATAAGATGAACCTGGCCTATAAATGATTACTTAAAATTTAATTGTGATATATAAGATCTCTAGTTTTTGTTTTTTTTTCCACTAACAAAATTAATTTGACATAATTGGTTGCCGCGATCCATTTCTTATACATTGAAATGGAATCTTGATTAAACATTGTGAGATTGCCAAAAACATTCAAAATTTATATTTCTATAATGAAATATTGAAAGTGTGTAAATATTTGAAGATTTATTTTTCTGTGTTTATCGGATGCCACTGTATATTAAAGAATATTAAAAAATAAGTTAATGTTGTCATTATTTTTATTGAAGTTTTATAATTTCTCTATTTTTAGAGGTAATCTTCTCTTATTTTATAATTTATTTATTCAATAATTACACAATTAATGTTGAATGATTTATATAAAAAGAAATATTATTTTGCTGATTCAAAAGTGAAAAGTGATGTTACTCTATACATATATTATACTATGAAAATATATGTCTGTAAAAAAAAAAAAAAAAAAAAAAAAAAAAAAAAAATTGTATAATTAGTAGAAATAGCATTGAACTGCTGGATTCTTAAGTTTTGAATTTTTGTTATATTAACAATTAATTTTTAAATGTTGATATTTTTATGAATATACTCTGCATGATATCGAAGAGGTAGAGAAAATGTTAGGGTATACAGTCATCTAATGCATAATTTATTTATTGAAAAACTATACTCTCTATTTTGAACAATTTATATATGTATATATATATATTCATATATAATCTTTCTACAGTTCAAGATTAAGAAAGGTAATTTTATTACAAATATCATATAATTTTGAAATGTGCCATGGTTACCTATTGTTATTGTGATTTTGTTTTCTTATACTGAAACAAACAAAAAAAAATTAAAATTTTGGTTATTTTATTCTGCCTTACATATAAACATGTCTAGAAGGCATAGAAGTAGACCTGCCTCCCCTCCCATTGCAGCCAGGGAAAGAAAATAATTTCATATTAATGTACAAAATTTTGATGGTGAACCAGCAATGATTGATTTTTTTTTCTCACAACTAGATGATTTAGTAAAATTTAATGTGTATAGTAATGAGCAAGCGTTAACAATTTTAAAGTCTAAGTTGATAGGTAATGCCCTTGAATTTTACTCAACAAGTAGTGAATTAAAATCTGCGAAAAATCTTAATGAGGCAAAAAAAAAAAAATAAAAATCATTTCACAATTTTTTTCAACATCCTCTATAAAAGTGTCAGCTACAGAATTTAATAACATTCGATTACTACCCGGGGAAAACATTAAACATTTGGCTTACGGAATGAATGCTATGGCTGCTAAGGTTTATCCGCAGATGCAGGAAGAAGCCATGAGCCAAATAAAGTTTGTACAGCTGATGGCTGCATTGCCATCAGATATGCAATGTGAAATATATGAACAAAGCATTAGTGACTATCAACAAGCGGTAACGGTAGCACAAAAGATACAAGATGCTCAAGTCACATCTTGTCTGACAAATTCAAATCACTCTAACTATATAAATGAAATCACTGAATTAAAGCAACAAATAAATTTGATTTAAAATAAAATGGATGTATGTCAACTGTGTGAATCCCCCGAGCACACAGCAAAACAATGCTATAAATGGGAACAAGCTAATAGTTCAAACACTTTGCTAGGGGATTCTGTAATAAACAAACATAACAAAAGAAATGTACTTTGCCAATTCTGTGGAAAGATTGGCCACATACTGAAAGATTGTTTTTCGTTTAAAAGAACTCAAAACTCAAACTCAATCAAGGGAAACAATTATAACACATACCGAAACAGAAATTTTGACAGAAAACATTTATACAAATCAAATTCTGATAATAGACATTTTTTAGAAAGGTTTCAGAGGGATGGGCAGTCAATAAATCAAAATCAGGAAAACTAAACAAGAAACTTGTTACCGCTAGTGGATATAGTTTCAGGCAAATTCAAACACTAGCAGAATCTAATTCTTTGAACGAAAATAATGGACCATACCAACATATTTATAGTGTTAAAGATAATGAAACTACCCTGCCCATAATTGGTGCACGGTTAGGAAAACAAAATATTAAATTTTTAGTTGATTCTGGTTCGACTGTCAGCATTCTAAGAAAAGACCTTTCAAAAAACACATAAAATATGAATTTTTAAGCAGGAATGTGCATATTACTACTGTCATTTCCTGTATCTTTCGCAGCTTGTGCTGAAATCTCCTTTAAAATCAATAAAGTGCATTTTAGACATCCATTCTTTTTGGTAAATCTATTTGAACACTCTAAATTTGAGGGTATACTTGGGTATGAATTTATGGAGAAATATAACATTAAATTATGTTCAGGTTCTCATTCTATACTGATTGATGGCAAGGAAACCCCTCTCATTATGAGCAGTAATCAACAACATGTTGAGGAAATATATGCAATTTTAAATAGAAAAGTGATTCTTCCACCTGGAGAAAAAGTATGTGCAACTTTTGTCACGTCCCAGGTTCCCATTTCTCATGAATTTATGACTGAACCAGAAATAAATAACAGTAATATTGAATGTGACCCTGCTATTTATTCGATAGTGAACAAGGTAAACAATATTGATGATAGTGTTCAGGGAAATAAAAATTTAAATGAGGATTACAAAGAGTTCACAATACTTATTACTAATAAATCTGAACATGAAACTATTCTTCTAAACAAAAATTGAATTGTAGGTAAAATTTAGTGTGATACTGAGATAGAAGAAATTAGACAAAATTACCTCAGGAAGATGAGTTAGAACACATAAACGTAATTCAGGCTACACCAGAAATTCTGAATAAAAGAAAGATCGAACTTAAACCTAATGATTTTAGGTTGAGCCATTTACCAGCTGAACAACAACAACAATTATTACAGGTGTTATTGTCACATTATGCAGCTTTTTCTAAATCATTGGATACGTTAGGTTGTACAGATAAGATTATCCCAAAATTGCATTTTGTACACAAAAATCCCATTAGAACAAGGACATTCCCCATTCCATAGGCTCTGGAAAAACAAGCATTATAGCATATTGAGGAGCTATTAGTTGCTGGATTAATTGAAAGAACTAATACGGAGTGGGTGTGCCCTATGTTATTGGTAAAAAAGAAGGCTATTAACAAAAATGATCCCCCTAAGTATCGCCTAGCCCTAGACTTGAGATTATTAAACAGCATCATAAAATATTCCTCATATCCACTCCCTCGTATCTCAACAATTATTGGCACATTGGCAAAATTTAAATTGTTCACTATTTTTGATCTAAAAAATGCATATGGGCAAATTGACCTACCTGAGGAATATCAGGACATTTTAGCATTCACGACTCCATTTCGAACATTTAAATATAAAAGACTTGTTTTTGGGTTAAAAGTTGCTGCAGGAACCTTTCAGTATTTAATGGACTCAATATTAGATGAGCTTCATTTAGATGGTATTTATGCATATCAGAATGATGTGATACTTTGTAGAAACTCGTTTGAAGAGACTGTACACAAACTTACAATACTGCCAAATGCATTGCAATCTTATAATATTACTCTGTCCCCTGAAAAGTGCTCTTTTCATCAGTCAACAATAGAATATTTGGGTTTTAAAATTTCACAGGGAATTGTAGCTCCTATTCAATCTAATACTGTTAAAACTACATCTTTTGCTACCCCAAAAACAACTAAACAGATCAGAAGTTTTATCGGATTAACTAACTTCTATAGATCAATTATTCCTTCATATGCTGAACTTACTAAACCATTAATTTAATTAACATTCACCAAAACAAAATTCCACTGGTCTGCATGTCATGCAGAGGCCTTTTCTTTTCGGCCCCCTTTGTAAGGTTACTTGATTGGGATAAGGAATTTATTCTTAATACTGATGCATCCAAGATAGCTATTTCAGGTGCCCTTTTACAGGAATTTGATAATCAGTTGCACCCTGTTTCATATTTTAGTAAGGCACTGCCACCATCTGAAAAGAATTATCCTGCCATTAAACTTGAATTATATGCAATTTATAAATCTGTCTTGGCTTTTAAGCAATATTTGTATAACAGACACTTTACAATCTTGTCGGATAGTCTGCCTTTAAAACATTACCAAAAGGTTACTTCTCCGACGGATTTAACTACTAGATGGTTGCTTAAACTCAGTAAATATTCGTACACTGTTAAGCATGTAAAGGGAAAATAAAATATTCGGGCTCATTTTTTATCAAGAATTCCTGGAACTTTTCCCCATGAAAGTATTTCTACTAATCCAGAGATTTTAAATTCAAACCAAATTTTACCTTTTGTGCAAGATGAGGAACACATTGACCAATTTGAACGTGAGTATACACATAGAAATGAAAGACAAGAAAATATAAATAATAATCATGATTATAATACTGCGATAAAATAAAATAGTTTTGAATATGATTATGACATAAATGCAGATGAAGTGAGGTCCATGTGTGATAATGAAATGAGGGTAGAATCAAAAACAGAACATAGTAATTATGAGATTAATCCAAATAAGCATGTTTTAAACTACTTAACAATATCCAATAGAAAAACACAAGACCCTTTATTATAAATCTCAAATTGTACTTTTGTGGAAGAACAATTGAAAGATTCATATATCTCAAAAATTTATAAACAGATCAGAATACAGAAAACACATACAAACATACAAAGGATAGGGAGAGGTGTTTTATTCGCCCATCTACCAAAGAACTGATGTACATTTACAAAGAGAAGCATTCGAATGATACTGTACATAATGTTGTGGTACCTAGCTCCCTAAAATATAAGGTATTATCCATTGCTCTTCTGGCGCACCAAGGTGTTGAGAAAACATATCACTTTGTTAGTACTAAATATTTTTGGTTTGGTATATACTCTGACACTCTAAATTTTGTATTATTATGAAATAAATGTATTAAGTTCAAACCGTATGCAACTCAAAAGGCACCATTTGGATCTAATTGGATTCCTGAGAGACCTGGAATGTATATTTCACTAGATATTTTGGGCCCATTGCAAAATAACCAATATGTTATGACTGTCATTTATTATTTTAGCCGACATTTAGAATTGTACCCAATGCAGTGTATTACAGCTGAAAATGTGGTAAAACACTTATTTTCATACATTGCTTCTCATGGGAGGCCCAGTGAAATTTTGACTGATTTAGGCAAACAATTTTGTCAGAAACTTTCAACACAATCAATAAGACTCTAGGTATTAAACTTATGCACACACGTTCTGGTAGACCACAATGCAATTCTTTAAGTGAACGTGTGAATACCAGCATAAAATCAACAGTTTTAAATTTAATGGAAGAAGGACATCAGTTTGTTAATGCATTAAACATACACAAAAATTTGTACAATGGGTTTGATCACTCTTCAACTGGATTCACCCCTAATTTGTTACACTACGGGAGAGAATTATCATTAATGTGTGACACTTTTCAACCAGATACACATCCCATACAACTTGGCAAAACCCAATACTTAGCTCATGTCTTGACATCACTCAATAAATATTATAGAGTATGCTTCTTTAATTTAAGAAAGAAAGCAATTAGAACAAAACAATAAACAAATGGATAAAGCAAAACTTAGAAATCTTAAAAATAATGAAATAGTTTATTTAAAATCTAAAGATAAATTCAAGCCAAGGTATACAGGTCCATATGAAATCATTGAAAGATGTAATCCGTATAATTACAAAATTCGTATTACTGGAGACACTCATGCTCATATTTTTAAAGTGCATGTGGATCGCCTTAGATCTGCTCCTCATAGAAAACAATATTTAGGAAATGACACAGTACACAGTTCTCCAATTACTAATGCTAAGCAGAATAGATACAATCTTAGACACAGGCATTGATCTCTTCACAACAATTTTTTTCTGTTCCAAGTGGCCATAGGAACAGTTTTGGAATTGTTATTTTTGACCTTTTTGGTGTGTTTTGGGATATATTCATTCTCAGTGCTGGTCGCTATACTATATATCTTGGGACACTTCATTGATGCAAAAAATATGAGAACTAATGAATGTTGCTAATATGGTGTTAATAAATAAATTATGATTCTATGAGCTTTGTAACCTTGTCAACAAGTAATAATATGGCAGTAGAACAATTATGATTGATGTTTAAAAAAATGATATAGATATGAAAACAAACAAATAAAAAATAAATAAATGCTACATACATAGATGATATTCTAGAGTGTTAAGTTTAACACTAGTTCTGTGTTGTATCTCTGAATGACATTTGTGCAGACCTCTAATCTGTTTTCATATGTGATTTCACATGGTAGTTTGTAGAATGATTGTATTATGGAACATTTTAATAATTTTTAGTTTCTTTTTTCTCTTCCCCCCTTTTTTTTGTTTTGAAACCAGTTCCTTATTTTTCTTTTATTTTTATGTTAAACTATTAATTGTATTCAAGTAATGTTTCCTATTTTGTTTTACTCTCAACATTTGAATTGTGTGATATTTAGTTCAATATTATATAAAGAATGGTATTAATAATTACTCTGAAGTAAAAGTCTGTTTATTGAATATATAATTGTATTAATCAAGATTTTTATTATTTCAACTTGTGCTTTAAAATTTTGTAGTTTTGTGTGGCTTTGTACTACATGGCAATTTCACAATGTATCAAAAAAAAAAAAATAAATAAATAAAAAATAAAAACTGAAGGCAGAAATATATGTATAATACCAATGAGGGTATAAAGCAAAGGTATTAGGTATACCACAACATTGCTAGATGCTCTGAGTATGCTGTCTATGATAGAAGAACTATATAAACTGATTTACCTATGGATAGACTGTATGAACTGTAATCTTGTGTTGTATGTTTTAAATTTTATTTCCTCCGTCCCAGTGGGGATATGTGTGGCGTTGAATTCCGCCACATACTATAGCAAAACATATTTTGCCTACATGAACATGCTTGTGAGCTTTGACGTCACCACTTCAAAGGGGTGTGGTTTAAGCCGCCACACTGATTTCTCTTCCCAAGAATGGCAACGATTGCGGGATTTTGAACGAAGGATGAACCAATGGCGAAGAGAGCGTGGTGTGAAATAGCGTCGTAGCTTCTTTTCATAATCTCATCACAAACACGAATTAATGTAATGTCATCGAAATAAATTTAAAACATCATTTGAAAATTAAATATAATTGAATGGTTACAAAGTAACCTTCATATAATTAAAGCTACAAAGAAGATTATAGATTTTAATTTGCAGTATGCATATCTTACTATGTGTTTGTGTTACGGTACGATAAGAAATCTGTAATGCAGCAGAAAGTGATAAGTTTTGCCCCTTTTTTAAAAAAAGGAATTGTGAAGTATTTAATATAGATTTAAAATGTAAATACAACATATTAATCAAGTGAAATAAAATAATCCAGTTCTATAAAAGGATTTTTGTGGTTCATGTAGTGTGTAATAAACTGTCATGACTATTTCTCTTTATGAGACATCATATATCACTGAAAGGCCACACCGCTGATTCGGTAAGTACCCTCAATGTACAAACATTTCTGACATAACCTCCATTCAACGTATAAGATGAACCTGACCTATAAATGATTACTTAAAATTTAATTGTGATATATAAAATTTCCAGTTTTTTTTTTTTTTTTTTTTTTTCAACTAACAAAATTAATTTGACATAATTTAAACGAAATAGAAAGTAAAAGATAGCAATTGTTTATTTTGAGTCAGTTTGACGTCACATTGACAGCACTTTGTAGAAAGTGATGTCATATATAGTAGTTCTATTTATAAGTATTTTTCCGACTTTCTTTTTTTTAAGTGAAATGTCGTAAATTATATTATATGTTTTAACTCGAAATACATTTAAATAATGATGCGACGATTTTTGAAACATTACGGCCAATAAAATGATCGTCGAATTCGACGGGTTCCAGCTAGTATTTATAATTTTCTGATAGTTCAATGGAAGCCCTGTCAATTGGTTGCGACGGGGCTGCATTTATGTCTTTTCTACGTCGTTTAATAACTAATCTTACAGCTTCTCTACTTGGAAATTGTCCTAATGCTCCAACAGACAGCTCTTGCGTTTCTTCAATGCGAATTACTGCATGAGTTCCTTGTGTTTCAACAGCCCTTCGCTTTATTGATGTTAAAGTGCGTACATCTTCAACACTTGCTGCATTTCCTTCCTGAGCATGATTGCGAACAAGTTTTAAAAATTCACCCGTAACTGCATCAGTGTAAATTCTTTCTTTACATTTATTGTTTTTGAAAAATTCAACTTTACAACGCCACGAATTTTTTGCTCCATTTTCTACATATTTATCGAAGCAGTATAAATATCCATCGTGCTCATACTTTTCTTTACCTCTCTTAGTACTATATTTTCCGCTTCCAGACATTTCTACGGCTGCAAGTGCTAACATTGAATTAAAAAATGCCGACTGGCGTCCAAATAGATTACGGGGCTCTTTAGAGAAGATAAGAAATGCGTATGCGTTGATAATCGGCAATAGATAACTTATATTTAAACCAAAGAACGAGAAATCTGAAGCGATTTCATAACCTCTCCCCACCCCTAATCTGACACATACAGGTATCAGTAATCTGACACATACAGGTTAAAATGTCTGAATTTTATTCGTTCAGTTGATAGCGAAATGGGGGGGTGGGATTGCACTTGTGAAAAAAGAGATAGAGTTATTGACAAGCCTGTAATATGTTTCAAAGAAAGAAGAATAGATAAGGATAAGCTAGTTGAAATGCAATAAAGTTTGAAAGATGTTCAAAACTTTTGGAATTTTTTTTTAATTGCAATTAGTTCGGAAACGTTATTTGCACTTTTGAAAGACTAACAGTTTAGGACATTCTTTGAGGATGTCAAAATTATAAAGTACAACGCCAGGTTTTTCTTATCAACAAAGTAATTCCTGTTGAATTCTTTGTTATAGCTTTTTGGGTTTCATATTAACATTTATTACATATCAATTATATCAGTCCTATTACTTATTTATTTGAATCACGCTTCATATATATAACACATAAAATATATAAATTATATCAGGCATATCGCATTTATTTGAATGATGATGCAAACTTATTCTAAAAATAAATAAATATACGAAAAAAAAAATATGGCGTCGAACTGACCCCGCGTCGAAACGGCCTGGCGTCGAACTGACCTGTACCGATAAAAAAGGCACTCACAAAGTGGACCACTGTGCCCCATGACCGGGTTACAGTGGACCAGTCTCTTTTGTTTGTATTAAATTAATATAAATTACTTTTATTTTTCTCCAAAATTAGTTTCTTATACTATTCTAGTCTAAAGAACATAATTCAAGCATTTTCATGAAATAAACTAAACTAAATTAAATTAAAATAAACAAATAAGAAATTAAATCTCAGTAAGAAAATTTATTAAGTTAAAATAGATAATTGTTTTCTATTCATTTATTAATATTATATAAATTCTTTTTAATGTTCCTTTTTAATTCAGATATTAATAAATATTATACTACTATTCAAATATTTAATATTTTTTTTTAAATTATTTTGAGATATAATTAATTTACATTTTATTTGTAGAATAAATTTAACTGTTTACATGTGATCTCTAAAAACAACAATAATAATAAATTTTTCCTAATATTTATTAAATTAGATATTATTTTATTTCTTTTATTAATGCAATATATTTCAAATAGTTATTAAATTTAGATATTAATAGATATTATATTACTATTCAAATATTTATATTTTCAGAAATGTATTATTCATTTTATTTATTTTAACATTAAGATATATATTACTTTGAGATATTAACACTTTACATTATGTTTGTATCTATACATTTAACTAAAACACATATAAGTATTAAATGTAATTTGTACTTTTAGGCACATTGGAAGGTGGTCCACTGTGCTCCATACAGAGGCTGTCCATTGTGCCCTGTGCCAGAGTAAAACAAATAATAATAATAAAATAATATACAGACTATAAATATGCTAATATTTTTTAGGAATTTACAAACAGCAATATCTCGTCTTCATTTAACAGTTATATAGTATTTATAGTCACTAGTTCAATCTTCATAAAATTTTGAAAACTTCAAAATGGAAGCACAAAACATAAAATCTACTCAAAATGGTTACCTTACTATTTTCCATGCTTTTTTTTTTTTTTTTTTTTTTTTTGCTGCATAGAACTAGTATCATGCTGCCATACATGAGTATCCATATGAACTAAAAAAGTTGAATATTAATAGATTTAAATAGGGGTTGTCCATTGTACCCCGGTCTCCGGTATATGTGTAGTGCGGAAGAAGGAATAGTTCAGTGACCAGATATGTCTGTCAGCGGCGGTAAGATGGTTAAATGTAATGCAATAATATAATTATAGTGTGTAAAATCTACCTTACAAATAAAATCATTTTAGTGATAATGCCAGTAATTTAGCCTAATTACGGGCATTTAATTAATCCTGAAAGGCTAAAAAATTTTAAAATAATTTTGCATCAAATATCTCAAAAATGTTTTCTTGTCCATATGTTTAAATTTATACGTAATATGCTCTACTTTACGGACACAACAAAAGTCTTAGTATACAAGATCAAGTATTATAGATTTTGCAGGCTAGGTCTACTTCGCTGGTCACTAAAAAAAGAATCACGATATTTTATATAGCATTATAAATAAAAACTAAAAGGAAACTACATTGAATATCCTCAAAACCTCGCTTCGGATGCCTGCTGTCTTCAGCGTCGCGTTCCTGACCCGCAAAATCTCGGGCCTGTGTCTATGGCCTGCCAAAACGCCTTGCACATGGACTTCTTTTTCGATGCTAATAGGAGTGACAGTTTTCTAATGGACAATAACGAAAAAAAATCAAAGTAGCACTTATAAAAAAAAAGAAATAAAATCGAGATTACTTGTAGACAACACTACCCGTACTATACACAATATTTATTGTCACGTTATTTCTTATACTTTATTCGATGTTTTTTTCACCCTTTAATTACGCAGCACTCTACTAAGCATTGTACAGGGGTTCTCGGAGTTTATCGCCATTTGTGAAGGATCCCCTAATAGGCATAGGCAGCCATCGCTACTCCTAAGAAAGACAGCATATTCATGCTTTATCCGGAATTCGATCCCAGAACCTACAGTGCGGAAATCCGGGACGCTAATCAGTACACCGTACGTATGGGCGAATTTTATATGATGTATCCTTTCGACCATAATGTGACAGCAATTTCACGCCAAATGTTTTATTACAATATGCTATAAGTGTTATTTCAACCATGTCTCAGACAACTAATGTTTTTCTGGTTATATATAATTCCCATTCTAAATATTTATTTTGATTTATTTATTTAAACGTTAGTTTGAATTAATGTAATATTCGTGCCCACCAGCGCTCAAGTGCACGGATATCTGGGACTTACACATTCTCGGAATAGCCCATTTATGTATAGGGAAGAGTGGGATTGAATGGGAAGCAGGATGAATGGGACAATAGCAAAAGTTTTATGTTTTGCAAGCACCCGACACTTGACAATTTTTCTGATATATGGCAGCATTGAGGTCATTCATCAAGTGCTTTTTCAGAATTGAGCTATTCATACAAGTGCAGAAAAAAATTAAATGTCTTTTTCAGCTGCCAAAGTAAGTTTACTGATTTAATTTGGTAGTAGTTAAGAATTTAACTATTTGCTTAAAGTTAATATTACTCTTATATAGTGAAAAGGCACAATCTTTTATTGTATTTATGATATTCAAGAAGAATATTGACAATTGTTCATTAAGCCTACTTCCTTTTTTATATAATCATGTTATCGTTGGTATGAATGGGACATTCGCCACTATATACTAATTTAAAATTTCACACAATAATTATATTAAAACGTAAATTAGCCATATTGATTATCAGGATTCTTAATTTTCTGGTATTAAAAAAAAATGAAATTAATTATTCTGTTAAATTAATTATTTGTTTATAATAATTATGATTAAAAAAAATTATAAGTTAGAATATCCAATACAAATTAAATCAATAATTAAAATAAATAAATAAATAAACTATGTAGCGCTAAATTCAAACTCTTACGAATATATTAAATAGCCTATCGATATTGAGCCATCTTCCCTATCTTTTAAACTATTATAGACGGCGCTGTCGCCAATCTCGGCAAAATATCTAATGATATTTTGCCAATCCATAAAGTGAAGTGAAAACATTTTGTTTTCAGAAGTCAGTCAGAAGTTCGCCGGTTCTTGCTGAAAGATGTAGACGTTTTTTCGTGTAAGACGCCTGTGTGGCCATGGGCCACAGGCCTGTAAGAAGTTATATTCGTCTTATGTAACCTACATTTATGTTCTGTTTAGTGCGCGATGTATATAGTTATTGTAATTGTGCTTTATTATAATTAAAATATTAAATAATGGAATT
Source organism: Salticus scenicus (assembly GCA_963930645.1). NCBI lineage: Eukaryota > Metazoa > Arthropoda > Arachnida > Araneae > Salticidae > Salticus > Salticus scenicus. The sequence continues at coordinate 59,139,832 of OZ005651.1, forward strand.
CCAGAGTTCGTTCTTAAATGTTCTATCGTGCCATTCCATTATAATGGCACCAACGAAAAATTAAAGATACTCGTAAAATTTATATGTAAGTGAAATGTCTCTGATGGCGCACATAGGACATTTACTTAACCTTTTGAAAGGGGCTGTGACAGCATCTGTCACGCTTCACCATAGGATTTCGGAAGAGCCCCTCTCAAAAGGTTAAACTGGTATCATCATTTCCGGAGGTTATTGGTTTGGATGCATATTTTTCGTGGAGAATGTCATGTTCTGTTCTGAAAGAATCCTTGCTGCTGTCCTAAAATTGCAGTTGACAAGCCTGCGAATTTGTGCCTCTCTTCATGTTCCTGAATAAAAGTGCAATTTTCGTTTTACGAAAAGTTATGACAACCTGAGTCATCGTTTATGCAAGTATTTAGTGAAGTCAAAGTGTCATCCTGACACCTTCGACCAGTTTTCTACAAAACTTTTCTAGTGTTTTAAACGAAAAACTACGGAACGGTCCTCTTATGTGCATAAATCGAATTCATCTTGATTTTCTACGACAGAAAAAAAAATCTGCAAATTCTGTTCTTGTGAAAAAAAAAAAAAAAAATCGAAAAAAAAAAAAACATGAAGTTATAAAAATGTTTGTGTTTCTTCGTTAAGAGAAAATTCTTGTTCCACATTGCTGACCATGTGCATCTTTTATACAAATACCGAAAAATATTCTATAATACAAAAATAGAAATTTTCTCAGTCGATCTGAGAAAAGGTGAAAACAGTTCTCCTTATTTTGCAAATCTTTTAGTTCCATTTCCCCCCTCCCTTTCCCCATCCCATTTCCGCTATTAATGATATATTTATGTATCTTCATAACATAAATAAATTGAATCTATTTCAACTCGCCAGACAAAAAGGTAATTTTTTTTCTTTCTTTGCTGAATCTATTAAATGCAAATATGCTTTATTCTTTATTGAAATACGAATTTCTGTGGGGTTTTTTTGGAAAACTATTTGTGCAAAAATAAACGTGTTTTAGTTTTTATTTATTATTATTTTTTTATGAATGGTTTTATTAAATATATCTGAGCTCAGAAATATAAAGTATTAATACCAATGATATTTTTAATTATCATTCTAAATTTTTATTTTTAAATATAGAATTGAATTTTCTTCATATATGGAATTTTATTGGTGTTTTCTTAAGGAAAAGGAAAATATGGAATATGTTGTTCTTAAAATATACATTTTGTTTTTAGGTACTCAGTTACCAAACTAGTCTTTAAATAATTACTTTGGTTTCGAAGTGTTTTGTTTTATTTATTAGTTATTCGACCAAGTTTGAATGAGTAATTTATTTTTTAGAGGTTGCCACGCACTTCCGGATTATGTTTATATTCATTTAAATGCATCTGTTTTTTTTTTTTTTTAAGAGTTGTTCTGAAAATAACAATGAAACTTTTGATATGAATTTTTTTAATTTATATTGCATATATATATTTTGAATATTAGTTTGGTATATTTTGTGTATTTACGAAAAAAGAATTTTCAAAAGAAATATTTCCCGCCATAAGGATATATCAAGAATATTTTAATTATTATTCTTAATTTTCTTATTATTTTGAAAATTGATCTTAATTATATTTCATTGTAAAGGGAAGATGGACAATTTAACGGTATTATTAACAGTAATTGTGTATTTGTTCTTAAACTATACAATGATAGTATGAGTAGTATTTTTTAATAAATGGGTTCATTTTGTATTTATTCTGGGTCGACGTGAATAATTTTCATAATTTTATATTAGAAATAAATCAAAATTAGAATTTTTTTTTTTAAAGGAAATTTATTTTACTCAGAGAGAAAAACGGCTTTTCTGTCTAGGGGCAAAAAGATTGATTTATATAATTTAGCTCGGAGTTCAAGATACTGCCGAAAATAGATTATAGATTTCAGAAATGTGCGCGCTATTCAAAGTTATCATGAGGGCATCGTCGCCCTGGGACAATGTTATTTTGAGTGAATCGCAATGATTCTGCTGTGTTATGGAGCCGCAATGTTCCAAAGTTTTTTTTTTTTTAAGAATCGCAAAAATTCTCGTGTATTATGGAGCCGCAATGGTCCAGAGTTTTTTTTTTTTTTTTTTTTTGAAAGAATCGCAATGATTCTGATGTGTTATGGAGCCGCAATGGTCCAAAGTAGTCATCAGGGGATCGTCCTGCATTCCGATGTATTGTAGAACCACCCTGATTCAAAGTTGTTCAAATGAATAGCCATATTTCTAGAATAAATTAACTTGATTTATAGAATTAACTAAGTGCATAAGAAATAATCATATAAATACAAGTGTGATGGTCTTGTTAATTAAATCTTCAAACTAGGGGGAGAACGTAGTGCCTTTGAAATAGTAAACCATGATTAAATTAAAATTTAGGTATCTCTTGCGCATCGACCCTCACATTCATGTTAAAATGTTATAGTTACAAAACTTCAATCTCCTGTGGTATCCGCGGAAAGCTTTAAGTGCTGTTCCCGCCTCGAGACGTAGGCTCGGGAACAGAGGGGGACAATGTAGCGCTAAATTCAAACTCTTACGAATATATTAAATAGCCTATCGATATTGAGCCATCTTCCCTATCTTTTAAACTATTATAGACGGCGCTGTCGCCATTCTCGGCAAAATATCTAATGATATTTTGCCAATCCATAAAGTGAAGTGAAAACATTTTGTTTTCAGAAGTCAGTCAGAAGTTCGCCGGTTCTTGCTGAAAGATGTAGACGTTTTTTCGTGTAAGACGCCTGTGTGGCCATGGGCCACAGGCCTGTAAGAAGTTATATTCGTCTTATGTAACGTACATTCATGTTCTGTTTACTGCGCGCGATGTACATAGTTATTGTAATTGTGCTTTATTATAATTAAAATATTAAATAATGGAATTCCAGAGTTCGTTCTTAAATGTTCTATCGTGCCATTCCATTATAACTAATAATAATTTGATTAAAATCACAATTTCAATCAAGCTAATTAAATAAATTCTGGTGATTATTAATGTAATACAGAATAGAATGTTGATTTTCCCTATTAGTCGGAAACAAAAATTTATCTGGATAATTTGTACTCTATTATAATGATTTATCTCTTTCTAGTGTCTTATTTATTTATTTATTTTTAGATTAGGTCTTATTAGATTAAAATACCAAAGCCTAGAGCACTAGGAACTGCACGAACCAAAGGACTTTTGCATTAATTTGAGTCAATACATCAGTTTATGTTAATTTCGGTGACTTCATAGTGTGCAATAAAATCATATAAACCAATTTAACTTTAAAAATTTATTTACTTTCCATATTGTTTTCTTTCGTTGTTAACTCCAGTCCTGTCCCAATCAACCCCATAGGTGGGGATGAATGGGACAATGCACATGCAAGTAAAAAAAAATATTATTAATTAAAAATGATAACTTTTTATTAAAGTTAGTATGTTTATATGTAACTGATTACTGAAGTGTGCTTATAAGCAATGTTGCAAAATTCTGAATTACAGATGGCCGATGTTATCAATAAAAACATGAATAATGTCCCATTCATCCCCACTCTCCCTTATGTATTATTGTAGTGGTTGATATACAGAAAAATAATTAACTCAACTTGATCACGGTATAGTTTTATTATAGCACTCCCTTAGTGACTTTCTAATTTTTGTAGCCACTTTAGCTATGCATTTTTTTTTTTTTTTTTTTTAATAATATCTTATATAAAAACGGGGAATTATTCAGTTCATTTTTTTGTAACTTTCGTGCACCATTTCGTTAATTCATAAGAATTATTCAAATCGAGTTTATATTTTTAATGTATGTCTAAGTTTAAATTTCTTGTTTAAGCCTTGTTGAAATATTTTTTCTATTTTTAAAAGTGTATTTTTTCTGTAAAAGGCTCATACAAAAATAGATCATTTATGTGATTATTATTTCCGTTTTTTTTTTTTTTTTTTTTTTTTTTTTTTATTTTCTAACATATTTATTTTTTTATATGCACTATTTCGCTTAAAATGGTAGTTGCGAAATTAAAGTTCTTGCAGACAACTGCCCGGTCTACTTCAACTCAAAAAAAAAAAAAAAAAAAAAAAAAAAAAAAGTTTAGTAGGACCTTTAAATGAAGCTAATATAATAAAAGTTGTGATCCATAGAATTTAGAGTAGCAAAGAAACGCTTTGCCGTCGAATGTGACGTCATTGGCAGTTTTTTGATAGAAAATTTGACAGGAAAAAAAATAATAGGAAAAAATGGTTATAAAGAAATTAATCATTTTAGAACTACATATATTAGCATCATGAACTATATTAGCACTTTATCAATATATGTATAAAGTTTTTAAAGTTATAATGGTGTCAATTTCGTGATATGCATCATTTAATTTTCGATATTTTTTTATTGTTCACGTTGAATTAAATATATATATATATATATATATATTTTTTTTTATATCGAAAAAATTAAAGCGTAAACGTTTTTGTCAACAAATTAATATGCTTTAAAACTATTTTTAAAGCTAATATATGGTTTTTTTTTTTCATATTTTAATTAATAATAATAATAAAATAAAACTAAGCAAAAGTTCGAAAATCGAACTTCAAGGTGCACTTGGACACGTCGAGAAGCATTTACTTGTCAAATCACGTGATTGTCCGAGCTACTGTCTTTAGGCTAAGCTACCCAAAGGCACACAGACATTAATATACATATATACATAGACCTTACGTACATACAGTCGGTAACAAAAGTGTCCAAACACTAGCAAAAATTCCTATGTAAAAAAAGTACACTTCATACGGTTTTGTTAAATAAATACTTGTTGAATCCTGTTCTTAGTCAGTGTAAGGACGTGATTAGATAAGGATTTATTTAACAAAACCGTATGAAGTGTACTTTTTTACATAGAAATTTTTGCTAGTGTTCGAACACTTTTGTTACCAACTGTATATACATACATATATATGTAAAGATTTTTACAACGACTTTTTTTTTTTCTAAAAGTAATAATAAAGAACAGTAAACAAAAAATAGCGATTAAAAAAAGACTTCTGATTTATCAGACTTTAACTTCAAATGGATTAGTCTGTGTTAAAAGGTATCTTGCTGTTTCGGTAGGTTTAACAGTTATGCCAAATTTTTAATTTATCCCGAACGTGAGAGAAATAGTCTTTGTAAAATAGTACAGCAACAAAATCTCCATCCTTGATTTCGCAGCTCCTTAAACAAAGTTCATGTCAACCAATTCATTGTTTTAATACTTGTTCCTTCATCCTATTGTCACGGGAACTTGTTCGTAAACGCAATATCTAGCAGGATTGCTGTTCACGCAATCTCCCGTTTAACGTTTTTTACCGCATGATTCGACATTTTGGACCATGCATTGACAAATAATTTCGATTTGCATTCGCGCCCCCTACTAAACCTACAGGTTTGTCATTTATTTAATAAAACATCCTGTATAAATATTTATATATATTATACTGTAATTATTTATATATATATATTAGGGTGGGTCACAAAAGAATAATGTTTTTTTTTTCGAAACGCTATACCGCGGAAAACTTGCCTCTGGGGTAGTTAAGTAAAATGCAAATTAAAAAAAGAAATTTTATTGAACCCCCAGCTAGCGCATTACACTTAAAATTTCGATTTTTTTCCGAAAATCATGTCATTTTACTCGTTTTTTCACAATACTCAGCCAATAATATTTTAAACTGCTATAGTCAAAATCATTTTCTAAAATGGTTGAAAAACACAAAAAAAATTTAAAACCGCCAAAATCTTTCAATTTGCAGTTCAAAATATTCAAAAATTGGTAAATTATTGCATTTAAGGTGCGTACTAGCACCAGCACCTTTGTAGTCAAGTATGCTGAGTTGTATGTTAATAGTTTTTCAACCGCATGTTTTTTGTCTTTTTTACAGTAAGGTCCGCCTGTGGTTGTTATTCTCTTCATTTACAATATTTAAGAATAAAATTTTCCATATTGACATTTATATTACAAATGGATATAGATTGAACTTAAGCTTTTTCTATTCAAAGCACTTATAACCGTAGGGGGACAAAATCTTGCGAGAAAAAATATCGCGTGAACAAAATATCGCCTACATAAGTGAATGGAATGTAAAAAGGACTTGGTAATTATTAATAAAAATGTATAAAATTTCATGACAACACTTACCACTTTCAGAGCACTCACATACTGACAAATCCACTTCCAAAATTGTTATTAATTTTGCTTAAAACAGTTTAAAGACTATGTTAATTAACTTTTGTCGAGATTAGTCATAAAGATTTCAAGCATACTTATCTATTTTAAAATTTTTAATTAAGGTTTCTGAACAGTGTTCAGCTTTGATATCAGCAGTGGTATACAATATTTTTAAAATGTATTTTGAATGGTGAAAAGCAAATGATAAAATAACTTAAAACTAAATGTATATAAAATAACAAAATTCCATTCTATAATATATTTATTTATTTTAATTAATTAATTAATTTAGACTTCTAAGGTTCTTTGGCCTTCACCAGAGATCCCACGTGACACAAATACAAATTTTGAAATAGATCATACTATTTTTTGACGCGATATTTTGTCCGGATCCTCCGTAATAATGGCAATGTATTAATAGTACAAATATGAATATTGGGTATGTTTTTAAGAAATAAATAACATAAAAATTGAGAAAGAAACGTCCACTAGTGGTGTTAGAGATTTTCAAATGACGTGAATCTACGTCAGCAGTCGCGAAAGTGTTAGTAGCCCATCTCTTTCTTTCATTCTTTTCTTTTTTTTTTTTTTTTTTTTTTTTTTACATTACACTACAATTAATTGTAATAGAAAGACCATATAAAGTAGATAAAAGAAAAAAATAATGTTTACTTTTTATTATAGTAACATATGTACTAAAAATACAAAAAAAAAAAAAAAAAAAAAAAAATTGCACTGTATTGCGAAATTTACACCCTATTTTTGGGTAGGCAAGTTGAAGCTGTACTTGCTGGCATTTTTTTTTTTTTTATTAGTAAATGTGTTACTATAATAAAAATAAACATTGATTTGTTCTTTTATTTATATCCTTCATATGATCATTCTATAAAAATTAATTATAGTGTAAAGTAAAAAAAAAAAAATAATAATAATAATGGGCTACTAATATTTTCGCCACAGATGACATAGATTCACGTCATTTGAAAACCTCTAACTCCACCAGTGGGCGTTTCTTTCTCAATTTTTATGTGTTATTTATTTCTTAAAAATATACCAAATATTTATATTTATAATATCAATATATTACGGATATAAATACTTTGATTAGAAAGAGCAAAATTACAATGTATATCCATTTGTAATATAAATGTGAATATGTAAAATTTTGTTCTGAAATATTGTAATTGAGGAGAAAAACGCCCATAAATGGACCTTACTGTAAAAAAGACAAAAACATCTATCTCGTAAGCGTTAACACACAACTCAGCACGCTTGGCTACAAAGGGCTAGTATGCACCTTAAATGCAATAATTTACCGATTTTTGAGTCTTTTGCGCTACCGTAAATTGAAAGATTTTGATGGTTTTAATTTTTTTTTTTTTTTTTTTTTTTTTTTTTTTTTGTATTTTTCAACCCTTTTAATAAATGATTTTCACTATAGTAGTTTAAAATGTTATTGGTTGAGTACTTTGAAAAAGCTAGTAAAATAACTTGATTTTCGAAAAAAATCGAAATTTTAAGTACAATGCGCTAGCGGGGGGTTCGATAAAATTTCTTTTTTTTTTTTATTTGCATTTTACTTAACTACCCCAGAGGCAAGTTTTCCGCGGTATAGCGTTTCGAAAAAAAGACATTATTTTTTCGACCCACCCTACTGCGTACATTTTCGTTTTAGTAATTCGCTTTATTACTCTTTACGATGTACTTTATAAAAATCTGCACAAAACTTTCTTTTTAAGCATAATGCAATAACCGTAAACTTTTTATTCTATTATGATTTTTTATATGAAATAAACAAGTTATATTTTAATATATCAAGTTATATTTTAATATACAAACAATATTAGAAATAAAACTATTTATTTGTTAGATCTAAGCAATTATATATAGATATATATATATAATTACATACAATGAACTGTAAAAATAGATAGAAGAAATTTTGTGAACTAATTTACAATTTTATGAAATTTTAAGTCTAAATAACAACAAAAGGTTTCCCATGGGAAATATATGATAATTATTTTTGATATTTAGTATTAAATTTTTCCTCCTTCTATTTCAATGATAACACTGTAAAAGAGACACGCATTATTTTGAGAAAGAAAATCGTTATTTTAAATGGGAAATGATTCAGGCATCATTAATTTTCTTTTATCCCTAAATTATCTCCTTCATTTTCCTTCTCTGCCCTCATTAGTGTTTTAAGAGCATGATTCAAAACAAAATTGTGTTTCAAAAAAGAGTGTGTTTGTTACTACTTGAGAGAATCTGTTTATTTTTCAAATGAATTGATTCTACATTAGAATATTTCTGTTTTCTAATAACTTTTACATTCATAAATAAAAAAGGAAAATCTAGCATTTAAAATATTTTTTTATACTCTTTTATATTCAATGAGATATACAAAATTTGTTTTATGTTTTCCTATGAATATTGAAAATTTCTACCTACACAATTTCTTATCGGTACTTTCGAACTTAAGATGCAGTTGGATTAAAAATATAATTTTTTTTCTATATGAATAGTTTTGCTAATATATATATATATATATATATATATATATATATGTAGGAATATATAAACAGATGAATGAAATTAAACCTCAAAATCACTGAGATCTTCATCAGGGAGGCCCCTCAGTGTAGGGGGGAAATAGAAGTTTCTGAAAGGACAGTAGCAATAAGCTAATAACTATCCTTAGCCCCCAACTTCTCACCAAACAGAAAACCAACAACAACTGAAGAGAAATCAAACATATATATATATATAATGTTATGAAGAGGTTTTATTGTCCGTGAAATATTGGATCCATCATGTAGTACATTGCTTACCAAAAATACCCCCAAGCAGCACAGAAACGTTCTCTGAACGTTCAAAAATTGTTCTGCAAACACGTTCTAAGAACGTTCACTTTGAACGTGTTATAGACGTCTATCTGTCCATCTAGCCGTACAATAGTACGGTACAGAGAACGTTCAATGAATGTATAACTGTCACCATCGGTGTTATAGAAGCGTTCTGAGATCGTTCTATATATATACGGTCTCAGAACGTTCTCAAAACGTTCTAAACATCTTTAGAACGTTCTGGAAAACGTATTTTAAACGTTCTAAAATAGTGCAATTAAAAAAAAAAAATACCTGTGACGTCATTATAAAAAAGCACCACAGTACGGGCGTTTAAAAGTAATAAGTATATAGCAGATGAAGAATAATGATACAACACATCAACAGGGATATGAACTACTTTTTTCTTTTTTTAAAATTCAAATAATGTTTGAGAAATTTTAACATACTTACTATTCCTTTAATTTCAACGTATATGCATGAAAAGTTTCATATTCTATGACAGTAATTCCCAAAAAGTGTCATAACGCCACTATATCCCTTAAAATATATCTTATATTTTTGCATTTTTTGAAAAAAAAATTATTTCCCCTAATCTGAAGATAATGACGTTATAGTATTCATTACAAAATTTTGAATAAACACCATACAATGCAAGAACTCGCAACAATTGTTTCGGGTCAAAAGAAGACACAACCCTTCGTCAAGCGAACAATAGGCACGAGAGCTGCAAACAAGCACGTTGAGTGCGTTGACGCTTTGTTTATAATAGTTGCGTTTTCTTGCATTTTATGGTGTTTATTCAAAGTTTTGTAATCAATACTAAAACGTCATTATCTTCAGATTAGGGGAAAAGAAGAAATTTTTTAAGGAATGTAGAAATATTATGACACTTTTTGGGAATTACTGTCATAGTAATGGAAGTTTTCATGCATATACGTTGAAATTAAAGGAATAGTAAGTATGTTAAAATTTCTCAAACATCATTTGAATTTTAAAAAAAAGTAGTTCATATTCCTGTTGTTGTTTTGTATCATTATTCTTCATCTTCTATGCACAACTAAACTCTTGAATTATTTTGCTTGTTTTAATCCTTGTGACACCAAATGCATCATTTAGGTGGTCCGACACCGAGTGTACTATCTAACTAAACCCATTTTTTCCCCCAAATTCATCATCCTGTGAGTAGTTTTAGTAAATTACTGTTTTAGTATTATACAATTTTAAATAAATGCATTGAAATGCAATATTATTATGTATATTAAAATTTCTCGATATCTATTTAAATTTACAATAATAACAAACTAGTATGCTGTGGCCACCACATGACTTTCTTCTATCTTTTCCTATACAAATTCACTCAGCAACAATAATTAAAAAAAAAAAAAAGTGGAACTTTGACAAAATTTTGGGTAAAATATGAAAATTATTCTAAGTTTGTCAGAACACGGAAACCGTGGGAGTTTGATAGAATTAAGGGGAGAGGGAAAAAAAAAATAGGACTTTAACAAATTTTCACATTTTAACCAAAATTTTGTCAAAGTCCCACTTCTTTTTTTTTTTTTCCTCTCCCCTTAATTCTATCAAACTCCCACGGTTTCCGTGTTCTGACAAACTTAAACAAATTTTTGCATTTTCCCCCCAATTTTGTCAAAGTCCCACGGTTTCCGTGTTTTGACAAATTTAGAATAATTTTCACATTTTACCCAAAATTTTGTCAAAGTTTGTCAAAACACGGAAACATTGGAACTTTGACAAAATTAGGGGAAAAATGCAAAAATATGTTAAAGTTTGTCAAGACACGGAAACCGTAGGACTTTGACAAAATTAGGGGAAAAAAGCAAAAATTAGTTTAAGTTTGTCAGAACACGGAAACCGTGGGAGTTTGATAAAATTAAGGGGAGAGAAAAAAAAAAAAAAAAGATTTTTTTTCTAAGTTTTTTTTTCGTAAAAAGTAAAAAAAAATCGATAACTTTGTTTTAAATTATCACAGATTTATAGTTCAACCATTCGTTTTAAAGGTACTGACGAGACCTTTCGAAAGATACCCATCTTGAAAATTTTTGCCTTTATCACCCTGTTGAAAATTTAGAAAAAGCCGGATGGCAACGCAACCTGTAAGACGATTTTTACCAAAAGTTGATAGGCACTAATTTATGTCAAGGTGCAACTACATACCAATTTGTATGAAATTCTGTGCAGTAGTTCCAGAGATACAGTTGCCACAAAATTTTGTCACACACACACAGACAGACAGACAGACAGACAGACAGACAGACAGACAGACAGACAGACAGACATTTTCTAAAAATGGTAAAATCGTGTTCTACATCTCTCAAAACGTGTAAATCCATCAAAAACCCGAAATCGAAAATTTTTACGAATCCAATACTTTCTTCTATTGAAGATAGAAGAAAGTAAAAATTTTAATTTAATTTAAAAAAAATATTTTTACTGTTTCTTCTAACAAAGTTTTATTCTTCCATCAATTGTACATTATTTTAGTTTAACCATAGAATCTATTCTGCGTATTAATTTTTAGATTCATTGATAAGTTCAAATTTTAAAGGTTTTTTTATTTAAATGCTGAAGTTTGTTGGAAAGTTTTGTCATTTAAAAATAAAAATATTTTTAAAACATTAACTTATGAATGTATACACAAATTAATATCTAAAAATGTTCAGACTCTATTGCCAAACTATAATAATACATAATCGATGTAAAAATAAAATAAAAGTTTGTTAAAAGGAACATCTAAAAAATTTCCAAAAAATTAAAATTAAAAATTTTATTATTATTGTAAATTTAAATAGATTTTGAAAAATTTTAATAAATTTAATAATATTATATTTCAAAGCATATAAAATGCAAAATTGTATTTAAATAATTTATTAAGAGTTTAGAAATTTTCCATACATATGCATTGATATACAACAATATAAATAAATTTTTCTCCATAACTACTTAAATTTAAAAATAACAAATTTCAATTTTTTTGAAAATTTCTAAAAAATCTCTTTCTAAGTAATTTTTAATATTTTCACCTGATTTTATATTACTGAAATGTAACAATAAATTCTAAATATATATGAGGAAAAAAATAAAGCGCAGATTATGCGCTTTTCTTTGGGTGTGGATTCATTAATTACTTTCTTCTATCTTCAATAGAAGAAAGTATTGGATTCGTCAAAATTTTCGATTTCGGGTTTTTGATGGATTTACACGTTTTGAGAGCTGTAGAACACGATTTTACCATTTTTAGAAAATGTCTGTCTGTCTGTGTGTGTGTGACAAAATTTTGTGGCAACTGTATCTCTGGAACTACTGCACAGAATTTCATACAAATTGGTATGTAGTTGCACCTTGACACAAATTAGTGCCTATCAACTTTTGGTAAAAATCGTCTTTCAGGTTGCGTTGCCATCCCGCTTTTTCTAAATTTTTAACAGGGTGATATAGGGCAGAAATTTTCAAGATGGGTATCTTTAGAAAGGTCTCGTCAGTACCTTTAAAACGAATGGTTGAACTATAAATCTGTGATTTGAAACAAAGTTATCGATTTTTTTTACTTTTTACGAAAAAAAACTTAGATTTTTTTTTTTTCTCTCCCCTTAATTTTATCAAACTCCCACGGTTTCCGTGTTCTGACAAACTTAAACTAATTTTTGCTTTTTTCCCCTAATTTTGTCAAAGTCCTACGGTTTCCGTGTCTTGACAAACGTTAACATAGTTTTGGATTTCCCTCTAATTTTGTCAAAGTCCCACGGTTTCCATGTTTTGACAAACTTTAACAATTTTTCACATTTTACCCTAAATTTTGTCAATGTCCCACTTTTTTTTTTATCTCTCCTTTTAATTCTATCAAACTCCCACGGTTTCCGTGTCCTGACGAACTTAAACAAATTTTTGCAGTTTTCCCCCAATTTTGTCAAAGTCCCACGGTTTCCGTGTTTTGACAAACTTAGAATAATTTTCACATTTTACCCAAAATTTTGTCAAAGTCCCACTTTTTTTTTTTTAATTATTGTTACTGAGTGAATTTGTATAGGAAAATACAGAAGAAAGTCTCGTGGTGGCCACAACATACTAGTTTGTTAATGGTTTAAAAATATTTTTAAGCTTGAATGCTAAAAATTAAACTTCAGTACTCAAATATAAAAATATTTATAAGAAATATACTAATCATTCTACTAAAATATATAGTTAAACTATAGTAATATGAAATCAGCTAAAAACAAATTAAAATAAAACATTTTAAAATTTCCAAAAATAATAATAATAATAATAATATTTTGAATTTACTTTAAAAATTTTAAATAATTTCAGAGAAGTTTTAGCACACTTAATATTGTTATATTTCGATGCACATATTTATAAAATTTGTAACTCTTAAAATAGCTAAAATTGTAATATGTAAAATGAAATTAAACTTATCTTTTATCTGTAGATTTAGTCCGTTTAACAGCAAATCTTAACTGGATAAAACATGATATTAAACAGATGGTATCATTAAACGACTCATTGTCATTACTTTTACTACTGACTTCGCACTTTTGATTTTTGAAAATACATCCGGCTGGCAACCATACGAAAACTGGACGGTTGGCGAGATTCTGTAAAACACACGATTATTGTTTAAATTCTATTATTGAAAAGAAACTATTTTATTTTTATTCTATGTATTTTTTTTTTAGGTTTTTAAAGTAAAATTTTGAAATTCGATCGTAGCTAAATTCCTGTTTCAGAATGTCTGTTACTTCAAATAAATTGCATTGTTATTTTAGTTAAAAAACTAATCATCAAAACGAGGGCCTTTTTACCGAATATGCCCGTGAAGCCCGGATTTACTCATGAATATACAAGGGGGGCCCCCAAATTCACTTTTAATTTTTTTTTTAAATAATTTTTTGACTAAGAACTTTTTTTTTTTTTTTTTTTTTATACGAAACTTTTATCTAAACTACGAAACTCACTAGGCAGTCTTGTGTTTGTTTATGAAAAAGTATTTTAAATGACATATTACTTTCTATTTATTTATTTATTTTGCATTCATATTAATGCATTTTATGTTTTCTAAATATAAAGTCCATAATTATAGCTTGAAATGAAAATAAGTTTTGATTTGAAGATAATTTAAGCACTTAATGTTTGATATTTGTCTAAAATTATCTGAAGCATCCATTACCATTCTGTTATCAGGATGCTTTATATTTCTTTTTTACTGACAAAGTATGTACTATATTATTAGGTATTGAGTATTTACATGAGATTTGTGTGTATTTGAATGCCATTTCCTTTTTGCACCGTTACAAATTAACATAGAATTAGCATTATATGTTAAATAATTACTGTTCTGACATCATTTGCATAAAAATTAGACTATATATTAACTTATGTTTCTTTTTTTTTTTTCTTTAAAAGTTTTTATGGCAAATAGTCACATTTTTTAAGCTTGCATAAAAATATGTAGATGTAACAAAGGATAGACGGTTTGTATAGAACTAGGGGGACCCCCTGAATGACACTGGGCTTACCTCGCTTTTGAGTCTTAAACGGGCCCTGACCAAAATAAAACGGAATAAAAATTGCATAGAAAAATTACAATCATAATGAAAAAAAGTATATATATATTTATTACTTTTTGTTTTGTTTTTGCTCTTTAATTGAAGAAACTGCTTAAACAGTATGAAACATAAACTACTGTATTAGGTAATTTGAAGAAAAAAAGTATATATATATATATATATATATACATTATTGAAATATTACAGCAATTACGCATGTTTTATTAATTTTAAAAATGTTGCAATTCCCATAAATTATAAAACATTTTTCAATAATTTTTACCTTTATATTAATCTGAAGTGAAATTTACCTCAGTAATGACACATCAATCTGTATATTGTTTTAATTAAGAAGGAAGAAATCCCACAAAATCTAGTTTTAGATCATTTATTTTATTTTATTTTTTCTAAAAATGAAAGCATAAAATAGATTTTTATTACTATTATTATTATTGTTGTGTTTATCTTTGTATATCGTTTAAAATTTGCATACGTCCTATATTACTATACTTAAAAAAAAAAAAAAAAAAAAAAAAGAAGAAAGAAAGAAAAAATATTAAAAAAGAAGACAAAAGTCGAAAAGAATTTCACATACTGAAAATTTACATTGTGCGAGTTCGACTTATATAATGCATGAAAATGATTCCGGATTCCTATAAACCTATTATTAATACTGATCATATTCTACAGGAAACACGGTATTTTACATCTAAATAATGTATGCTAATTTTGCTATGATGTGCAAATTATACAACTTTTCAAATATGCTTAAAAAAAACATCCCATAGACTCTAATATGTCGGAATTATTTTCTGAGATCCTGTACGTAAACGAAAACTACTATATATTTTTTTGTTGTTTGTTTGTTTGTTTTTAATAAAGAATGCACCTCCGTAAAGCTGAATAACATATCAGAGATGTTTTAAAATAATTAACTGAATTAGAGAACGGAAAGATAGATACACAAAGGAACTAAAATCATAAACGCATTTTGATTTTGTTATGATGTAAAAAATGCATAAAAGAACTGAAAATGCTCTTTAAGAAGTTTTCACGTAAATCTCCCAATGTATCTGAATATTTTTCTCTCGCAACGTGAACCTTATGTTAATTATGCCACACTTTACACAAAACATGTTTTTGTGCATATGAATAGTATATGAGTATTTTCTGATGTTTTATGCTGCATAAAAATAACACAAATATTTCTTTGCAGAAGTATCTGTTATAGTCCTTGATATGCCAGAGTCCTTTTCAGACATCCCGTATATAAAACAATAGCTTTATGTATATTATTTACAATTAAGAGCAAACTATAATGAACTTGAACTATATATATATATGTGCTTCAGAGTATCATAAAAACATTTTAAAAATTAAACCCCCCCCCCCCCCCGTAAAGAAAAAAAAAGGAAGGATCGAAAAACAAACCGATATCATAATATTTTAAAATATGCCGGAAAATGTCCTTAAAAAAAGTCTTATGTATTGATAAATAAACACACGCACACACATATGAGAGATCCTACTGCAGAGATTTTAATATATTAATTTTTGGATAGTAATTTTCCCTCTAGTTTGTTCCAGAGTATACAAAAAATTTCTGCAAGAAAAAAGTGGGACATAAAACAGCAATAAATATACATAATACATATATTTAATTATTCATCCATATGTGTCTTTAATTTTTTAATTATTAAATTTAATAATTAGTATTTGATCGGTCTAAGATTTAAAATATGAATTTTAATTTTAAAACACAAATTATCAGAAAATAATCATTTTTCAAACATTTCAGCTCTATTTTTTTTAAGCTCTCCCAGGAAAGTTGAAGAATATTTATGATTTCGGTTTGTCTTTCTGTCTTTCTTGAATATTTTTAGAATACCTTGAATGTGATTTTGTGTTAGCTGTGACACTGATTTTTAGCTCACTATGTCATGTTCTTTAATAAAAATAGTATGAAAGCATATGATTTTTTTTCTTTTTTTTTTTAATAAAAGGATTTGCAAAAAGAATTCGGATACATTACAGTCTATGACGATTATTTCTTTAAAACGTATTATAATGTTTTGAATCAGCACAAAGACAAACGGAATAAACATATATTATTTAGATTCACAAAAGCATTTTCTCTATGGATTATGCTACTGTTAGCAACGATTTGCATGTTTGGCCACAAATATCTAATTAAGGGGTGCAATGGAAAACGCTAGAAATGTATTTTCACTTGAGTTATGAATTTTTTTAAATTTCAAATAAAGTTAAGAATAATTAGTAATCTTTTTTCGTCTGTCTGTCTGCCTGCGTTCATTTCCATAAATAATTTAAATATTCTTTGAAATCAATATGCATCATTCAGGTTCTATAGCTAAAGTATAAAATATTTCTTATAAAAAATATTGCACCTGATACAACTATTTTGTGTATAAGAATAAAAAATAATTCGAATAAACATTGGTCTAAAAAGAGGTATTTTAATTAATTAAATTTCAGCGTATTTATGCTACAGTAAACATAACGAATTTAACATACATGTTTCTGATTAAATAAATGAAAATTGCAAGATTAACTGTAATAATTCATTTAAAGAGCCACAAAAAATATGTGGATTCATTGAAAAATTGTCGATGTGCATTAGCATGATCCTATGCGTTTTTTAAATAGGCATCCAAATAAACAGTTATAATAAAAAAAAAAAGGGGGGGGGCTTTAATTCTTTTATATTATTTTCTGTAAAAACAAGGGAGAAAATCGCCACAAAGAGCGAAATACACGCCTAAGATATAAACCACTGCCAACCGCATAGCATACGCAGATGTTTGTGGTTGCTGATAGTGCAAATAGTGTTATATTTATTCAACTCGAGTTCCTATTAAAAGCAAGAATTTATACATTCAAACCGTTATATATATATGGTATATATATTAAGGTTTTTATGTACATTTAAAACAATAGTAAATGTAAAAATAAATAAATAATAAGGAATAATTAATTTGTAGATACAAGTAATTTTTAATATTTAACATGTAAGTATCTCGACACTTGAACAACTTTTAAATCACAAAATATTTCAGAATTAAATATATAATATATGTATATAATTACATCAAACTATTTTTGCTGATTTTTATGAACAAAATAACGTAGTGAAAAAAAAAAAAAAAAAAAAAAAAAAACGTGGTGTCAATTTTTTTAAATAATTTAAATAATAATAATAATAAATCTATTGTGTAATAACGACTCGACTTCAATTACCCACAACTACACACATTATATACTCTTTTTGGATATAGTGTGGTCAGGAGACATAAAATTGATATACATTAAACATCTAACATTTTTTGAACACTACACCATTTTCTCTGAGTAAAAATTTTCACCTTATTTAATCATTAAAACTTTATAGAAAATGTATGAATAATTACTATAAAATATTTCCGGTTAAAAAAAAAAAAAAAAAAAAAAAAAGTACAAATTGGCAGCTATACATACGGCTTTAAAAACATATAAAAGAAAGTTTATATATCGAATTTAAAGAAATCGATAAAACTATTTTTTAAACACCAATTTCTGACCTACCTAATCCTGATGCCTAACACTTTTCCAGTAGTAACTAAAAATTACGAACGAAAATACAAGTAAAAATTGGGATATGTTGCAAATTTGAAGAAAATCATTAGAGCCGTCTTTGAGATAGAATTTTATTCCCGCTTACGGTTTTACCTAAATTTGGTAAATTAACCGCGTTATCCTAAACCTAAAATAACATACAAATGGACGTCTAGATGGAAGTCAGAATGACGAGTTAGAAGAAAATCCACAGAGCCGTTTTTATGCAATTGCGAGACTTTTTAAACAATATTATTCAATTATAAATTTTTATATAAATTTTATGTTTAATGTTAACATTTTATGAAACAAAAAAAAATAATACAACTCAAAAATTATCTGAAAAATAGTTTTACATCATTCAAGAATATAAAACAGAAATTTTATTGCAAATATCAGATAAATAAAATTTAAAATTATGTTAAAAAACCAGTCCACTTCATCACTTTTATTTACCAACTAATATTATTTTTAAACGTATCAAGAAATTCAAGTTCATTTTTTTCTTTTTTCAATTTTTTTATACATTATAAGTGGAAATGAATAATTTATAATATTCGTTATAGTTCACTGAAACAGAACGTGTTATGACGGTGAACTATTTAACGTTTTTCATAAAACTTTAATTGCACGTATTATGGATGGTACAAAACATAGCTTTTTAGAACGTTCCAAATAATACTATTCTTGAACGTCGAGTAGAACGTTTTTGTGACACGAAACACGGTGTTTGAACTATTGTAACCGTTATTTGACGTTCAGAGGACGTTCTGGTGCTACTTGGGCCCAGGCTGGAAATCCATATAGTCTTTTAAAAAGAGTGTCACTTGACATAAATAATAGAAGTCACTTGCAATAGAAACTGTTTTTTATTTTTATGTTAAAAACATGAATTGTCAAGCAATCACTTACAATGGTCCTCATATGATCTATAGGGCAGAGAGAGAGGGAGAGCAAACGAGGGCAGTTGTTTCTTAAACCAGTAAACAAGAGATACTAACTGTTTGAATGCGAAAGGTGTACTGAATTGCATTCGCCAATTCAAACACGAAATTAATAAACTAATGCCAAATAAAGCGCCAAAAGAATGTTCTAATTGGTTAATTCAAAATTTAATCTGTTATTCAAAAGAAAAAAACAAGCTTGGCAACATAAATTATGCCAAAGTAATTACTTTTTATCGGCGCTACGAATATATCATTAAGAATTTATCTGTTCATTTTTTATTTTATTATTATTATTAAAAGAAACGAATCCAACATCTGTTGACGCCAATGAGACTGAACTAAGCTATTATGATAGCACAAATCACCGGAAATGAAATAAATTTCGCAACTTCTGTTTATATTATAAAGTAATTTAGACAAATAAATTATTTTCTATCTATGATTAAATGACGTATTGAACATAACGTTGTTGAAAAGGGGGAAATGTATCTATCTACAAACGAATAAGTCCCTTAGTAAAAATACAAACTAAATTAAATAGAGATTGACTTTTATAATAGAATGAATTGATTTCAGAGTATATTACAGAATAAAATGTTCTTTTTTATTGGAATAAATTAAATTAAATTAAATTAGATTTTATTTGTTAAATGAATTAATTAAATTTATAACTATTCTTAATAAATTGAGTTTTTTTTATTTAAAATTTTAAAATGAATTATTTAGAAAGGAAATAAATATTTAAAAGAACATATGTGTGAACTTGTTCTCACAAATGTATAAAAATACTAAAAAAGTTATAAAATCACCAAATTGCAAAAGTTACAAAATTACATCAATTAATTTTAAAAAATATATACAATACAATAAAGAATTACTGAAGGTAAACAAGAAAGTATAAAATGAAATAAAATAAAACCATTCTTCGGTCGACGGGGATACTCGTCGGTACTTAAATATCGCCCTTGAATGAGGAAGTAGAACAAACCGAGATAGAAAAACGCTGGAAAAACACAGTTAAAAATTTGGACGGGTAACAGTTAATTTGCAAGGTATTTTTTAGGTCTTCAAGAGCATATTTTAAATCATTTTTATTATTGCAAATAGTGCGAATTCGTTTAAGCTGTGCGAGCATAATATTTTTTTTAACTTTTCTACTGATAGTTGAAAACCAATTAGTAAGACTATTTACTTTAAAATTAAAATCCATCCTTTTATCGTATAATCCAATGAGCCATTTTTCTTCATTTCTCTTTATATTTAAATCTAGGAAAGAAATTGTATCAGTATCTGTACGGTTTAAAGGTAATTCTTTAGGATATATTTTTTTTAGAAATATTTTGGAAACAATTAAATCATCAATATATCTGAATAAAGTAATATTTATAAAAAAAATTTTTTGAAAAAATATAAAAATAAATTTGCAAAAGCACTCGAAAATCTCTTTCCCATTGGAACCCCCTCCGCTGGAAAAAGTAATCTTTCCCGTTAAACAAAACGTTTTCAAAAATACAGAACTTGATAAGATTAATCCAATAATTTTTTTCACAATTTAAATAACTGCCAAATTCATCATAAATGCTTTCAAAAACTTCTATTACCAAGTTGTGCGGAATACTGCCAAACAAATTTTCAAAGACATAGGTATTGAAGGAAGTAATGCTTTCTGAAAAATCTTGAAATATTCTATAACTTTCTCTTTATTGTTTATAATCTTACAATCATTAGCAGAATTTATCACTTTTAAGACTGAATTTAGATAATTAAATAAGATTTTACTGGCTTTATCAGCTGACCAGCAAGTGAACTGACCACCCCTCTATTAAAAAAAAATAATAAATAAAAAACATATATTGGCCTTTGATAAAAACTAAATTTAAGCAGAAATTGATTTAATTTTCCGTATCTATTCGTTACTGTTAAATTTCATAAAAATCCAGTTAAATTTCGTTTTGTTACCTGTGGTACTAATAGCTATATTGGTACAGTGTTTCAATATAAATCTCAGAAATTTCAATGTGCCAAATGTCACAAATATTTTTTTCTAGTTCTGGCAGAGTTGTAGGCTGCAAATTTCAAATCCTCTCCTCTCTTCCCCGCCTTTTTATGGACGAAACATTTTCGATCGGATCGCGATTAGGACTATTTCCATGTCTGGTTAAGAAGAAATTCTACTATACGTGGGATTTAACTTAAAGTGAAAAAATACATTATTACTTACAGAATTATAGGTTCTCATGGGAATGAATAGGCAATTTTGACAATTTCATGTGAATAAATTTACTAGAGACGCCGTGTAGTAAGGGGGCATTATCATCTAGAAATGCTGTTTTCGGAAATGTCCAAGATACCTCCAAAATAGTCAGTCAGGCACCACTTTTATGAAGACTGTGTTTTATTTCGCGCTAAATGATCCCTTGAACATAACAATTTTCCCGACTGTTTGGAAAGTTATGAACCTCCGTACCATAATGTACGGAGAATGTGTCACTGTTTTAAAAGTGCGATTTTCATTAAGTCGGTCATATTTTCGATATCAGATCTGCATGTTTTCTTTAGCTCGAAGTAAGTTATACTTGACTCATCAGAGGGAACCTGTTCAGTCCAATAATTAACTAATCATTTTTTAATTTTTTTAGTCGTCTGAGGTCTTGATTTCCTAATTCGCCTCACTAAGAATGGATTTTTTTCAAAATTTCTGTCATTTAAACTTGCTTTGTTTAATAGTTGCTGCACTGCAGTTAAAGAAATTATGCTGCTAAACACTTTTTCTGAATCTCTTTTATGTTCTAAATGTAATACGAATAATCTTTTATGTTCTAAATGTAATACAAATAATCTTTTATATTCTAAATGTAATATTTTATAAGAAATATCTTTTTAACTCACGGTCATCTCGCTAGGATGAGCAATATGGTCGCCTAAAGCCAAATAATCCTGAAGTCAAAATGTTCATTGTTGTACTGTAACACGGGGGGGGGGGGGTTATTACAGTACACACCCCACCCCACCCCCCAAAAAAAAACTGTGAAATGTTTTATTAAATAATAATGCATCATATTAATCAGTGAAATCAAAATTGTGAAATTCAATGTCCCTGCAAAACGGAAGAGTTTTTTTTTTTTTTTTTTTTTTTTTTTTTTTTTAATTATTATATAACATTATGTTCTTTTTGATATTGAGATTTTTAAAGAAATTGCTGTTTGTAGAAAAAAAAAAATTCTGAATATTTGTCTAAGATAATCTTTTTCCAGCAAGCCGTTTGCGGAATTCTAGGTTCAAGTGTAGACTGATTACTTACTAAATTTCAATTAAGCATGTAATCGGCATCCTGAGAGTATATTTAATTTTATGCTTGATGATACTTTAGTTGTTCATCAGATCTCAAAAAATTGTTTTTTTTGTGCAGCTGCACAAAAATGCTGCATAAAAAATATGTAGATCATGTAGAATTTCTTATGCAAGTAATGACAAAATTTTAAACTATTTGGAGTAATTTAAGACTTTAATTTCAATGTTTAAATAATACAGTCGAACCTCGTTAACATGAACACTGTTAACGTGAATTGCTTTTAACATGAACTGTTTCCACAATGCCCGTCAAAATGAAGATTAGCTTAGTTATATGACGATCAGTTCTTAGCAGCATGAACTACTGATAACATGAACAGATTTTTCCCCCTTGAGATTCATGTTAACAAGGTTCGACTGCATTTAAAATGATTATCTCAGCATTAAAGTTATTTTTAATTTTTTAATTTATACACTTAAGCACATTAAAAAAAAAAAAAAAAAAAAAAAAAAAAAAAAAAAAAAATGGGTAGTATATTTGCTCTTTTTATTTTAATAATATGTTAATTATAGTGTAAAAACAGTAATTCTGTAATTGTGGTTAAAATACTATTAGGCTTGGTAACAAATGAAACTTATAAACATTTATAAACTGAACCACAGCAAAAGTGGCGCAAGTCAAAAAACAACAATTTTATATTTGTCATTGAAAAATATGTATGAAGTGCCTCAACATATCAAAAAAGTATCCTGTCGCTATTTAAACAATTATCTAACAATTAGTATTTGGCCTGAGCTAATAAATCTTAAAAAATGTTTAGTCTGAGGTACGGGAAAGGAGCTAAAAAAAGAAAAAAAAGTAAGTAAAATTTCTGTCAGTGAAAGAATTTAGTTTAGCATGGAAGACTATTAACCTGTAAAAGTTTTATTTATTTTTATCTCAATATTTTGACTGTAAAACTGGGCCACATACTTTTTAAAATGACTGAAATGAAGTGTTGGCACCTAAACTTCATACATTAGTTAATTTTTAAAAATCTAATTGTGTCGAAAAACTGTTTGTGTTCCTGGATTCAGAAAAATCGCCCCTTTTATTTTGTATGTAATTAAAATATCATAAAAAAATTTTAATAAATCTCTAAAATCCGGAATTGCCGCGGTCCTGCCGATTCCGCATTTTGGAGGTTCAACTGTATCTTTTCTTTTGCTTTATTTAAACTGTGTATTGTTTTCTAATGGCAGATTCTTTTCCTCCACTGTTAATGATAAAACAAAATATGTTCAACTAGAATCTGATGATGGAAGTGATTCCTGTGATCTGATAACGTCAAATTATATTTCAGGTAAGAAAGTTCTTATTCAATGCTAAATTTTTTTGACTTATTTTCATGCATGTTTTTTGAAAAATGACCGTCAGTTAACTTCCAGAATTTAATCCAGCTTTTTAAAAGTGGAACCCTATTTGGTAATTTATAAAATAATTTCTGAAAAAAAAAAAAAAAAAAAAAAAAATGAAATTAGTTTGTGAAAATTAATAATGATTCGGAACAAATAACTGAATTTGCGTTATTTTTAAAATGTAATTAAAAAAAAAAAAAAAAAAGAAAAGAAATAGTTGTAAAATAAATATACATGTAAGCATATTATTTCTTATGTACAGTGTTAAGAAAGTGTTTACTTAGATATTTACCATTGTCTCCAGTAAATATTTAAATTGAGGGTATATTTATGTGTTCGATGCAGCAAAGCTTATAAAAATTTTTAATGTGCCATGTTATATTGCTGAGGATTGATTTTGTAAAGGAGCCTCTTTGCTGAAAGTTGATTTTGTGAAATGTGCAGCTTTGCTGAAAGTTTATTTTGTGCATTGTGACTTTATTGCCAAAAGTTGACTTTGTGAAAGTGCCTTAATGCGGCACTAAATTTGTTCTGGATTAAGCTTTCACTTCATCTGATTTTATACAGGGTTCTCACATGCCATAGAGAACATGAAAAACTTGGAAAAATCAGGGAATTTAAAATTATTGAAAAAAGAAAAAAATGCATTTATTACCCTAAAAATGGGGAAAAAATAATGATATACACCTAGAAAATATTTTTTGAGCATGGAATTTAAAATGTACTATATTGTATTTTATGTTATGGGCTATTTTTTATGTCGTGAGCTATCTTTTATGTACACACTAATTTTTTTTTATTTGGAATATCGTAAAAATAGACCTGAAAAGTCAGAAATTCGTTTGCTAAGCTCATGTGTGCACCCTAAAAATGAATGTGATGCTACAATACTTTGTTGAATTTTATATTGCTTGTGTTCATATTTTGTAGTTAAAATTGTTCTGTAGTACTTAAAATTTGTGGTAAGAGCTTTTTAGGTGTTAAAATTCCAGTTTTTAAAAACAACTCTTTACTTTGTATTTTAACTTTTACTTTATCAGTACTTGCTATTGCCTGATACTGTTACATATTTCAAAATAATAATAATTGAAAATGTTGTCGACATTTCCTCATGGGAGAAAAAAAATAGTTATACCTTTTGAGATTTATTATTATTATTTTTTTTAATAAGAGAATATTTCAATGTAAGGGATGAACAATGTAGTCTTACACAGTTGGCTTTTTATTAAATTATATAGATGACAGCTTATTAGCTTAGCATACTGGCTCAAGGGCAAAGCAGAATTCATATATATTCCTTGAAAATCTTTGATTTTTAAGTACACAAAATCAAGGCATGGCAAGCTCTTGAATTTTTCTGTTTTGAGAAATTTAAAAATCCGAAAATACAGTGAAATCTGAATTTAAAAAAATATTAAAATTGCATGGTAATCAATATTTTCTGTCCTTAATAGAAAATTCCACTGTGAACGTATTTAAAGTTATTTAAGAAAATTGAAATAAAAACTAAATTTCAATCCTGATTATTTGGGAAAAGTCTCAAGAACATTTTACTAATTTCTAGATGATTATTTTTTGAGTTAAGTAAAATTTTTGACAAATATTTAAAGAAAAAATAGTGTTTGATAAAATATCATTGATGATATTTTTTGTTTTCCTTTCTCCTTCTTTTTCCTTCCCCCTCCCCTTTTAAAAAAAACAAAACAAATCTTATTGCTTTTATTATACTCTATTACAGATTTTATTATATTTTATTAAAGACTTTAATATAACAACTGAAAGATGCTGAATCACACCGGAGGGAAAAAAATAACTAGTGGATCTGCAGATCAGGAGCCTCAACGTCCTATTTGCATCAGACATTATTCAATAGGTCATTTTTATTTATTCCTTATTATATAATAGTATATATTGATTAGATCGACTTATTACCATAATCAGATACATACCTGAGGGGAACTGCCGCCCCCCTCAACCCCCTGCTGTATCTCTCTTTCTATACCTATTTGTATATTATATAAAGTGTTACGGTATTGTAAGTAATTGCATTTATTTTTGTATAAATTCTTTCAAAGAGGCTTAGAAAGTCGATAAAATGCTAATTTTGTGTATTTCTAGTCGTTTTAGCGTTAAAATAGCCTAATTTTCTTTTAAAAACGCATTAAAAAGCTCCAATAAGGGAAAAATGGATTTGGCGCCAAATTTGGCGACTGTTCCCTTCTTGGCGATTTTTTTGGCGACCTTGGCAAGAAAATCCTTATTAGGGATATACGAATTATGGAAGCTCTAATCTCATTGGCTGATGAGATACGAGAATTTTCCAGAACAGTCTGTGTTCGATAGAATAGTATAAAAGGAGCATTTTTTTAGCCAAGGCGGCCAATCTGAGATCTGTGTCAGTTTCGTCAAATGTTTGCTTTGCTTTGAGCCTCTTTGAATGGGACTTGCTTTATGTGTTATTGATAAACAGTTTGTAATGTTGTTTTGCTGTTAACGGCTGTAGTTTAAGCTATGTTTACTGGTTGAATTGAAGCTGATACTTGGTATATAGACATGTATTTTTCTGGAACTTTCTGTTAAATAAATCACTGAATTTTTGCAAATTTCGCCTTTCATTCTCGGACAACTTACGAACCCCCAAGTAAGAAACAATATGTATTCTTAATAAACGACGGTCTTGTATTATTTCCTTGAAATTCATAAATACCAAATTTCATAACTATATATATATATATATATATATATATATATATATATACATAGCATATCGGAAATATTTTGCGTAACCTTTAAACTACTTATCAATTCTATGCCCACAATTTTCAACAGGAAAACATGCTTTTAAAATTCTAATAAAATTTCATTATATTTGATGGGGATGTAACCATGTTAAAATACACTTTTAAGAAATACCGGCTATAGACCGTAATAGTACGAAATTCCTTTATGTATCCCGGAAAAATAGCCACAGTCATTATAAACGCCAATATTAAGAATAAACCTAATTAAATGTAACTCATTAATTTTTCAAACAAATTTTACATCATTTGGACGATTACAGTACATACTCGGAATTATTTTGTGCGGTCCCATAAATTATTTAGTCTATACGTAACCGTTTTTAAGAGTATACATGTTTTTAAGCATCTTTATAATGTATGTTAACTTTATTAAGTTCAATTCAGCATAAACGCATTAAAGTGCGCGCTTAAATTAAAAATTTGTCCATAGGCTCTAATGTTACGAAATTCTTTCGTGTGTCTTTGTAAACGAACCATAAACATTGTATACACCAGTCAAAACTATTCAGCTTATTTTGCGTTTAAAATTAATAATTGTTCCAAATGTAGTATCGTTCGGATAACTTACGTGACATTGTCAGAACACTTTTGTAAGATCCTGCACATTAATTAGAAAACTTAAGCGCATATTTTGTTCAAACAACATAAGTTTAAGCATCTTACTCACGTACGCTAGTTTCATTTTCTTCATTGCAAAGTGATGATATTAAAATGCGTTCAAACGAAATTCAACCCATACGCCGTAATGTTAAGAATTTTGGCGTGTCCCTGTACACAGTTTATAAAAAAATATAGCTATAAAAATTACACAGCTGCTTATATGCAAAGCTGGAACGTGTGCGCCAATTTGCAAGGTTATCGAAGGATTTTTGCGGCCGCTATTGCGGTACATACAAATTCTTCCCATAGGCCGTAAATATAGGAAAAACTTTGGCGTGTCCCTGTACACGAACGACAAATGGAATGCACACCGAAAACTATACAGATAATTTCGTGGGGATCATGAACATGTGTACAAAATTTGAAGTCAATAGCGTGATTTTTGTGGCCGCTATCTCACGACAGACAGGCAGACAGACGGACAGACGGAACCCAAAAAATCCTTTTAAGTCTCAACAGAGGGCCTCCATTCACGTTTCGGCAAAAATTGGAAGTCAATAGCTTGATTTTTGCGGTGGCTATCGCGGTACATACAGATTCTTCCCATAGGCCGTAATGATAGAAAATCTTCGGCGTGTCCCTGTACACGAACTACAAATGGAATACACACCCAAAACTATACAGCTGATTTCGTGAGGCACATGAACACGTGTACCAAATTGCAAGTCAATAGCGTAATTTTTGTGACCGCTATCGCGATACATACAAATTTCTCCCATAGGCCGTAATGATAAGAAAAACTTTGGCGTGTCCCTGTATACAAACTATAAATGGAATACATACCAAAAACTATACAGCTGATTTCGTGGGGCTCATGAACATGTGTACCAAATTTCAAGTCAATAGCGTGATTTTTGTGACCGCTATCGCGATACATACAAGTTTCTCCCATAGGCCGTAATGATAAGAAAACTTTGGCGTGTCCCTGTATACAAACTACAAATGGAATACATACCAAAAACTATACAGCTGATTTCGTGGGGCTCATGAACATGTGTATCAAATTTCAAGTCAATAGCGCTATTTTTGCGGTCGCTATCGCGCGACAGACAGACAGAAAGACACACAGACACAGCCCAAAACCGTTTTGAGTCTCAACAGAGGGCCTCCACTGATGTTTCGGCAATTAGTTATTAAATATATCATTTTATTAGTAAAAATTTTTTAGTATTTAAGTAATTCCTGAAGTTAAAATTGTGGTTGGTTGTGTAGGGTAAGGCTGATTAACAACACCAAGTTTTTAGGCTTACAGGTGGAATGCCCTCCACAGAGAGTGTGGGGGGTGAATTATTCTAAAAGATCTTAGCCCATATTAAAAATAGTTTCGGTGAAAACCATGGGAAACTCCAAATACCTAGGTTGACAACCATAACCTAGGACTGAATCTAGCACCTCCAGTTTTCTAGATTTGGGAGCAAAACCTGTTTCGTCACTGGTGAGATCACATTAAGTGACAAGAAAGTTAATTACAGAATTCTAATCATGTTGATTATATTAACTTATGTCGTTTTTAAGTTATATTTAAAATTGTAAAGTAAATACAGAATAATTATTATAAATACCATATATTTTTTAAGTAAATTCTTATTGTGCCTAAATTTCACTTGTTTCGCAATGAAATTCTTTATTTTGGGCAATTGTATGGGTTTTTATGAATTTGTATAAAAAAAATAACTAATTAAAATAATAAGACAAACAAATGATGTTAAAAATAGTTTCTTATTATTGTTGAAAAAAATAGAAAGCAGTAAAAATATTTTATGTGAATAATTAGACTATTTATGTGTTTATTTTCTGATTTCTGCCTTTTATATTTTTCTAGCAAGTGCGAAGATGAAGTTCCCAAGCAATGTGTCATTCTGTTGGGAGAACATTAATTGGAAGTGTTGAGTCACCTAAATATAAAGTAAAAAAGAAAAACAGATTATGATGAAACAAAGATTGTAACCAAATGTGTAAATAAATTTTAATTTTGTTAATAAAATTTATTAAGTTATTTCAATTTACGCATCATACTTTTTTTATTTTTTTATTAAAGGGGAAAAAAAAGGGTTTATGTTTGAAATATTTTGGATATATAAGAATTGTGATTAAGGATATTGTAAAATGCTAATCCTCTCATTTTTGATTATTCTAAATCTTATAAATTAAGTTTTATGATTTCATTTGAATTTACCAAAATCTTTTCTCTAATTCTCAGTACTTTTATTAAGTGTTTTCAAACATGAAAAAATGTTTCTTTATTCCAAAGTATTCTGTAAGTCAGTTGACTGTTTCATTGACATATTTTCTTTATAACAGAAATAATCTTAATTGTATTAATGTAAAATTAAGTAAAATTATAAAAGTTTTTAGTTTGTAAATTGAAAAATATTTTGATGAATGCATATGTGTACAGTACTGTAAGGTTGTAGTAGAATACAGAATCTTTAATACTGAAAAGAAAATGAAAAGTTTTCTGGATTTTAATATTTTAACTCCTTTATATTCCAGAATTTAAAAATATAAGAAAAGTAAATACATATACAGACATGCCAAGTCTCCTGCTTTTTGCTTGTTTTTCCATGCTCCTGATTTTCCACTCATTTCTCCTGCTTTTCTGATCTAATTTTTATCCATCCCTCTTAGCATAATTTATGCTTAAAATTTGTGGGATTGGTTAAAAGAATTTTAAAGAAAATTGAAATTTATCTTGCCATGCAATTTATCAAGTTCAGTTTGAATGTGAATTACTATACAATGCTTTGAAACTAATTTTTGCTAAGAATGAATTTTTAACTTTCATTTTTGCATAATGAAATATGTCTTATTATTAATATATATATATATACTAGCTGACCCGACAAACGTTGTTTTGTCATATAAATTATTTCTAGAGAATATTTTGCTAGAAAAAAATAACTAACTTATTGTAAGTGTGTAAGGATGTGGTATATAAGTGGAAGATGTATGGAGCGCTGTGAACGGTGAAAGAATATAAAAATAACAAAACACCAATCATTTATTTTTTTAATTTATTAAAATTGATTCTTTAAAGTTATATACATATCGCTACTTATAACAATATTACTAAAAACAATATCAATCCCTTAATGCAAGAGAATGTACAATATTTTTTGTTATCCCATCTTTCGCCAATACAAACAAACTGGATGGTTTGCCCACTCGAAAGCCACGTATAATTGTCCGTGTGAAAAACATGATGTGCTCAAATCTAAGCCACAGACAGACATCGTTTGGCCCTGAGACTTATTGATAGTCATTGCAAATGCCAATCTAATTGGAAATTGAGGGCGTTTGAATTGAATTGACAGATCTGTGGGTATGATAGGGATTCGCAGTAGTAATATATTTTCACCTCGAAATTTGTCATTTAAAATAATGGCTTCGATAACATTTTTCATTAATTTTTTTATGACTAATCGCGTGCCGTTGCACAACCGTTGTGGGTTCAAATTACGAAGCAAAATAACTGGAGATCCAACCTTCAGTGGCATGCCTGGTAAATCCAATGAGTTTAAAAACTTTGTTGGATAATTTACAGCTTCGGTGGCATCGCAAACTGTATCATTAGATTTGTATGACACCATGTCTCCTGGTAACAAATGTTGTATCTTGAGATTCAATTCGTTGACGTCCACATTTTTTGCTGCTAAAATTGCTCTTTCTGCCAGCCACTCATGATTTGTGTATCGTCTGTGTACATCGGGAAATATCCGGTCAATAAGAGCATCTTGAGAATCAATGATTGTGCAGAAATCGGTCAGTAATTTTATGCATCCAGTTTCATCTGTAGCAACTTTTCCATCGCCGATATCTAACAATTGTTTTGAGAATGTTTCAGCGGATGGATCTTGAAGCTTTTGAACGCACAAATTTACTTGCAGTTGTGCTTTTTTTCAACATTACGCCACAATGACGATGATTTTAAGCACGCGTTGATCTCATCAGCGTATGTTGAACGCGGAATAACGGGAAGTGCTTGTCTGAAATCACCTGAAAAGAGTAACAGAGTGCCGCCGTTGTTTTTTATATCTTTCAATGTCCTGTTCGACGCCTCAATCGAATGTTTGTGTGCCATAGTGCATTCATCCCAGATAAGAATTTTACACTATTTCAGCACTATGGCCATGGACGATTGTTTTTTTATGTTGCACACTGTGTCTGGGTTATTTTGAATATTTAGTGGCAGTTTAAATAATGAATGAGCTGTTCTGCCACCATCCAATAATGTTGCCGCAATGCCAGATGATGCAACAGCCAATGCGATGCCATTATTTGATCGTATTTCGTCGAGAATTACCGAAATAAAGAATGTTTTGCCAGTTCCACCTAGTGCCCCCCCCCCCAAAAAAAAAAAAAAAAAAAAGAATCCACCTTGTCCTGCCAAAACTGCGAGCATGATGTGGTCGTAAATGGTTCTTTGTTCTTCATTCATTAGTGGGACATTGCGAGCAACAATCGCTGCCATTTCTACAGTATTGTATTGTAGTTCACGATTCAATTCAGTTCTTATTAAATCAGATGCATTTCGATTTGTTGAATGCATACCGAAATGACTGAGTGGTATGTTAGCAATGATAATGCAAGTATCTTCAATAGCAATCAATGCTTCATTGTACATAGCGTTACTGAATACTATCGTTAGATCGTTGCACCGTGAACGATGTTGACGCAATATATCATCAGTCATTGAATCTTTGTGATTATCCCATAATGTCTCTGCTCGTGCCGGGAAACATGTAGTCAACACTATAGCGAATAGTAGACGAATTTGTTTTGCTGTACAGTTCAGTCCTACTTCAGCAAGCTCAAACTGGTTGTCGTCTTCCAGCAAGCCGACTGCAAGGCATGCATCTTTATTCGTTGGATACTGTTGTCCATTCACTTTACGTAAATCTTGAAATGACAAAGGGCCGATGACTTTAACCAATAACAGTCGAAGATAAAAGCACTCAGTCTGCCTTGGATTGACTGTAAATACTCGTCCCAAGGTTTGAATAAACCGGGATTGAATATCCGGGATTTGATTTGAATAAACCGGGACATGCATCAATCGGCGTGCCTTGCTTGCGGGGCATCCATTTTTTTGTTGGAGCCCATGTGAAATAGCGTGTTACTTCTGAATAGAGTAATGTCCGTGCAAAAGCACCAAAAGCATCCGCACGATTACACAATTCAAAAAATTCGGCGAGTGTAGTTTTTGGTGGATTTATAGCACGATCAATCGCTGTCTCGCTCGTGAAATATACGCGCTGGCCATTTTCAAGATGGACGGCTAAATGAAGAACTGCTGGATCCCGTTCATGAATTGGGAAACCAAAGATACGCCAAACAGCTTCATTGGAGCTGACGTACCGGACAATTTGGTAAAGTGTTATTTCATCGTTGTTATTCACCGGAGGAGCATTCACATTGGTATTTTCAACTCGAAATACAGCCATATCACTGCCTTTATTCACATACTTACTCACATTTGGTTGAAGGGAATTGGAATTTATTGGATTTTATTTATAAATTCCAATTCCCTTCAACCAAATCCCCTGTTCCTGAGTTTCAAAAATGGGGTATCTATAATGTCCCTTGTAATAACTGTGATTTATCTTATATTGGTCAAACTAAAAGAAATCTTGAATGTCGTTTACGTGAACATTCTCGGTATGTTGTTAATCAAGAAATTTCTAAATCTTCTATTGCGAAGCACAGTTGGGAATTTGATCATAGTTTTAATTTTAAGAGTGCCAAAATTATCTTTCATGCCAAACACGTTTCCGAACTGGATTTTTTAGAAAATTTAGCTATTTACCTTAATCGTGTTAAAATTGTCAATGAAAAATCTGATTCCACTTTGCTGTCTACAGCCTGGAAAAATTTGTTTAATTCAATTAAATAATTTCCTTCATTATGTTTATAACATCATATTAGTTATAATAAAATAATTCTAATTTAAATAAAAATAATAATAATTAATGGATAAATTTTATTAAATTTACTTATTAGTTTAATATTATTGAAAAAAATAATAATAATTCTTTACTCCTTTCCTCCTTCCTTATTTTGTGGTGTGTGTGTACGTGTGTTCCTCTCTGATTGGTCCTGTCCTGCATGTTGCTTCCTATTGGTTGTTTGTGTTGCTCCTCCCCCTCTGGATTTTATCCTGCTTTCAGTCTTGCTTTTGCCTCCAAGGCAGTTGCACGTGTTTGCACCTGATGAAGAAAGGCTACGTCCTTTCGAAACCGGTTGTGCTGATTTAAAATTTAAGGTGTGTGAAGAAGTTTGAATTTCTTGCTATTAATATGAGCATTGAATGTTTTGCTCAGCAGAGGCGAATATGGGACCACCCAACGGTTATCAATGTCAATATCTATGTTGTTGACATAGATGGCCGCCATAGATGATAAGATTGTCCGCCATTATCGGGATTTCTTCGACGATATATTGGATATCCGTCAACATTTGTGATCGTGAAATTTTTCCAAAAACTTTTAGTACATTTTCCATCTGCACAAATAATAATGGCCTAAAAATTCATTTTTCATTTTAACATAAAATAACTCCGTCGGATATTGACGAATTTTTTAAAAGAATATACCATTTTAACTAATTTTAACATTTTTAACAATATTAACGTTGAAAAAATATTTTAAACAGTTACGGTTAAAAATTAATTTTTCATTTCAACATTAAATAAATTCTGACATCGTGTTTACGATTCTAAAATATTAACTTTGAAAAAATATTTTAAACACTTCGTAAAATACGGTTAAAAATTCATTTTTCATTTCAACATTAAATAAATTCTGACATCGTGTTTATGGCAAATCACGCCATCTAGGTGGAAAAGTTGTTGAAAGAGTTGGTTAAAAATTAATTAAGAAAGAACTAATTAAGTTACAACTTTCATTTGTAAATCTAAACCATTCTCGAATCCACCTGAAGACACACAAAAAATTTCATTAAACTCAGTCCAGCCGTTTAGGAGGAGTTCAGTGACATACACACGCACAAAAGAAATATATATATAAAGATATATATATATATTTAAATACAATAACTATTGAAAACTTAAAGAATTCAAATTTCATTAGAATATAACTGATACTTTCATTTCTTTATTACCTTTCCTTTTACAAAGATAATTAAGATCCTTATTGTTTTATATTAGGAGCAGAATGATCAAATCTGTCTATTTTGACTTAAATTTTAAACAACCGTATGTCTGAGGGTTTTTTTTTTTTTTTTTTTTTTTTTTATTGTTTTACTGCAAGAAACATATTATTCATTTAATTTTAATACTGATGCTTTGTAAATACCTCCTAAGCTTATAAAGCTTTACTTAAAATTAAATTTGCATTATTTTACTCATTTTCCTTACAAACTTTCTTGTTCGAAAAAGTCTCTTGATTTCTGTTAAAAAATCTCCCGCTTTTTTGTCATTAGAAGGGGGCATTTCTGCATATATTAACTTTCATTTTACATGTGTTGCCTAGCTGGCCTGAGAATATTGAAAAGTCTGTGCCATTAAAAAATGAATAACAAAGATATATATTTTTTTAGAACTGTATTTTTTTTTATCCATGTTTATCAGGGGCAATTCTGTAGAAAAAAAGAAAAAAGGTTTATAATTTGTTGAAATTAGCTCCTTCTAATGTCTAATAAAACATTTTGCTCATATATAAAATCAAGATTAAATATACACATATGATACATAAAGTAACCTGGCAATATCTAAATTTATATTGACTCAGTAGTCAATCAATGTAAGCATTAAAAAAAAAGATTTATCAGCTGTAAACAATAGAGAATTAAGAGCATGCAATGTCTAATCTCGCTCACAGCCACAGGGGTGCAGAAAATGTTTTAACTCCCAACATTTCTCCCAATTCATATGAAAAATTTTCCAAACATGGGGGAACGATTTTAATTGATTTTTATAATTCATTGTTCAAATGGATATTATTTGTATATTTTTCTACAAAATTTCCTTTGGTCCTCAATTCCTGAAACTGGACATGCTCTGCATCCCTGGACAGCGAAGGCTAGGCAAAAAATTATTCTAAATGGGAAAATTTTTTTTCACTGATCATACCTAATATGTTTATATTCTGGCTATACATTCAGAAAATTCACAGTCCTTAAATGAGTAGTCATTTTTTTTTTTTTTTTTTGACTTTTACTTTTATTCATTTTTTTATTATTAAATAAAACGATTTCGGGCCATTTTTATATTTTTATTTTAGCTATAAAATAAAATATTAAATTTGTGAAATCATTTTTTTAGAAAAAATTATTAATTTAACAATTGTTAATTTTCTGAATGTGAAATTTTTTCCCAAAACATTTTCAAAAAAAAATCTGATATTTTACCTAAGAAATTTGGCGTCCATGTGTGTTGTTGGTGACAACTGTAGCTATGTTGCTACGGTAGCAATACCAATGGTTTATCTGCGTTCTGCAAAAAAATTTGAATAATTTATTACTACACTACAAAATAAAGAATAAACACCTAAATACCAGATTTATTTTAATTTTTAAGATTTAACTATTTCAAAGACAGTGGCTCAAAGGTCTAACTACCAACTTCAGAATTTTTAGGTGTGCAATGGTTATATATTAAATTGACATGTATCTGAAGATACTTAAAAAAATTTGTTTAAATATTTGCTCAGTATGAGGATTCTATATGCAAAGAAGTATTTTTAATGTTTATTGATAAACCTTTTATCCACTGTTTTGGAAGAGTTAATTATAATAGAAAATATCTGCAAATTTATGTTGACTAGTGCATCTTAGATTGGCAATTGTCAACCTAGCTTAGATCAACATTTGCCAATATTCAATTCTTAATATTGAGCAATGCTGGAAAAAGGTGTACCATTAGACATTCGCCAATATAGATTTCAAAGACTTCAAAGACGGAAGGAGGCCGCTCACCACTATTCAGCGGTTTTGAGCGATTTCAACCTCCAAAGAGGGGCTCTGACGACAAATGTCACATAACAATGTGAAATTCCGAAAGAGCCCGTTTCTAGAGGTTAAGTCTCCCCCGTTGTTTATTGCACAAAAAAAAAAAAAAAAAAAAAAAAAAAGAAAAAAGAAAAAAAATTACAATTGCTGCCAGATATGAAATCCCACGCGACAGAGGGCAGCAGTTATTTAAAAAGACAAAATTTAGGCTTCTAATGAGGAGGGCAACAGAGATTAAAAACAGAGATGATTGTTGATGAGGAATGTCTAATTTGAGAGTCTTATATAACGAGGAGTCCATGGTTATAGTCCGAAGTTGCGCCGGGGATTAGCCCTTCGCGTCAAGGGGCGCTGTAGTGACTAGAAATGATTGAACTTGGAGAAGGACACCGCACGAATTGAGAGTCACGCCGGAATTAAACCATACCGACAATGGACGTTAATTGTTAAATAACAGAGGTTGAAAACAGAAATGATAGTTGATGAGAACTGTCCTATTTGAAAGTCCTGAATTACTTATTAGTCCATATGTTTTGTCTGAACTTGCGCCGGGAATTAACCCTTCGCGACAAGGAGCGCTTTTAAGTAATGAATTTACGCAGAAACGCATTCATACTTTTATTGTTGCAGTGAAGTGATGACTTAAAACTGGGCTGATTGCAGCACCGAGGGGGAGAGTACAGAAATTCACATTCTCGCACACATGCTTTTAGAGGACAGACAAAACATTCACATACTCAGACCATATACAGTAAAAAACTTAACTAAAAAAAAATAATAATAAAAATTATATAAATTAAAAATTAAATTTTAACTCCATTAATTTGTTCTATTTGAGATGTCTATCAAAAGATAGTATATTCTTTTCAATTTATTTAGGAGGGAAGGACGCGTAACAATGTTTTCCAGCCAGCCCTCGGGTCTTGGCAAGGGATTTCTAATATGATATATACTTGTAAGAGGGCAACTGTAGTAGTAATGTTCAGGTGTGCCCTCCTCTCCGCAAGAGCATAGGGGCGTGCGTCGGCAGTGGAATCTGTGTAGGTACTTTGGAAATGGCCCGTGACCGGATAGGAAGGCAGCAGACTCAGGAGAGAGTGACCAATCATTTGCGGTCGCATGCGGGATCAAGGAAAAGGTATATCTTCCGTTTTCTGAGTCATCCCACCAGGCCTGCCATTCCCGAAGCATTGATAGTTTCAGTGTACTTTTAATGTACGAAGAATGGCCGGTCCGGTTTAGGTTGAGATTGGCCGGCATGGTCTAGGTCGACATTGGCCGGTCCGACTTAGATCGACATTGGCCAGTCCAACTTAGATCGACATTGGCCAATGTTGGAATAGCAACATTGGCCAATCTCGGAAAAAAAGTTTGCCATTCGGCGTTGGCCAATATCGATTTATCGACATTCGCCAATGTTCAAATGGAAACATTGGCCGGTCCGGCTTAGATCGACAATGGCCAATGTTCAAATGGCAACATTGGCCGGTCCGGCTTAGATCTACATTGGCCAATGTTCAGATGACAACATTGGCCAACCTCGGCCAAAAGGTTTGCCATTCGGCGCTGGCCAATGTCGATAAATCGATATTGGCCAACGTTGTAAAATCTCTTTATACGACATTGGCCAATATTGTTGTGCTAATGGGGTACGAGAGAGCTGTAATTTTTGGATAGCTTTGTCTATAATGGAAGGGTCATAACATCTGTCAATTGCAATGGTTTTCAGGTATTTAATTTCAGATTTTAATAAAAAAGGATTGTAAAATCGTTAATTTTACATCTTTAATTTGCCAACCAAAACAAACCCTTTGGGTTACTGAATATTGCACTTTATCCATGGTTTAAGACCATTGAGTTTGATCCTCGAGCTGTGTTCCTTGTTTTTAATGTTCTCTTTTTATCTGTTGGCAATATGTGTGTAAAAAAAAGGCGTTCGTTACTTTTTCGGCTGGAGTTTGTCTTGAAAATGGCTTCCAGCATAAATCGAAGAAAAAATTATTCTATTTCTGTATACATCTATATAAAATCAAAAATAGTAATTTATATTCCAGAATTGAAGATCGAACTTATTGAAAATGATTTTTGAAAGCTGTGATAATAACAAAAACCTCCGATTAATATGGATTCATCACCAACATGCATCAAAGATGTTGCTTTTCTCGAACTACTTGGATATATGCTCTAGGGCAATTTCTGAGCGGATTTTTTCCACGTCGTGTAATTTCAACTGGAATTAGAGATCTCCCAAGCTATAGAAAAGAATATTAAACCAGTGATCAAAAGGAATTCGTCACTAACTTGCATCAAAGATGTTTCAACTGCTGATCTACTTGGATATTTGTATTTTAAATAACTAAATATAATATTGAATTTCCGGTAGTACAAATTATTGCGCTATCTTAAACAACTGATCTTATATAAAGTTATATATACATTTGCATAGAGCGCTTGTATAATTTTTATTTATATTAAATAATATTAATAATGAATAGGTAAGATTTCACTTACCTGGATAAGACATACAGCACTGGTTCACCATGCGTCCAATTAAGTGTTTAATCCTTCAGCTAGACACAATCTTGCTTCACGATCAGGCTGAAAATAAACTAATAAACATTTTAAACTATTAGTTTTACTTGTGTAAATTGTGACTGATTTGAGGATTTTTTCCTTTATGCACAACTTTAATTTTCTTGAATAAAATATACATCTTTTATAGTAAATGTATAATATAATATATATAAGAGCGTTTTCAAACGCCCTGCTGAATTAGAGCTACATATTCACAGAAAGCAGCATTACATCTAGATTAGAGATTGAAATCGAGCGGGAGGGAGTTCCATAAAATGATGAGTGGACAGTTTTGGTTCTTCCTTTAACTGGGAGTGCCGCATATTTTCTCTCTACGTCTGCATTGAATATTATTCGGGATAAATGATAGTCTTTAAGACAATTCTTGATTAAAATGAAAAATATCGGTCACACAAATGTCAATTTAATGTTGTTTTGTGACACCCCTACTTGACCGGTATTTTCAATGTTCTCCTAAATTTAGTTCGTTTCTTAACGTTTTAAAAGCCGGCCCTGGTAGGGGTTTTGTAAAAATGTCCGCTATCATACGATTGCTGGGGATGTATTCTAGTCTGATAGTTCCTTCTTCATATAATTCTTTAATTAGATGAAATTTGACATCGACATGCTTGGTTCTCGCTTGGTGTTTGTCAGATTCGATTAATTTAATCGTTGATTGGTTATCTTCATATATTGTAATTGGTTTTATTTGATTTAGATCTAAGTCATTTAATAGTCTAATAATCCACAGGCTTTCTTGCGCAGCGCATCCTGCTGCTATATATTCCGCTTCTGCGGTAGATTGGCTGACACATTTTTGTTTTTTGGAATACCAGTAAATGGGATTTTTCCCAATAAAAAATACATTTCCGGTAATAGACTTTCGGTCCTGGTAGTCATTTGCAAAGTCAGCGTCCGCATATGCGGTATATATAGCAGGATGTTCATTATCATATTTTAATTTTAAATTAATTGTATTTTTGAGGTACTTTATAACTTTCTTAGCACTTTCCCAATCACACACTCTGGGTCTTTCGTTGTGACGGGATAAAAAGTTGACGGCAGCACTGATGTCTGGTCTGCTGACAGTGGCTATATATAGAAGTGCCCCTACTACTTTTCTATAATCAGTATTGTCAGTTAAATAATTTTCATTCTTGTAATTCTTTAAGTAATTTGTATCTATGGGAGTATTAGTGGGTTTCGCATTTTCTAAATTAAATTTATTTACAAATTGTTTAATCTTGTTTGACTGATCTATTAACAAGGTATTGCTGTCTGGTCGTGTTATATTTATTCCCAGATAATTAGTAACGCTCCCAAGGTTGGTGATACTATATTCGCGCCTAAGTTCTTCTATTATATCGTTTATATCATGTTTGGTTCCAGCAATTAATATATCGTCTACATACACTAGTATGTAGACGGTTTTATTATTGTTGTTTCTTTTGTATAGGCATTTGTCAGTGGAACTTTGTGTGAAATTCAACTTTGTTAATGTTTCGTTTATTTTAGAGTTCCAAGCCCTGGCTGACTGTTTCAGCCCGTAGATGGCTTTGTGTAATTTACAGACTTTATGTTCTTCACCGTGATTTATGAATCCCTCCGGTTGTTGCATGTAAATTGTTTCTTCGAGCTCACCGTGTAAAAACGCGGTTTTTACATCCAAGTGGTTTAATTCTAAGTTTTTATATAGGGCCATTACGAGAAAAGATCTAATTGTCGTATGAGACGCCACCGGGGCGAACGTCTCGTCATAATCTACCCTATACTTTTGGCTAAAGCCTTTGGCAACAAGCCTGGCTTTATATTTTTGGATTTCACCCTTATCATTATACTTCGCCTTGAATGCCCATTTTGAGCCTACTATGTGTGTGTTAGGGGGAGGGTCTACTAATTACCATGTATTATTTTCGTTTAAAGAAGCAATTTCATCTTTGGCTGCTTTTAGCCAATTTTCCCTTTCTATGGAATTTTGTATCTGCAATATTTCATTGAAGGTTTTGGGTTCGTTTACGTTCATAGTATTTGTCAATAAAGCAAATCTGTCAGGTGGAACACCTTTGTTTACTCTTTCCGACCTTCTCGGAATTGTTTGATCTGTCATGTCATGATTAACATCCTCAGTTTGGTCCGAATTTTGATTTATTTCATTTAATATCACCGGGAAGTTATTTTTATGATCGTTTGTTTCGCTAGAATTCCCTCCATTTGTATTATTGTTTGTCTCTAACAGTTCATTATCGATATACTCAAAATTATTATCTTTTGTTTTTGTTTCAACGAATTTTACTGTTCTACATATCCTAACATTATTATCTATAAATACTCTATAACCTTTACTTCTAAGGTCATAACCAACAAGTATTCCTTCCTTTGCCCTGTTGTCTAGCTTCCCTCTTGTGGTTTTGTGAGTATACACATATGCCTTACAACCAAGTGATTTTATATGCGAGAGATTTGGTTTATTTCCATTCCATTTTTCATATGGTGTTTTATCGCATGCACTCGTTGGCAATCTATTCTGTAGATAATTAGCAGTCATAAGGGCTTCACCCCAAAATTTATTCGGCAAGCTGCTTTGTCTTAACAAACATCTGGTCATTTCAACCAATGTTCTATTTTTCCTCTCCGCCACGCCATTTTGAGGAGAACAATGCGGTATTGTTAATTGGTGTTCGATTCCTTCATTCGCGAGAAAGTTTTCAAATTCATTGCTTGTATACTTTCCGCCGTTATCGGTACGCAATATTTTTATTTTCCTGCCGAACTTGTTTAAAGTCAACGCATAATATTGTTTAAATTTATCAAACACCTCACTTTTATTTTGCAATAAGTATGTAAATGTGAAACGACTGTAGTCGTCGATAAACGTTAAAAAATAATTTTTCCCTCCTATTGTGGAAGTTTGAAAAGGTCCGCAAACATCTGAAACAACTAGATCTAATGGTTTTTCTGCCCTAAAAGTTGCCTTTTTTGGATATGTGTCATCCTCCAATTTTGAAATGATACAGATTTCGCATTCTGTGTTGTGTTTACATTTATTTAGCTCTATTCCAGTTGCCATATTTTTGTCGACGAGTTCTTTTATTTGTTGTAGAATTTTATGCCCTAGTCTTTCATGCCACAATTTAATACAATTTTTGTTTTCGCAAGCTTGTACAATATTTACATTTTCGGAAAATTTTTCGCTCGTTTGTAGTTCATATAAATTATCTGTCAAGTTCGCCTCTATATAAGTTTTATTCCCGAATTTTATTTTACATTCGTGATTTTTAAATATGGCAACACAACCAGTCTCTGTTGCTTTCTTAACCGATATTAGATTTGTTGCTATATTGGGTATGTATAAAACCTCTTTTAAAGTAATATTGTTTATTTCCTTATCCGGGTTAATTACTTTAAGATTTACGTCGCCGCAACCCTGTGAGACTACGGAGTGCCCGTTCGCTAGCATAACACTAAACTTTTCGTTGTCTTTCAGATTTGTAAATTGATTTATGTCGTTGCAGATATGCCTGCTGCTCCCACTGTCGACTATCCATGAGTTATGGTCGGTTTTATCAATGATAAATGTAAGATTCTTTAATTTGTTTTCAGTTTCCTTTATGAGTTGTGTTTTATTTTTCTTTTTGTACTTGCTGGGATTGTTACCGCTGTTATGAAAATTATTATAACTCCTTTGGTTATGATTTGGTCTGGCGTTTAAATGCCAGCATTCGTTACGGGTGTGTGAATTCTCTCCGCAAAAATTGCAATGTTTACTTGGTGGTGTTTTACGCTTAATTTGAGTTTTATACGCGTTTTCACCTTTTGTTTGGTGATTTTCTGTCCTTTTAATATATTCGTCAAACAATTTACTTTTAATATATTCTGGTGTAAGTTCTTCGTCATTTCTGGCTTCGATAGCCCTTATCAGGGTATCATAACTAGGAGGTAGCGAGCACAACATTAACGCTGATAAGTGCTGCTCATTTATTTCTTCTCCTATCGCTAACAATTTGTCCCTTAACTTATAAATACTAGTTATGTGTTCTATCAGATTTCCCCCTTCAGCTAGTTTGGTGGAATATAATTTTCTGAGTAAGAATAATTTGCTGCTTAGATTTGCCCTCTCATGTATATTTTTAAGTGCATCCCATGTTTCCCTGGCTGTGGACAGATGTTTTACGTACACTATTTGTGTGTCTTCTATAGCTAAATTAATTATGGCGCGCGCTTTGCGATCTTTAGATCGCCATTCATCAGTTAATGGGTCTGGGGGCGCTTCTATAATAACCTGGAAGAGATCCTCCTTCGTGAGGAGCATCTCAATCTTAAACTTCCAGTTATCATAATTACTGGAGTTTAATATCTCAACTAATGTTATTTCTTTTGCGGGAGCTGCCATTTTGTTTATTTATTATTATTTTATTTATTTATTTATTTTTTTTTTATCAAAACATATTTTTATATACTACGTATATTTATTCTTTGAAAAGTTCAAATAATATTTGGAGAGAGAGTATTTACTGAGATAACAGTTATGAGTTTTTTTTTTTTTTTATGTCTAGTTATTAGCACATACAAGTTGATTTAAGTATATAATAATTCCCACTTATGCAATTTGTATATATATATATATATATGCTTAATTGAATTTCTTCAAACACATAGATTAATTATATTTCATAATTTCTTTCCTTTTTTTTTTAAGTCCCAGTGC
This sequence comes from Salticus scenicus, assembly GCA_963930645.1. Lineage (NCBI taxonomy): Eukaryota > Metazoa > Arthropoda > Arachnida > Araneae > Salticidae > Salticus > Salticus scenicus. The sequence goes on from OZ005651.1 coordinate 59,183,425, forward strand.
TGTAATCTGTAATTTTATTTTTATCGTTGCGCTCTTTTATTTAAGAGACCCTTTATTTAAGAGAATCGGTCTCATGATCTATTTTAAATAACTAAATATAATATTGAATTTCCGGTAGTACAAATTATTGCGCTATCTTAAACAACTGATCTCATATAAAGTTATATATACATTTGCATAGAGCGCTTGTATAATTTTTATTTATATTAAATAATATTAATAATGAATAGGTAAGATTTCACTTACCTGGATAAGACATACAGCACTGGTTCACCATGCGTCCAATTAAGTGTTTAATCCTTCAGCTAGACACAATCTTGCTTCACGATCAGGCTGAAAATAAACTAATAAACATTTTAAACTATTAGTTTTACTTGTGTAAATTGTGACTGATTTGAGGATTTTTTTCCTTTATGCACAACTTTAATTTTCTTGAATAAAATATACATCTTTTATAGTAAATGTATAATATAATATATATAAGAGCGTTTTCAAACGCCCTGCTGAATTAGAGCTACATATTCACAGAAAGCAGCATTACATCTAGATTAGAGATTGAAATCGAGCGGGAGGGAGTTCCATAAAATGATGAGTGGATAGTTTTGGTTCTTCCTTTAACTGGGAGTGCCGCATATTTTCTCTCTACGTCTGCATTGAATATTATTCGGGATAAATGATAGTCTTTAAGACAATTCTTGATTAAAATGAAAAATATCGGTCACACAAATGTCAATTTAATGTTGTTTTGTGACAATTTGCTCTAAAGCATTAGCGGAAAGGATTGCGGTATTTCATTTACTCAAAATAAGACATCGATGCATTTTCTAAGAGTCATTTGTTTGTGAAAGTGTTCTAGAGATTTTTCTCAAAAGAGCGACCTAAATCAACATCTATGAGTTCAATAATAACTCTGTAATGAAAGTGTTTTCTGATAAATATCAATGTATGAATCAAGAAGAGTCATTTGTTTGTGAAAAGTGTTCTAAAGAATTTTCTCAAGAGAGCGACCTAAATCAACATCTATATATTCATCAATAACTCTGTGGATGTGTGAAATATGCTCTAAAAGATTATCTAAAATTACATTTACACCTTCACAGGGAAAAATCCATATGTTTGCAATTGTGTTCAAGAGTATTTTGTGATAAAAATAGTATAAATAAACATCAGCTCACTCGCACCAATATACTCAAGAAAAGAAAAAAAAACATATGTGTGTGAAATATGTTGTAAAGCATTTGGGATAAATTCAAGGTTTAAATCATCATTAACACGCTCAGGAGAAAAAGCTATATTGTTGCGAAATATGTTATAAAGCGTTTTTTAGAAAATCTTGGTTTCAACAAGCATCAATACACTCAGTAAAAAAGCCACATGTGTGCGACATAGGTACCAGAGCATTTTCTGATAGTTTCTTTTAATTATCAAATATTAAATCATACAGGTATGTCATAGGTCATGGTCATAGACATGGTCAATATTGTGACGAGATATGTCGATAAGCGTGAAGGTGTCGTCAACGTACTGGTCCAAAAAGGAAAAGATATTTTCTTAAAGAGCTTGCTTTCGAAATAGTGCATGTAAATATCTGCGAGAATTGGGGAGAGAGGGGAACCCATGGCTAAACCTTCAGACTGACGATAGAATTTATTTTCGAAAGAAAAAGTGGTTTGCGATAAACAAATGCGGGTAAAAGAAATTTATTCTTGTATTTAAAAAAATGTGAAATGAAATTCTTTTAATCTATTTTCGAGACAGCAGAGGGCGCCATTTAATGGAAAATTAGTGAAAAGAGATTTTACATTAATAGTAACCATAGTGAGATTAGTGTGAGGGCAGTTTTGAATATTATTTGCAAATTTATGGAATTCTTAATAATATAACTATTAGCAGCAAGAAGGGGAGCAAAAATTGTGGTGAGAAATTTAGCTAAATTATAGGAAGCAGTACCGACATTAGAGACTATGGGACGAAATGGAATATTGGGTTTTTGAACTTTCGATAAAGCATAAAGTCTGGCACAATTGCCAATAGAAGGGATGAGATGAGATTTAGTCGAGTTCAATAACAAGGGGCAGGATTTTATAGCAGATTTAATTTTATTTAATTCTTGAGGAGAGGGGTCACGGGGCAGAGGAATATATGGACCATCATTAATTAGTTCGGTAATACTTTCAGTGTCTTGTTTTTTTATCCAAAATAACAATCTGGCCACCTTTATCAGCTTTAGTAATGATGATATTTTCATTAGATTTTAATTCCTTCAAGGCGTGTTTTTTTCTGCAGGGCTGCGATTTGATTTAAAATTTTTAGAGTTGAAATTGGCAATATTAAGGATTAAATGACGAAGATTTTCTTTCTGTTGGTCGGTCAGTCAAGAATTTTTGAAAGCTTTTTCAACCAGTGCAATTAACTGAGGAAAAGAAGGAGTTTTAGAATTGGCAAAATTTGAATTGAGTTTGAGAACAGAATATTGAGTATTGGAAATTTCAGCATTGGAAAGATTAACGATTGCATTTTCATTGACAACAGGAAAGTCGTTCGAATGAATAGGACTCTGCGAATTACGAAGCCGGGTGAATTTATCATGTAATTTAATTGAGTGTTTACGAGAGCAGTTGTTCCAGGAATTGTGATCAATCAGCATAAACTTAGGACGTTCAAAAGCTAACTTTAAGTGGAGAAAGAATAAATCGTTTTCAATTTTGGCGATGTTGGTACGAGTTTCTTTAATAACCGCACGGAGAATATTAAAATGAGACCTGAGTACTGCTTTGTTTATAAAACTGGAACCAGAAATAATGCATTTCAGTTGAATGAATTTAGGGATGATGCGGTGTCTCTTGCACTGTAAAATGAACTTCAGACGGTTAAGGGCATGAAACCTTTTAGTACGTAATCGGTAGAAACGATGAACTAATTTGCACATTGTAAAATGAAGAAAAGTCTCAAATTATTACTGACCTAATCTCCCGTTATATGAGGCTTCTCAGACCAAGTTGCTCAGTAATCTTGCCTCTTGTTATTGGACTCGATTAAATCTCATCTTATTCCTTCTATTGCTAATTGTGCCAGATTTTAGGCTTTACCGAAATTTCACAAACCCAATATTCCATTTTGCCCCATAGTATCTAATATCGGTATTGCTTCATATAATTTAGCTACATTTCTCACCACAATTTTTGCTCCCCTTCTTGCTGCTAATAGTTATACTGTTAAGAATTCCATAAAATTTGAAAAAATATTCATAACTGCCCTCACACTAATCTCACTATGGTTTCTTTTGATGTAATTTTTTTTTCACTCATGTTCCAATAAGTGGCGCCATCAGCTGTCTCGAAAATAATTTAAAATAATTTCATTTCACATCTTGTGAAATACAAGAATTAATTTCTCTTACCCGCATTTGTTTATCACAAACCACTTTTCTTTCCAAAATAAATTCTATCGTCAGTCTGAAGGTTTGTCATGGGTTCCCCTTTCTCCCTGATTCTCGCACATATTTACATGCACTATTTCGAAAGCAAGCTTTTTAAGAAAATATCTTTTCCTTTTTGGACCCGTTACGTTGACGACACCTTCACGCTTATGGACATACCTCGTCACAATATTGACCATGTCTTAGAAACTTTAAATTCAATTGACAGTAATATCCAGTTTACATATGAAATAGAAAATAATGGCTCCCTTCCATTTCATGATACCCTCGTCTCTTGCACTGTAAATGGATTTTCAACCACCGTCTATCGTAAAACTTTTGCAGTCTCCCTTCCTCCCCATACGCGTTCATGTCACCCACCTAACCAAAAAATGGCTGCTTTCTATACTTTTGTAAACCGTACCCTGAATATTTGTTCAAATCCTATTTTATTAAAATGTGAAATTAAATACCTGAAAGCCATTGCAATTGACAGAGGTTATGACCCTTCCATTATAGACAAAGCTATCCAAAAATTACAACTCCCTCGTATTTCGTCTACTAAATCAGTCTCTTCTAATATCAGTATTGTTTTACCTACTTTCCTAAATCAATATGATTTTAAACTATATGATGTTAAAATAATATGATTTTAAAATAATATTTTCGTCTTCCTATAAACTCACCTTTTTTCAGTTAAAAGATCCCACTGATATGCATAATTCTTGGGGCATTTATAGTATTTCCTGTCAGTGGGATTTATCATGTATTGGCCAAACTAAACGCAGTCTTAAATTTCGTCTTAAAGAACATATGAATCACGTCGCAAACAACAAACCAATAAATCGGCTATTTCTAAACATTGCTGGGAGGAAAATCATAATTTTAAAATTTAATTCAGCTAAAATAATTTGTAGACCTATATCCATTCTTGAACTCGGTTTCTTTGAAACTTTTCATAATTATAAAAATTCTGAAAATCTTGTAAATTGTGATTTCGTTTTTCCCTATTTGTCTGATTGTTGAATATTTTACATTCAGTCCACATTTTCTTAATTTTTCTACTTTTTACACAGCTAAAATTCCTAAATTCCTATTGGCCACACTCCCCACCTTTACCGTAATCCTATTGGTTAAACTACATTCGGTCCTTCTCCTATATATACGAGCACTTCTCCAGATTCAGAATTCATTTTGCACTGAAGACGGTGCGCTTAAGGCTACCGAAACAGCTGTATGCATCTCAAATATTTTTCTTTTGCGTTTCTGACGCAGTAGTTTATTCGGGTTGTAATTTTCCAACGCCAAGTCTCCTGTTATTACAAATTTTAATAACTTTACATCGAACAAAACTTAAAAAGAAATGAAATATGTTATTCATATTCACAAAAGAATGCTTTCTACAGAACAGTATGGTTAGCAATAGATTTAAAGGTCACACAAATATATTCAGTTACATTGAAGGTTTTTATTGCAAATTTTCTGAAATTGCATTTTCGTTTACATTAAGCGATATAACACTTTTTAAACTTTTTTAAGTTGGAATTTAATTTCAATTTAAGTATCTATCTGTCCATCTGTCCTTTTCTCTATCTGCCCGTCCCAGCGTCCGTAAATATTTTCAGAATTTTTGCAAAATTATATATGTTATTCAAATTCACTATGGAGTGTTCCCTATTTTAAATGATATTAGTGACTGTAAACATTCAAATTACTATGCTTTTCTTTGCCATATGTCGTGACAGAATGTTGTTTCGGCGGCTTATGTGTCGCCCTTTGTCGTGTGTTAATTTCATTCTGGCGAACCTTGTAATTTTCTTTCTTTCTTTCTTTTTTTTTTTTTTTAGTTTTTAAATAAACGTTCCGGTGTAGGGGCCTAGCATAGCTAGAAGCCCACGACACCACTCTTAGAGTGATGAGCGGCACCTCCTCCTAGTTAAATCCTTGTTAAATAGGTAGCCTGTGTAGCTGGTTTACGTACAGGGACATCCAAAAAATGCCAATGCATTGAAATTTAGGACAGACACTTTAATAAATTGCATTTAAAGAACTATCTATTTTAAAAATTATAAAGAAATTGACATTGTTTTCAATATTCTAAAATAATATTTTGCATAGAATATGGTTTTCTTATCCTTCAGGTTTACAGGGCGACACTAAAATATTCAGATACATTATGGACTGCAATTATAATACAAGGGCTAAGTATTCTTTAGTTCCAGCGTTCCTACAAGTGGTGAGCTATATTTCTTTAAGATAGTTTAAGTAATTTAGTTTAAGTTATCGTTGAGTTCCTTCTCAATTATAAGCCCTTTCCAGTTTAAGTTAAATGAACTTGGCTGTCTCCCCATTATAAGTCTTTTAATTGTCTCCCCCACCTAATATAAGAACAATGAGTACAACAGAAGTCGAAGTGAAGACTTCAAAAATAGAATAAGTATATTTAAAAATAATAATAATTTTATAGTACCGACAGATATAAGAGATAATTATTCATTTTTACTTTCCGAACACTATAGTGAGGAAAGTATTGTAATCATGTCAAAAATCCGAATTCGAGATTTTGATGTTTCTATACGTTTCGAGGTCCAACGAGTCCGTTTTCACTATTTTTACGATGATGTATGTATGTGTGTGTGTATGTATGTGTGTATGTATGTGTGTATGTATGTGTGTATGTATGTGTGTATGTCTGTGAGTGAACACGCTAGCGTCTAAACGCTTCGTTCGAATAAGCTGAAAGTTGGTACGTATATTGTAAGTCACCATAGTACGAACCCTATAGATTTTGGTGAATCTAGCACTTATAGTTTTTTTACAGGGACACAAAGAAAAATTCTTTATCATTATGGCCAAGGGACCAAAATCTTAAAAGTGCGATAGCATCTAAACGCCTTATGCAATTGAGCAAAAACTTTATACACATATTATAGGTCACAGATACTCAATCTGTATAGATTTTGGAGAATCTAGCACTTATAGTTTTTTTACAGGGACACAAAGAAAAATTCTTTGCCAAATTTTTAAAAGTGTGAAAGCGTCTAAACGCCTTATTAATCTCAGCAAAGAATTTGTACACATGTTATAGGTCACATTTGAACCAACTGTATAGATTTTGGTGAATCTAGCACTTACAGTTTTTTTACAGGGACACAAAGAAAAATTCTTTATCTTTATGGCCTATGAGACCAGCGATAGCATCTAAACGCCTTATTCAATTGAGCTGAAAATTTGTATGAATATTATAAATCACTGTTGCACTAACTATAAGCATTTTGGTGAATCTAGCATTTATAGATTTTTACAGGGACACAACGAAAAATTCTTTATCCCTATGATCTAAGGGCTCAAAGTTCAGTAGCGTTAAATAAAGCCTCGTGTGATATATGGAGAAAAATACTCAAACACTCTGTTATGGTTTTCTTTTTTTTGTTTGTTTAGCAACTCCTCTTTCTTTATTTTATCTACAAAACTGTTAGTTACTCAATGTTCGGAAAGTCGAGTGGAGTCACTCCAGATTTTTTTTTTTAAACATATATAAGCTTTTGAAAAAGAAGGATTTTGAATAGTTTTAAAGCTCTTTGTCATTCACAGAAATACTTTTGCTAGAAAGCTGAAAGTTATATAACGAGGCGTTAATAGTAAATGAGAAAACATAATCAATCAAAAGGATTAGAGAAAAAAATTAAAATTCTAAGATTCTACCGGAAATTTTTTATCTAGGGGAAAAATGCAAATCTAATAAACTAGGGTTATAAACATACAAATATTGCAGAAATAATTAAAAGTTACAAAAAAAAAAAAAAAAAAAAAAAAATGGAAAATGAAGAATGAAGAATGAAGAATGAAAAAGAAAATGAAAATGAAAATCCAATCAAATATAAGAGCCTAAATTGTCAACTGAAAAGTGATTTCAAAAATAAGTAATTAGATGAAAAAAAAATGATAATATTAAAACTGTTAATCATAATAATATAAAAATCTCAAAAAATATAATAAACATATTAAAATTAGAACTAGTCTTTTTATTTTATTATTATTATTATTTCAAAGTGGTGTTGCATTGAAAATAAAAAAGATAATTTTTTTGTGTAAGTGGAGTGAAAATTTTATAAAAAAGTAATTGATTCAAAATTAACGAGAAAAAAGTTAATTAACGCCGCCTTATCATAAATAATTTTGCAGTTTGCATAGTCTAATTATTTCTAAAAAAAGAGTTATTTTCTTTTTCAAACTTTTGGAATACTCTGTGTATACATTTCTATAAAAAAATTTCATATATACTTGGATATTATATGTTCATATGAAAATTAATTTATATTAATTTAACATTCTTACTATTCTCAATTATACAGAAAAAGAAATAACATTAAAATTGGCATGCAAATTTTATTTAGATTTATGCTTTTATATTTAAGATATCCAGAACTGAAATATATTTTGAACTGAAATATATTCGAAAAATATATACACGCAGTTATATGAAAGTAATTTTGCTTTATGTAAAGTAGGTCAGAACTTGCATGATATTCTTAAACGTATTTCAAACTATTCTCAACACGTTTTGACATACCTTAAATAAGAAAATCCACATCCACACACAAAAAGGATAATACTTTGCGTGATGTGTAAGCATATCAGGTTTTTTTTTTTTTTTTTTTTTTTTGTAATAATATTGCCTGAAAATAAAATACGTTAAAAAATAACAGTCATAAAAAGATGGGCGTATAAAAAAACTAGTTTTATATTTGAAAGTAGATTGTATAAATTGAAATCGCTCTATAATAAAAAGGGTTAATAAATGTAAGTTTTATTTAAATTTGAAAAAATACGTTAATTGCGTAGCTAATATAAATTTTAAATATTTATTTACGGTATTATTTTAGGAAAAGTACATGATATAACTAACCTAGAAATATCACAGTAAATATTATAATACACAAACTTGAGTATTTCTTGAAATATATGACACTTAAAAATAAATTTATTTATTTTTATGTAAATAACTTTTCAAATATTAAGAATGCAATATTCAAGAACGCAAAATCATGAGGTACGTATTGATCATTATCACTTTCCTAATGTACGTAATTGTTGAATAGTATAATTTTGCCTACGTAATCACCCAACTGACAGGCAGTAGTTTTCAAAAGGCCTACAGATAGACTAATTGAATTCCTAACCATTCTTAAAAACTGTTGGAAAGTGTTAAAAATACTTATCACTAAAGAGAACTAAGCCCTTATATTCTAATTGCAGTCCAAAATGTATCTGAATATTTTAGTGTAGCCTCGTAAATTTCAAGAATAACAAAATCATATTCTAAAAAGAATATTTATTTAGAATATTAAAAATGAATGTCAATTTCTTTATGATTTTTACAATAGAAAGTTCTTTAAATGTAATTTATAAAAATTTCTGTCCTAAAATGCAATGCATTGGCATTTTTTGGGTGTCCCTGTGCACAAACCAGTTGCACAGGACCTATTAATATGATTTAAAATATGGAACATTAAATGGTAAATTTGAAAAATATATAAAAATTTTTTAAAAATCTGAAATTATTTACGGTCGCTGGGACGGACAGATAGACAAAAAGACAGATGGGCAGTCGAAGAGATAGGTACTTAAATCAAAATCATCTTTCCACTTAAAAATTTTTAAAAAGTGTTATATCGCTTAATCTAAAAGAAAATGCAATTTCAGAAAATTTGCAATAAAAGCCTTCAATGTAACTGAATATTTTTGTGTGACTCTGTAAATTTAATGCTAATCATACTACATTCTGTTAAAAGCATTCTTTTTTGCATATGAATAACATACTTCATTTTTTTTTTTTTTTTTTTTATTTTTTTTTTTTAAGATTTGTTCGAAATAAAGTTATGAAAATTTGGTTTATATAAACACTTTTCAGAGAACGAAGGCTTTGGAATACTTTTGAGTGTCCCTGTACACAAACCAGTGGTGGTATTTACTCCATTTTCTATAGCAAACATCCGATAATGAACGTGAACAACATATTTCAATTTAAGTGAAATTCGTTTAAAATAAAGGAATTAAAATACAGTTCATATAAATTCCTCTCATAGAACACAATGCTTTGGAATACTTTTAGGTGTCCCTGTACACAAGTCAGTAGAAATAATCACTCAGTAAAGAACAACCGATAGTGAAGTCCAATATCATCTATCAATTTCAAGAAATTCCATGAATATTTACGAGAGTTAGAGCGAGGATAGACAGACGGACAGACAAACAGACAAACCGAAGTCATCAACATTTTAAACCTTATTGGAAAGTGTTAAAAACGTTTAGAAAACGATAAAAACGATAAATGTAAACGAAAATAAAATGCCAACAAATTTCTATTAATAACCATTAATGTAACTGAATATTTTTGTGTGGCCCTGTAAATCTAATTCAAATCATACTGTATTCTATGAAAAACGTTCTTTTGTGCATAGGAATAATATATTTTAATTTTATTAATATTTATACAAAGTAAAATTCTTTAAATTTGGTTTATAGAAATACCTCTCATAAAAAGCAGTGCTTAGGAATACTTTCGGGTGTCCCTGTATACATAGTAGTGATGGTATTTACTCTATTTTCAATGGGGACATCCGATTGTGGACTTGAATTACATATTTCAATTTCATTAAGTTTTGAGTAAAGTAAATGTATTAAAATATGGTTTATAGAAATACCTCTCGTAGAATACAATGTTTTAGAATTCTTTCGGGTGTCCCTGTAGATAAACCAGTAAAGGTTTTCACTCCATTTTCAATAGGGAATATCCAATAGTGATCGATTAATAACAAAAATTATAATAAGGCTAAGAACCGGTCATCACAGAGGCATGAAAATTAATAAAGAGGGTGGAAGGGTGTATAGAAACTGTAACAATTGCCCATATACACAGCTTACACCTTGCCATATCTTTGAGTGCCCGGCAATAAGTGCGAACTTGAGAGAAATTGGTGTATTGCCGTCACTGATAGACCTATATTACGACAACATCCAACAAATCGCAGATGCAGTTATAAAGATCCACGGTTTAATCTAATTCGATTACGTCATGGACACGACCAAAAAAAAAAAAAAAAAAATAACATCGAATAGTGGACGTGAATCACATATTTCAAATTCATTAAGATTTGTGTACAGTAAAGGTATTGAAATATGGTTAATAGAAATACCTCTCATAGAACACAATGCTTTGGATTCCGTTCGGTTGTCCCTGTACGCAAACCAGTATAGGTATTCACTCCATTTTCAATAGGGAACATACGATTGTGATCTGGAATAATGTATATCAGTTTCAAGAAATTCCATAAATATTCACAGGTGTTAGAACGCGGACACACAGACGGACAGACAGACGGACGGAAAGACAGACAAACCAAGTCATAAAAACTTTTCAACCTTGTTGGAAAGTGTTATTCTTGTAAATCGAATTGCATGGCCTTTTGTATAAATACCCCCCTTTTCTTGTATATCTGTATCGTAAACTTTTGTAATCTAAAATTTTTATGTATACATTAATAGTGGAGGGTAACTTTTTTTTTCGAGCTACAAGCATAATGCCGCATTTAACTTTATAACATTAAAATAACTAACACTTGAGTTTTTTTCGCATATGCTTTAGCCCAGGAGGGATTTTATTTATTTATTTTATTTACTTTTTTGTATAAACCGTATACTATGTTAATAGAGGAAAGATTGTCTCAGTTTTTTCCAGAGGCGGATGTTAACTTCTTCTTTTAATAAGCATACTGTAAGATTTATTTTTACTATTTAAGAAACTATCTTCTTCCACTTCGTGTATTTTGACTAATCATAAGCCAGCTAGACTTTTCTTGCCTCACTATGAAAAGCTGATGTTTATTCTGATGTATAGGTGATCCTAAGGCTCCTATATATACGAACTGGCGCATTAGGCATTTTGTTGCCTTAGGGTTGCCACATGTACCCAGCGCGTTTCTCTGATAAACAAACGACAAACATGTTTTTTATCGTCTTACGTTACTTTAGAGTAACTTGTTTTATTATATTTCATAATTTTAGCTAAGTAAACTGTGATATGGAAGTTTGTTTAGTGATAAACTGCTATATTCATTCAAGAAGTGCACATAAATGTTCACAGACCTTCTATTGCAGTGTATTTGAGTTTTGGTGACATTTTGTAAAAGAAACAGAAACCGCCCTAACAACACTTCTAATCCCAGAACATCCATAGGATATCCTCAGAATAAATGACATCTTGAGAATGTACTGTGAAAAAAATGTGTTTTTAGGAATATTATTGTTGCTTATTGCTCTTATCTTGACCGGATTAGCTTCGGATCAAGATTTCTTAAATTCATTAGGGAAGCGATAAGGACGCCAAGCGGAAATACTGTCCTCTTCGGAGGCAAAAAAATGGCGGAGATGCGCCGGTTTATTATTTTATTTAACTCTTTCCTTCCCCGTGATTCCAATTGGAATCATACCATTTCAGATTTTCTTTCTTACCACCTAACACTCCCTCTGATTCAAAATGAACAATATTAAAATCTATATACATTTTCCCTCCGAAAAATACCTATTTTGGATGACTTCACTAACTTTGTTGATAATTGGAAGTATATTTTACGCTGTTCTGATAATAATATCGGATAATAATATCTGATAATAATATTTCCTGTTTTGGACAATTTAAGTAAATTAACTGTTTGAAATATTTTTTATTTTATTCTTTAATGTCTATAATACGTATTTTAATTAATTGCAATATGTATTTCTTCAAAATTTTGATATTTTTATTTATTGAAAAATTATGATTTTTAATGCCATCAGTGGTTATATTAAACATAAAAAAAACATCTATCAGTTGCTTTGTTAGCTATATTAATTCGTAATCTGCTATAACTCCTATTTAAAAAAAATATTTATATACATTGTGTTCTATGAGAGGCATTTCTATAAGCCATATTTTCATACCCTTACTATACAAAAATCTTAATGAAATTGAAATATGTTATACATGTTCACTATTGGATGTTCCCTGTTGAAAATGGAGTTTATACCTCTATTGGTTTGTGTTCAGAGACCCCCTAAAATATTGCAAATCATTGTGTTCTATCACAGGCATTTCTATAAACCATATTTTCATACCCTTACTGTACACAAATCTTAATGAAATTGAAATATGTTATTCAGGTTCACTATCGGCTTTTTTCTGTATAAAATGGAGTAAATACCACCACAGATTTGTGTACAGTGACACACAAAAGTATTTCAAAGCATTGCGTTTTATGAAAGATATTTCTATAAACTAAATTTTAATAACTTTACTTTGCACGAAGATTTATGAAATTGAAATGTATTATTTATAAGCACAAAAGAAAATGTTTTGCGCAGAATATAGCATGATTAGCATTAGGTTTACAGGATGACACAAAAATATTCAGTTATATAAAGAGCTAATAATAACATACACTGATGGAAAAAAAAATCCCAACACCAAGAAAAAATGATTGTACAGTCATGAAATTTCAGCAATACATTTGTCTAGGTAACATATTTAATTGATTAAAGTTTCAAGATCACAGGTAGAGCCATTGGCGAGAAGAGCCATTTCAAATGTGAAATGTTGATACATTAGTAACCGGTGTAACCGCCAGAATTTTGAATGCAAGCATGCAAACGTTCATGCATTGTGTCGTACAGGTGTCGGATATCAGTTTGTGGGATGGAGTTCCATGCCTGTTGCACTTGGGCGGTCAATGCAGGGACGGTTAATGCTGGTTGTGGAAGACGCTGGAGTTGTCGTCCAATGATGTCCCATACGTGCTCGATTGGAGAAAGATCTCGTGATCTAGCAGGCCAAGGCAACATGTCGACACTCTGTAGAGCATGTTGGGTTACAACAGCGGTATGAGGGCGAGCGTTATCCTGTTGGAAAACACCCCCTTGAATGCTGTTCATGAATGGCAGCACAACAGGTTGTATCACTAGACTGACGTACAAATTTGCAGTCAGGGTGCGTGGGATAACCACGAGAGTGCTCCTGCTGTCATACGAAATTGCTCCCCAAACCATAACTCCAGGAGTAGACCCTGTGTGTCTAGGCCGCAGACAGGTCGCTAGCAGGCGTTCACCTGGCCTCCTTCTAAATAACACACGGCTATCACTGCGACCAAGGCAGAACCGGCTTTCATCAGAAAACACAACAGATCTCCACTCCGTCCTCCAATGAGCTCTAGCTTGACACCACTCACGTCGCAAACGGCAGTGGTTTAGAGTAAGTGGAATGCGCGCTACAGGGCGTCTGGCTCGGAGCTGTCCTTGAAGTAACCGATTTGTAACAGTTCGTTGTGTCACTGTGGTGCCGACTGCAGCTGGAATTTCAGCTGCAGACGCAGTACGATTAGCCACAGCCATACGCCGAACACGGCGGTCTTTCCTCTCAGTAGTGCCACGTGGCCGTCCGGAACCCGGTTTTCTTGAGGCAGTACCTTCCCTTGACCACTTCTGCCAACACTCATGCACAGTGGATACATTCCTGCCAAGTGTTTCTGCAATATCGCGGAAAGAAAACCCACCTTCTCGTAGCCGTACTACACGACCTCGTTCAAACTCAGTGAGCTGTTGATAATGGCTTCTTCGTCTTCTTAGAGGCATCCTTGACTAACATTAACCCACTACGTCAAATGTCAACTGTAAATAACGATCACGAACCTTACAGCGCTTATTTAAAGCAAACCTCATTTCCATGTTTATAGTGTCGCTACAAGCGCCACACTTATGCGCGTAGCTCGAAATTTGAATCGACATCATCTTTCAGATGTATAAACACGCCTACCAAATTTCGTTTATCTAGCACAGCTCCTTCCTGATGTTAGGATTTTTTTCCCATCAGTGTATTTGCTAAAAGTGTACTTTCGTTTACATTAAGCGTTTTTAACACTTTCCAACAAGGTTGAAAAGTGTTAATGACTTCGGTTTGTCTGTCTGTCCGTCTGTCTATCTCTCCGCGCTCTAATTCCCGTAAATATTTATGGAATTTCTTGAAACTGATATATGTTACTCAAGTTCACTATCGGATGTTCCCTTTTGCAAATGGAGTTTATACCTTTCCTGTTTTGTATAAAGGGACACCCGGAAATATTTTAAAGCATTGTTTTCTATGAGAGGTATTTCTATAAATCATATTTTCATACTTTTACTGTACACATATCTTAATGAAATTGAAATATATTATTCAAGTTCACTATTGGATACCAATTAAATACCAATACTGTTTTATATACAAGGACACTCAAAATTATTCTAAAGCATTGCGTTCTATAAGAGATATTTCTATAAATCAAATTTTAATAACTTTACTTTTCACGAAGTTTAAGGAAATTGAAATATGTTATTTATATGCGCAAAAGAATGCTTTACATAGAATATAGCATGATCAGCATTAGATTTACAGGGTGATACAAAAATATTGTGCTATATTAAGAGCTATTATTAAAAATTTGCTAGGATTCTACTTTAGTTTACATTAAGCATTTTTAACAATTTCTAAAATTTTTTTAAGTGTGAATATGATATCAATTTGTGTATCTTTCCGTCTGTCTGTCTGCCCGCGCTCTAACTTCCGTAAATATTTATGGAAATTTTTGAACCTGATATATGTTATTCAAGTTCACTATCGGATGTTCCCTATTGAAAATGGAGTTTATACCTCTACTGGTTTGTGTGCAGGGACACACGAAATTATTTCAAAGAATTCTGTTCTGTGAGAGGTATTACTCTAAACCATATTTTCATACCTTTACTGTACAATATCTTCGTGAAATTGAAATATGTTATTCAAGTTCATTGTTGGATGTTTCCTTTATAAAATAGATTACATACAACCACTAGTTTATATACAGGGACTGTCAAAAGTACTCCAAAGCTTTTCGTTCTTTGTTAGATATTTCTAAAAATCATATTGTAATAACTTTACTTTCCACGAAGTTTTAGGAAATTGAAATACAGTAGAACCTCGATTATCCGAAGTAATTGGGAGCGAACTTACTTCGGATAATCGAAATTTTCGAATAATCGAGAATTAATCAATAATCATCTAAAATATTTATCAGCACTCGTAGTTTGGAAAGGATGGCTTGTATACAAAAGGAATGTGGAAAAAAAAAAAAAAAAACTTTAAAAATACATGTTTGTTAAGAGAAAATTTTGGATGATAGTAGAAAGTGAAAAAAAAAGTGAAGAAGAAACCGACTTCGGTTAACGGAGAGTTTCGGTTAATCGAGGTGAGTTTCGGTTAATCGAGGTTCGGTTAATCGAGGTTCTACTGTATGTTGTTTATATGCGCAAAAGAATACTTTACATATAATGTAGAATGGTTACCATTAGATTTACAGGGTGACACAAAAATATCCAGTTATATTAAGTGTTATTAATAGAAAATTGCTAGAATTGTGCTTTCGTTTACATTAAACGTTTGTGACACTTTCTATCATTTTTTTATTGTGAATATACTTTCAATTTGTGTATATGTCTGACTGTTCTTCTGTTCGCCTATCTGTCTCTCTGTCTGTTTCTCTGCGCTCTAATTCCCGTAAATATTTATGGAATTTCTTTAAACCGATATATTTTATTCAAGTTCACTATCGAAAATGGATTGACTACCTCTTCTGGTTTGTGTACAGGGACACCCAAAATTATCCGAAAGCATTGTGTTCCACGAGAGGAGTTTCTATAAACCATATTTTATTACTTTAATGTATAGAATTTTTTATGAATTTTTAATATGTTATTCAATTCCCTATCGGATGTTTCATATGTAAAATAGAGTACATTTCCAACTGGTTTGTGTACAGGGCCACTTGAAAGTACTCCAAAGCATTGTGTTGTATGAGAGTTATTTTTATAAACCAAATTTTAATAATTTTATTTTCCAAAAAGTTTAATGCAATTGACATATATTATTCGTATGTACAAATAGTGTGCTTTCTGTGTAATATAGTATGGTTAGCATTAGATTTACAGGGCCACACAAAAATAATCAGTTACATTAAGAGCTGTTAATAAAAATTTGCTGAAATTGCACTTTTGTACACATGAGCGTTTTAACACTTTCTTATAATTTTAGTAGGAATATGATTTCAGTTTGTGCATCTGTCTGTCCGATTGTCTACATTTCTATCTGTTTGTCTCCGGCTCCTATCATCTGTGAATATTTTGAGAATTTTTAAAAAATGATACACTCAAGTTCCTTATGGAATGTTCCCTATTTAAAATGTCATTAATAGGTCCTGTACAACTAGTTTGTTTACAGGGACAACAATAACAACAATAAAAAAGCCAATGTATTACGTTTTAAGACAGAATTTTTTAAAAGTTATATTTAAAAAACTTTCTACTATAAAAATCATAAAAACATTGATATGTATTATTATTATTAATATTCTAAAATATTGTTTTGTATAGAATAGGATGTGATTAACTTTCAGATTTACAGGGCTACAGTAAAATATTCATATAGATTAAAAGCTGTAATTATAATCTAACGGCTGCATTTTCTTTTGCGTTAAGCCTTTTTAACACTTTCTAAAATGCATAAGAGTAATTTTAAAATCAATTAGTCTATCTGTATGTTTTTCACTCCTTCTGTCTGTTGTGCAATAACGTAGGCAAAGAATATTAAAAGTTATTCGATGCAACAACAGCGGACATTTGGAAAGTGTTACTAATCAATGCATACTGCATGATTTTTCTTTCTTGTTTAATTTTTTTATCCCTCTAATGTCTTGGTTTTCTAATTCTTTTCGTTAAGAATGAATTTTTTTCAGATTTTCCGGCAATTAAACCTGCTTTGTTTATTTGTTAATTCACTGTATTTATGCAAATTTTGTTACTAAATGCTTTTTTTTAAATGCCTACTATGTTCTAAATGTAATACAAACTGATTTTTTCAGCGCTGGCTTTTGGACTTGCTGTCATCTCGACTGGATGAGTAACGTGGTGGCAGCTTATGTGCAGCAAATGGGCAGCTTAAACAGCCAACAAATATCATATCTTGCTGAAAGCCAGATCACGAATATTTTGTTAACATTTAATCATTTTGACATACCACGTATTAAAAAATATATATATATATATATTTTTTTTTTAATTTTCGCTCTAAAATTAATATTTTTTGTCTTATTGTTAAATGCCTTACTCTTGCCATTTTAAAAATACTTTCTAAAATTACAATTTTCTGAACAATTGCATCTTATTTTTAACATTTGGATGAATCCTAAATTGCACGTGGAACAAAACAACGTAATAAAATCCGTTCAAAAATTTACTTTTCAAAAAATAAAATTAGCGATAACAGAAAAAAAAAATGAAAAATGTTCAAGTGCTGCTTTTTTTTTTTTTTTTTTCGCTTACTGTATGTAAAACAAGGATTTTGTTATTATACTTACTATATCTCTCCTCGCTGTTAGGTCAGTATGTTCCCCTTTGTAATTATAATAAAGAAGTTACCCACAAATGTTTAGTTCACAGGATTTTTTCTGGTAAAACGCTCGTTTTTTTTTTTTTTTTTTCTAATTTTTTTCTAACTTTCTTTTCGCTAAATGGTTAAGGTTTCTCTCTTTTTTTTTTTTTTTTTTGCTTGGCGTGCTTCAATCTACATTAAACTTAACTTTATGAACTTCCATACCTTTTTTTTTCTTCTTTTAAAAGAAATTAAATCTTAAGAAATTCTATTGGAGAAAACATTTACTATAATCCACTTTTGCATTGATTAAGATTATGTCTTCAACTTTAGATTAAATTCACTTAAAGGATGATTTAGAATGATAAAGTTTTAATTCGGAATCTTTTTGAAACCTCACGAAAACTTTTGTTTCGTTGGAGAGTTTTGAGGTAGGTGTGGCGTCGAGTTAAGGAAGTAAACGTCGCCGAGGGTTGAAAGTAGCGTAAAGTGATAACGTCGAGTGGGGATTGAGCATTGGTTGAGATTGGGAAAGTTTCTATCTGGATCCAGCATAGTTCGGCGATGTTGTGGGTGAGATAGCTAGTTGAAGGTGTCAAGCAGAATAGAATTTGGGTTAGCATAGAGTGTCTAGTTATTGGATAGTTAGTTGATAAATTCAAACAGGATCTACATAGATTGTGAAAGGTGGTATAAAATTGAATGCGGATAGTCTTTAAAGAAGTAGTTGGAAAATTGAAGTGAATTGTACTGTCTATTTACGAGAACTTTAAATATAGCGATAGCTTTGTCGTTGTTGTGATGGTGTAGCTGGATGTGACGAGTGTTGATAGCCGTTTTAGATAGAAGTATGGTGTATTGATTTGGAATAGGTGATGTCGTAAAGTGTCCCTCTTCGTTCTAAAAAGTCCCCGACCAAGTCATCTGTAATATTAATAAGCTACAGTTGGTGAGCTATATTTCTTTATGATAGTTTAAGTAATTTAGTTTAAGTTATTGTTGAGTTCCTTCTTAATTATAAGCCCCTTCCAGTTTAAGTTCAATAAACTTGGCTGTCTCTCCAATATAAGTCTCTTAATTGTCTCTGACAAGTAATATAAGAACAATGAGTACAGTAGAAGAAACACAAACAGAATAAATATGTTTAAATAAATTAACATACAAATATTACAGAACATACAAATACAGAACATACAAATATTACAGAAATAATTAAAAGTTACAAAAAAAAAAAAAAAAAAAAAAAAAAAAAAGTGAAAATTCTATCAAAAATATGTGCCCAAAATTTCAACTGAAAAGTAATTTCAGAAGTAAGTAAATAGATAAAAAAAAAGAATAAAAAGAAAAAACGATAATATCAAAACTGTAAATCATAATACTCAAAAAATGCAATAAACATAATATTAAAAATAGAACTAGTTTTTTTTTTTTTTTTTTTTTTTTTTTTTTTTTTTTTTAAGGTGGTTTTTAATTGAAAATAAAAACTGATCAGTTTCTTGTGTAAGTGCAGTAAAAATTTTATAAGAAAGTAATTAATTCAAAATTAACGAGAAAAAAATTAATTAACGGCGCCTTATCATAAATAATTTTGCAGTGTGCATAGCCTTAATTATATTTTTAAAAAAGAGTTATTTTTTTCAAACTTTTGGAACACTCTGTATATACATTTCTATAAAATATTTTCATATTTACTTGGATATTATATATTCATATGAAAAAGTAATTTATATTAATTTAACATTCTTACTATTCTCAATTATACAGAAAAATAATTAACATTAAAATTGGCATGCAAATTTTATTTAGATTTATGCTTTTATATTTAAGATATCCAGAACTGAAATGTATTTTGTATATTTACGACAAATATTTACGCAGTTGTATGAAGTAATTTTACTTTATGTAATGTAGGTCAAAACTTTCTTGATATTCTTAAACGTATTTCAAACTATTCTCAACACGTTTTGATATACCTTAAATAAGAATATCCGCGCACAAAATGGATAATACTTTGCGTGCTGTGTAAACATATTACCTTTTTTTTTTTTTTTTTTTTTTTTTTTATAGTATTGCTTGAAAATAAAATATGTTAAAAAATAACAGTCAGAAAAAGATCGATGTATACAAAAAACTAGTTTTATATTTTTAAGTAGATTGTATAAATTGAAATCACTCAATAGTAAAAATTTGTTAATAAAAATAAGTTTTATTTAAATTTGAAAAATGCGTTAACATCATAGCTAATATAAATTTTAAATATTTATTTACGATATTATTTTAGGAAAGGTTCATATTATAGCTAACCTCGAAATATCACAGCAAATACTATAACATCCAAACTTGAGCATTTCTTGAAATATATGACACCTAAAAATAAATTTATTTATTTAAATGTAAATAACTTTTCATATAATATTCCTACTCTGTAAAAAATAATCATGATATATTACTGAAATTTTCTGACAGCAAATATACCCGAAACCCGAACCGAAAAAAAAAAAAAAAAAAAAAAGTGTGTGTGCTTTCAAAAAAATATATTGACACAATTTTTCCGAAACCATTCACTAGCAAAATATTCATATAGAAATGATTTTTTCTCTAGGCTATATTGTAAAAGAAAACTAAATAAAACTTGCATTAAATAAAAATTTTTCTCGTTCAGCCAGGATGGAACAGGAGAATACCACATCGTTAGGCGGCGACATTACCTGTCAACCAGAGTAACACATTTCAGGGTGTTAAGTATAATTTCCCAATTCTGATTTTATACTAATTTCTCCATATCTAAAACAAAAACAAGAAGGAAAATTCATGCAGTACGCATTGATTATTAACACTTTCCAAATGCACGTAATTGTTGTATCGTATAACTTTCAATATTCTTTGCATAAGTTTTCACACAGCAGAGACAGAAGTATTGAAAAATATACAGACTGACAAATGAAATTTAAAACCATTGGCATTGTTGGAAAGTGTTAAAAAGGCTTAACTCAAAAGTAAATCCAGCCGATAGATTGCAGTCCTTAACGTATCTGAATATTTTAGATCCCTCAAAAGCTAAAGGTTAATCAGATACATGTCAATTTTTTTATGAATTTTACAGTAGAAAGTTATTTAAATGTGATTTTATGTCTGACCTTAAACGAATTGCATTTATTTATATATTTTTTCCTGTACACAAAATAGTTGCACAGACCTATTAATGTCATTTTAAGTAGGAAACATTCCATAGTGAACTCCATTAATATGTATAGTTTTTTAAAAATTCTGAAAATATTTACAGAAGCTGGGGGCGGGAGAGAGACAGATATAAATATAAATTATCGGACAGACTGATAAACAAATTAAAATCCTAATCACACTTAAAAATTATTAGAAAGTGTTAAAAACGCTTAATGTAAATAAAATGCAATTTCAGCAATTTTTTATTTATAGCTCTTAATATAATTGAATACTTTCATGCGGTCCTGTAAGACTAATACTCATCACACTGTATTCTATATAAAGGATTCTTTCGTGCTTACGAATAATATATTTCAATTTCATTAAGCTTCGTGCAAAGTAAAGTTGATTAAATTAGGTTTATACAGATATCTCTCATAGAAATCAATGCTTTCGAATATTTTGATTAAATGACATATTGCAATTTCATTAAGATTTGTGTACAGTAAAGTTATTACAATAGGGTTTACAGAAATGCCTCGCACAAAACACAATTATTTGGAATACTTTCAGGTGTCCCTGTACACAAACCAGTGGAAGTATTCACTCCATTTTCAACAGGGAGCATCCGATAGTAAACTTGAATAACATATATCAGTTTCACGAAATTCCATAAATATGTATGGGAATTAGAGCAGGGACAGACAGACAAATGGACGGACGAACAGACATATACATAAATTTGAATCATATTCACATTTAAAATTTTTTAGAAATTTTAAAAACGCTTAATATAAACAAAAGTGCAATTCCAGCAAATGTTTATTATTAGTTCTTTATGTAACTGTACATTTTTGTGTAGCCCTGCAAATCTAATGCTAATCATACTATACTCTATACAATGCATTCTTTTGTGCATATAAATAACATATTTCAATTTCATTAGATTTCTGCAAAGTACAGTTATCAAAATTTGAACGCAATGCTTTGCAATAATTTTCAGTGTCTATGTACACAAATCACTGGTTGAATTCGCTCTATTTTAAATGCGAAACATCCGATAGTGAACTTGAATGACATATATCAATTTCATTTAGATTTGCGTACAGTAAAGGTATTAATATATGGTTTATAGAAGTGCCTTTCATAGAACGCAATACTTTGGAATACTTTCGCGTGTCCCTGTACGCAAACCAGTAGAGGTATTCACTCATTTTTCAATAGGGTTAATCTTATAATGAACTTGAATATATCAGTTTCAATAATTTCCATAAATATTTACGGGAGTTAGTGCGTGGGCAGACGGACAGGCAGACAGATACACAAATTGAAATCATATATATTCACACTTCAAATTTGTTAGAAAGTGTTAAAAAAAGCTTAATATAAACAAAAGTGCATTTCCAGCAAATTTTTATTAATAGCTCTTAATGTAACTGAATATTTTTGTGTGGCCCTGTAAATCTATTGCTGATTATACTATATTCTATAGAAAGCATTCTTTTCTGCATATGAATAAGATAATTCAATTTCATTAAGTTTTGTATGAAGTAAAGTTAACAAAATTTGGTTTTTAGAAATACTTCTCATAGAACGCAATGCTTTGGAATACTTGTTCCTGTACAGAAATCAGTTGTGGTATTTACTCCATTTTATATATGAAACAACCTATAGTAAACTTGAATAACATATTTAAATTTCATTAAGATTTGTGTACGCAGTAAAGGTATTAAAATATGCTTTATAGAAATACCTATTACAGAACATAATGCTTTGGAAGAATTTCGGCTGTCCCTGTACACAAACCAGTAAAGATATTAACACCATTTTTAATAGTAAACATCCGATAGTGAACTTGGAAAATATATATCAATATGAAGAAATTTCATAAATAATTACTTCAGTTAGACCACGGACAGACAGAAAAACCCGAATCATTAACACTTTTCAACCTTGTTGGAAAGTGTTAAAAAGTATGTAACAACCAAATAACATGTGTATGGATTTTATCTAGTTACAAAAATAATGTGTTTTTAGACATGGGCCTATAAATTCACCAGTCAGTTGTCCTTAGATATTAGGCTATGAATTTGTACGTGACGTAAATTAATAATAAATTTCTATAATATTAGATGCTTTTTTTTATTAATATTTCTATAATTAATATTTTAAAGTTTTAAAATTGTTAGTGCTTTCTGCAGACATCTAGTAGTGTTAACGTAAAAATAAATTTTAAATAATGAGTTATAATTTAAAAAAATAGGGGGGGGGAGCGGTCCAACTAACCCCGGACTACCCTGATGTAAGTTAGGTTTTAATACTTTTATTAACTTGAAAACTATTTTTTATACAATAATTCTTTTTATTAATAATTAGAAAATTATATACATTTTTAAGAATATTGCTACGAATTTCTAAATAATTTGTAGTTTTTTTTATATAAACTTATTCAAAGGGACTTAGTCAGGTGTTAAAACGTTAATTTCCAGCATTTCCAGCTTGTTTTCGCATTAAAATAGCTCATTTCCCCCGAAAAACTCGTTAAAAAGCCACATTAAGGAAGGTAATCGCTTTGGCAAATGTTCCGCTCCTTGGTGACTTTTTTAGTGACCTTGGCGAAAAAATCCTTATTATCGATATACCAAGTATGGAAGCTCTAACTTGATTGGCTGGGAAGTTTCTGGAATTTCCCACATTTTTCTACGCGTCTATTTAAGGAATTACATCGCGCCATTTGAGGGGAGTTTCACCAATGCTTTCATTGTAACTGAAACAGTTCTGAGCTTCTTTGGATTGCAATCGATTGCTGTATGTTAATGCACTGATACAGTTCGTACTGTAAATTTTCTGTTGACAGCTGTTATTTAAACTATGATTACATGTGAATGTGAAGTTGATACTTGGTTTATATAGTCGGTAACAAAAGTATCCGAAGACTAGCAAATACTACTATGTAAAAAATGTAGAGTTAATACTGTTTGTTAAGTTCCTTTTTTTGTCGAATCATGTGCTTATTCAGTCTAAGAACATGATTCGGCAAGGATTTATTGAACAAAACAGTATTAACTCTACTTTTTTTGTATAGGAATTTTTGCTAATGTTCGGATACTTTTGTTACCGACAGTACACCTGTAATCTTCTTGAATTTTTTGTAAATAAAGTTTCCTGCCTCTGTAAAGTTCACCTTTCATTCTCGGACAACTTACGAACCCCCAAGTACGCAACATTACTGGTGTCATTATTTGGAATTGTCTGGTGAATTGTGGCATGGAGCAAATTTTCTGTAAATAAACTTTTGAGTTTCTGCAAGTTTCACCTTTCTCTCAGAGACAATTCACGAACCCCAAGTACGCAACATTTCTGTTGTCAGGAGTGGGTTGCCTGGTGAATGATGATAACTTGAGGTATGGAGCAAGACATAAAGAAACTTCTCGAAGGATCTGCCCAGATAAGTGAAATGAAAGCTAGTATTGAAACTGGACACAAAGAAATGAAAGCAGTACAGGCAAAGATGGAATCGGGATTGACCGAAGAGATGAAACAAATGAAGGACAGTTTGGGTGAAGAAGTTAAATCTAATCAAGACGAGATGAAGAGAGAGCTACAAACAGTAAATTAATTAATAGAGAGTAATTTATCAGATATGGAAAACAGAATAGTCGGAATAGAAGAGAAAGTTATGAAGGTAGCAGAGAGCTTTGAAGAGAAAGTTAAAGAAAATTTTGATCAAGAGCTAAAAGGAAGGTTTTCAGAGATAGAAAGCAAATTAAAGAGAATAGAGAGAGATCTCGAGATAAGAATGGAAGAAAAGCGAATGAAGGAATTTATAGGAAAATTTGAAAAGGAATTCAAAAATAAATTGGGAAATGATTTGCAAAAAAAGATCCGAAGTCTGGAAAGAAAGATAACATCGATGCCTCAGGAAGATGAAAGAATAGCGAATCGGGAAGCAACAAAGATTCCCACGAATGACCGCAGATCATCCTGGCAAGCACTCAAGGCACAGTTTTCCATCGTAGCTGAAGTTGTACTCTACTGCAAGGAGAGCTCAACTGGTAGCATCGTTACGTGGCGACGCAGCTGATTCCCTGGAGAATCTTCTGAAGGAACAGCGAAATCATTTCAAAGCTTTGACCAGAGCATTGGAGCTGCGTTTTGCAGGAAAATGGTCTAAAGTTTCGACTAAAGGTTTGGTAAATAGATTCGACTCCGATTAATGTCACGTGATCAGAAACCAGGGGAAAGTTTACAAGAACTGGCATCAAATATTCAGAGGCTATCACACTTAGCTTTCTCTGACTGTCAGCCTGATACTCACAATGATTTGGCCCTATAATACTTCATCATTGCAGCACGAGATCCAGAGATTCAAAAAGCACTTAGACTCTCCAATGTCAAATATGTTGAATCAGCTTTAGTGTATGCCCTAGTGATTGTGATAGCCCAACAAGCTTCCCGTAAAGGCCGCCAGAGCAGCGCAGCAGTCATTCTGGATGACTCTCAAGCTGACCTTAAAGATTTAAAGAAAAATCTAGCATATTATACGTGATTACATAGTTTTGAGAGTAAGTAAAAAGCGAAGAATTCAACAACTAAATGCTGGGATTGTGGAAGATATGGACATATCAAAAGAAGCTGTCCAGTCAGACAATCTAAGGAGATTTACTCAGACGTCCTTTGATATACGTCATCGGAAAGGAGCTCTACATGGAAATACAGATGCCTTGTTGCGGGAGCCTTGCTCTGAAGATCGCAAGTACTGCTCTAGAGCCAAAGAGAAATACCAGCAGATAAAGCCAGTTGCTTGTCAAGCTACCGTCTCAGTGAATTTCAAATAAGATCCATGGAGTGATGAGGAAGTTAGACAAGCCCAGTTGGAATATCCTGACATAAATTCAATATTTACATTCAAGGAGACGACCAGCAACAGACCTACCTGGCTGGATATATCCACATTTAGCCCCATCACGAAATGTTACTATGCTGTCTGGGACTATCTTCGTATTAGAAACTGCGTACTGTTCAGAAAATGGGAGTCTGACGTTGGAAGGAGTTTCAGATGGCAGATTGTACTACCAAGATAAAAAATTCCAGATGTTCTAGAGAAGCTGTATAGTATACTTAACGGAGGCCATTTTAGTGTGATCCCGATCAAGAGGCATACACAGTTGCAGAGGTTCTAGTGCAACAATGGGTGTCAAGGGCATTTTACGATGAGAAACGCATCTGATTTATCGTCATCTTTAAGAAAATTATCCTTCACTGTTTATTAAGTACAATTATATGTTATGTTAATTATTGTTTGCCCGTGACAAAATATGACAGAGACATGTATTTTATTTATTTATTTATTTATTTATTTATTTTTTTTATAGAAACTATTTTAAGGATTTTTATTAAAATTTGGATATTGGGAATTTTCAAATTTACAATTGAATAGCAGAGAAGACCGGGGCTAGTAGTGACGTTTTCGTCAATTTTGATATTAACTGTAACATTTGAACTGAAGTTAAACATTTAGTATATCATACCATACAGTAAACCTTGTTTAATATATTTATAAAACTACTATTAGTATTATTAACAATTTTCCTACCATAAAATGAATTCTGCGTAACCTTGAAATTTGTCACAACTTGCCCAGTAGCGGGGCTAGTAGTGACATACTTGGGGTACGTTGTGACATACAAATTACGCATAGAAACACATTGTAACATATACAAATTATTTGATAAAGGTAATTAAATTCCATATTTTAAATCAACAATGAAAAACTTTTTTTTTTCATTTGTATCGTTCTTAATACAATAAAAACTCTTTAATTTTTTTTAATCACGCTGTAAAATAAATGGAAAAAAAGAAATAGTTAAACTATTAAAATTTGTAAACTCTTAGTATTTTATAAAGCTACATTTAGAGACACTTAACAATAGAAATAAAGAAAAAAGTATGTGTTAATCAGGAAAGAAATAAAATATAGGCCAAAACAAAACTTTGGCCATGTTCATCTTTGACTCGGTAGCTTACTACAACGTGTAGCATATACAAATATATAGGCAGCTATACACTATAGGCATATATTTTTAATCACTCATTGTCATCACATGTTTTAGCGTCTTATTTGCAGTTAATATAACTATAATAGACTTCATTTTTGGTACATTTGACATGAGCGCATCTTTTACATGTCATGCATTGCACCCAGTTTTTCTAGGGTCTAAACATTTTGTATTTCTCCTAGCAAACTAGGCATAAGCAATTTTCGTCATCTTCAGAACTATCTGATTATTGCGATTTAATTATTTTTATTAACGAAGATTTCTTTTTTTTTTTTTTTTTATAATGCACTTTGGCCTTCCTTTTCCGATAGTATGAATATAATACTTCATAATTTATATTCTATTTTTAAAATTTTCTTCTGCATTAGTACTCTTCTTTTTATTCATATATCTAAGAAGTGACATTGCGTTTACACAATACAGTTCTTGAGCTTTCCTTAAACTGCACCTACCGGCATTTACTTCTATTGCAGCCTCTCATAATCTTCTGAAGAAGCAGTACAATCGGCAGCAAAAGTATCCGAGCAATAGCCAATAATTCCTATATC
Source organism: Salticus scenicus (assembly GCA_963930645.1). Classification (NCBI taxonomy): domain Eukaryota; kingdom Metazoa; phylum Arthropoda; class Arachnida; order Araneae; family Salticidae; genus Salticus; species Salticus scenicus. The sequence continues at coordinate 59,211,082 of OZ005651.1, forward strand.
AGAAAACTACACTTAATAATGTTTTGTTAAATAAATCCTTGCCGAATCATGTTCTTAAACTGACTGAGAACATGCCCCGGAAGGATTTGTTTAACAAAGCAGAGTATTAAGTGTACTTTTTCTAGACAGGGATTACTGCTTATGTTCGGACACTTTTGCTGCCGACAGTAGCTCTTTCAGTATCCTTTTTGTAATTTCGCACCATTTTATTTTTCTGAAATATAAAAACATGCATTAAAAATCATGCCGGGGCCAGTAGTGACACTGTCACAACGTGCTTCCCACACTTCGTCACAACTAGCCCCGCGTTACGCCGATTTGAACTTCATTTATTAGTTTCTGATAGGTTGTCATGATTAACAAATGAAATACAAAGAATAAGAGCTCAAAATATAGATATTCAAATAAAGTTAGGGAAATTTACATTCCTCACGATCCCTCGTGGCAAAGACGATTCAAACGTAGGTTACAAAATTTACTTTTGCTATAGAAAACACGATAAATAAATTTATCTCAAAAACAAAGCAACGCTATACTTCCAAACATACACAAAAATCTACAATAATCAACCTGTTCACTCACATGACGCGGCGGTTTCAGTAACTTATCGGCTCATTTAGGGAGCTCTATGGCACTTCTTGCTCCCTGGCACATCTAACCTCGGTCTCCCCTAAATAAAAAATTTGACATAGTCTATAGCGTTCACTGGTAACTTAAAACTTCATTTTTAACACTTTCCAACAAAGTTGAAAAGTGTTTATGACTTTGGTTTATCTGTGTGTCTGTCTGTCTGTCTGTCCGCGCTATAACTCCCGTAAATATTTATGGAATTTCTTGAAACTGATATATGTTGTTCAAGATCACTATCGGATGTTCTCTATTGAAAATGGAGTTTATACCTCTACTGGTTTGTGTACAAGGACCCCCGAAAATATTTCAAAGCATTGTGTTCTATAAGAGGCATTTCTATAAACCATATTTTCATACCCTTACTGTACAAAAATCTAAATGAAATTGAAATATGTTATACAAGTTCACACTCGGATGTTCCCTGTTGAAAATGGAGTTTATACCTCTACTGGTTTGTGCACAGGGACCCCCGAAAATATTTCAAAACATTGTGTACTATGGGAGGCATTTCTATAAACCATATTTTCATACCCTTACTGTACACATACCTTAATGAAATTGAAATATGTTATACAAGTTCACACTCGGATGTTTCCCTGTTGAAAATGGAGTTCCAACCTCTGCTGGTTTGTATACAGGGACCCCTAAAATATTTCAGAACATTGTGTTCTATGAGAAGCATTTCTATAAACCATATTTTCATAACCTTACTGTACACATACCTTAATGGAATTGAAATATGTTATTCAGGTTCACTATCGGATATTTCCTGTATAAAATGGAGTAAATACCACCACTTATTTGTGTAAAGGGATACACAAAATTATTTCATAGCACTGTGTTCTATAAGAGGCATTTCTATAAACCATATTTTGATACCCTACTGTACACAAATCTTAATGAAATTGAAATATGTTATTCAAGTTCACCATCTGATGTTTCCTGTATAAAATGAAGTAAATACCACCAGTGATTTGTGTACAGGGACACACAAAAGTATTCCAAATCATTGCGTTTTATGAGAGATATTTCTATAAATTAAATTTTAATAACTTTACTTTACACGAAGATTTATGAAATTGAAATGTGTTATTTACAAGCACAAAAGAAAATGCTTTGCATAGAATATAGCATGATTAGCATTAGATATACAGGGTGACACAAAAATATTCAGTTATATAAAGAGCTATTAATAAATATTTGCTAAAATTGTACTTTCGTTTACATTAAGCGTTTTTAACACTTTCTAACATTTTTAACACTTCCCAACAAGGCTGAAAAGTGTTAATGACTTCAGTTTGTCTGTCTGTCTGTCTGTCTGTCCGCGCTCTAACTCCCGTAGATATTTGTGGAATTTCTTGAAACTGATATGTGTTATTTAATTTCACTATTGGATGTTCCCTGTTGAAAATAGAGTTCATACGTCTACTGGTTTGTGTACGGGGGCACCCGAAAGTATTTCAAAGCATTGTGTTCTATGAGAGGTATTTCTATAAATCATATTTTCATACCTTTACTGTACACATATCGAAATGAAATTGAAATATGCTATTTAAGTTCACTATTGATGTTTCCTGTATAAAATGGATTAAATACCATCACTGTTTTATATACAAGGACACTCAAAAGTTTTCTAAAGCATTGCGTTCTATGAGAGATTTTTCTATAAATCAAATTTTAATAACTTTACATTCCATTAAGTTTTAGGAACTTAAAATATGTTATTTTTATGCACAAAAGAATTCTCTACATAGAAGTAGCATGATTAGTATTAGATTTTCAGGGTGACACAAAAGTATTCTGTTATATTAAGAGCTATTAATAAAAATTTGCTAGAATTCTACTTTCGTTTACATTAAGCATTTTTAACACTTTCTAACATTTTTTAAGTTTGAATATGATACCAATTTGTGCATATTTTCGTCTGTCTGTCTGCCCGCGCTCTAACTCCCGTAAATATCTATGGAATTTTTTGAAACTGATAAATATATTATTCAAGTTCACTATCAGATGTTCCCTATTGAAAATGGAGTGTATACATCCACTAGTTTATGTACAAGGACACCCGAAAGTATTTCAAAGAATTGTGTTCTATGAGAGGTATTTCTATAAACCATATTTTCATACCTTTACTGTACAATATCTTCATGATATTGAAATATGTTATTCAAGTTCACTATTGGATGTTTCCTATATAAAATAGACTACATACCACCACTAGTTTTTGTACAGGGGCATTCAAAAGTACTCCAAACCATTGCGTTCTTTGTGAGATATTTCTATAAAACAAATTTAAATAACTTTACTTTCCACGAAGTTTTGGGAAATTGAAATATGTTATTTATATGCACAAAAAGAATGCTTTGCATATTGTATAGCATGGTTACCATTAGATTTACAAGGTGACACAAAAATATTCAGTTATATTAAGAGTTATTAATAAAAAATTGCTAGAATTGCACTTTCGTTTACATTAAGTGTTTTTTTATTGTGAATATAATTTCAATTTGTGTATCTGTCTGACTTTTCTTCTTTCCGTCTGTCTATCTTTCTGTCTGCTTTCTGCGCTCTAATATTTATGGAATTTCTTTAAACCGATATATTTTATTCAAGTTCACTATCGGATGCTCCCTATTGAAAATGGAATGAATACCTCTTTTGGTTTGTGTACAGGGATACCGAAAGTATTCGAAAACATTGTGTTCTATGAGAGGAGTTTCTATAAACCATATTTTAATACCTTTAATGTATAGAAACTTTAATGAAATTTTAATATTTTATTCAATTTCCTATCAGATGTTTCCTATGTAAAATAGAGTACATTTCTAACTGGTTTGTGTACAGGGGCACTTGAAACTATTCTAAAGCATTGTGCTGTATGAGAGTTATTTTTATAAACCAAATTTTAATAATTTTATTTTCCACAATGCTTAATGCAATTGAAATATATTATTTGTATGCACAAAATAGTGCCTTAAATGTAATATAGTATGGTTAGCATTAAATTTACAGGGCCACATAGAAATAATCAGTTACATTAAGAGCTATTAATAAAAATTTTCTGGAATTGCACTTTTGTCTACATGAGCGTTTTAACACTTCTTCTAATTTTAGTGGGAATATGATTTCAATTGGTGCACTTGTCTGTCCGATTGTCTACTTTTCTGTCTGTTTGTCTTTGGCTCCTATCATCAGTGAATATTTTGAGAATGTTTAAAAAATGATACACTCAAGTTCCCTATGGAATGTTCCCTATTTAAAATGTCATTAATGGGTCCTGTACAATTAGTTTTTCTACAGGGACAACAACAATAACAATAAAAAAGTCCAATCTATTCCGTTCTAGGACAGAATTTTTTAAAAGTTATATTTAGAAAACTTTCTACTATAAAAATCTTAAAAATATTGAAATGTAATATTAATATTCTAAAATATTGTTTTGTATAGAATATATGATATGATTAACTTTCAGATTTACAGGGCTGAAGTAAAATATTCAGAGAGATTAAAAGCTGTAATTATAATCTAACGGCTGCCTTTTCTTTTGCGTTAAGCCTTTTTAACACTTTCCAAAATGCATAAGAATAATTTAAAAATCTATTAGCCTATCTGTATGTTTTTCACTCCTTCTGTCTGTTGTGCGATTACGTGGGCAAAGAATATTAAAAGTTATTTGATAGAACAATTGCGTACAGTTGGAAAGTGTTACTAATCAATGCGTACTGCATGATTTTTCTTTCTTGTTTTTTAAGAACTCGAATAACTATCACAGATATTTAGAGTTAGTGCATTTTTGATATGATATTTTAAAGGAAATACCTTCACCTTCTGTGTAATTAGTGTTCAACCCGCACACCACTCGGGAGAAATACGGCATAAACTTTTTTATTTTTATTTATTTTTTAATACTGCAAATTACCTACCGATAAAAAAAAAAAAAAAAAAAAAATAGAGGAATTTTATTCGATGAAAAATCGGTCTCACTGATCTTCTTAAAAAAAAAAAAAAAAAAAAAAAAATTAGTCGTTGGTGTTTGCCTGGAACAAAATATAACATAAATCCGGTTTTCAAGTTAACTGCTTGAATGATTTTGATAAGAAGTTACAATTGGAGATTTCATATGATAAATCAATCTGAATTTTCCTTATATCCAGGAAAATTAGCTTTCTGTGGTAACTCGCGTTCAACTTTGGGCAAACGAAGAAGAAGCATAATTATTTAACATAATAATGAGCATCATCTGTCAGGAACAGTTCCAGTTAGACTACTTCGATTCAAAAACTTTTGGCAGCCATTTTTTTTTCCTTCTGTTTGTTCGTCTTACGGAAACATACATATAATATGTTTTGTATCACACCTAATCTTATCTGAATCGTTTATTTCAAAAACCCGCCAACTGACATATTTTGCGAAAATGGGATATGAATAGATTTGAAATGGCCTACTGTAAACTCACCGTTTTGTGCAAAAACACGTAAACTGTCAAGCCTTCCAATGGGTCATTTTTTATGTTGAAGTTTCTGTTTAGTGCAGATACCCGTCAAGCGAAATCACATAGCGGGTTTCTGCAGTAAATTTGACTTCATGCAAAATTTACCACTTCTGAACATACCTGTACAGGAAGTGTTTTACATGCGCCAGCTTTGGCTTAATATTTTTGGTATTCATGATATGAAAACTAACAAGGCAAAAATGTATATATATCACGAAGGCGAGGCCAATAAATCCCCACAGGAGGTTTGCACGATATTGTTGCACTATTTATAAACTGAAGTTTCTAATGGAACTAAGCATCTTGTTCTCTTTAGGGATGGCCCTCCAGGGCAAAACAAAAATCACTGTGTTGTGCGATTCCTAATGATCCTTTGTAACTGGGGAATTTTCGAGATTGTTCATCACTACTTCCCAGTCAGGGAGCACTCGTTTTTGCCATGTGTTCGTGATTTTGGGTGTATTAATCGTCTTCTTCGAAGAGTAGATAGAGTTTACAAACCAAAAATCAGTATGCTGAAATAATTCTTAAATCAAGTAGAACACGGCGCTTTACTGTTCATCAGGTAACAAGTGACATGATCTGTAGTTTTAATTATTGCTGGCTTCAGTTTGACAAGACAACTGTAAACTCAGATAAAACTTCTGGAAGGGAAATTCAAAGGAAAGACAAGATTCCTTTTAAAGTGTCCACATACACAGAATTTTATTACAGCAAATCTGACCAAGGATATGTGGTTGCTAAGCACTTTATCGACGGTTTAACTTTCTCAACTTTCACACTGAAAAAATATAATACTGTTCCGGTGCTCCCTACACTGATGGCATGTCCGTCTGGAAAGTTTCCCATCAATATGAAGAACATAAATGACTTGAAGAAGTTGGCCAAGTACACACTACAGGGTACGAAGATTTTTACAACAACATCCTCCAGCGGCCGAAAATAGAAGTTGAATGTAACGTACACATGGTGTATGAGGATGACTAAATAGTTTTGGTTTAGACCAAACTGATTGAATTTTTTTTTTCTTTGATGTTTAATAAATTCAGGTATAAAGTATAATGTGTTTCTATTTAACATCCAACTGCTGTTTAAAAAATCCCAATTTTACTAAAAAATAAATTATTATTATTATTATTATTATTTGTTTTTTGAAAAAAAAAAGTTTTTTATTGCAGAAACCCGTCAAATGGAAAAAATTTGTAATTTTTTTATGTATGGAGTATAATTTTAAAAATTAAATACAAGCATTATTTGTTTTTAGGTGATATTGAGAAACGCTGCAGATTTTTTCTAGGCAAAAATTTACAATAAAGAGCAATCTACAAAAGTGGAATTTTTTTTTGTGTTATTCGAAAGTTTTAAAAAGTGTACGGGTTTCTGAAATAAACGATTAATTTATTTACTCTATAACCTTGAAAAACTGTTCAATTGTAATGTTTAAATGTCTAAATTAAATATAACGAATCATTGGCTATCATAAAAAACGCAATACCAGATAAAAAGAAACCAAACTTTTGCCATTCAGAAAATACAAATTCCAAATGGACGACTCTTTAATTCCGAATGAACGACTCTTTGACCGTTTCATTAAAAAAACTCTTAAAATATTTCTAAAACATATAAAAGCCTTAAAACTCTTAAAATATTTGTAAAAACATATTAAAGCCTTTAAATATTTTTTTATCAAGCTTCATTGTTCGTTTACATTGTAAGGTATGAGTGGCGTCGAGTTGAGTAAGTAAATGATGCCACATGATTTTAGTTTTGAAATTCGTGTAAAGTGATAGCGTCGAGTTGGGATAGCATGCTTTGTTGGACAAGTAAAGGTCACCAGTTGAAATTAGCATTGAAAGTAGTCTAAGGTTTCAATGTCGAGTCAAGATAAAATGTTCGGTTGAGAATGAGAAAGTCCCTAGCTGGATGCTGGATATTTTGGCGATGTTGTGGTTAAGATAACTGGTTGGAGGTATCGAGAAGAGGTGAATTTGGGTTAGCATCGAGTGCCTGTAGTTATTGGATAGTTAGTTGGAAAATCTGAAAACAGGATCTACATAGATTGTGAAAGGTGTGTAGAAATAAGGAAAGGGCATGTTTATAAACAAACGCTCCGTCAATCAATCTTTGCCACTCTCGAGTGGCAAAAGATCAGCCTGTATTGGAAGAAATACCAATGTTTTGCCACTCGACACATAATTTAACTGCAAGGTACGTCACAAACAAAAGCTCCGTGAATCAATCTTTGCCACTCACGTGCGGCAAAAGAACAGCCTGTATTGGTGGAAATACCAAGGTTTTACACTGAGTAGTGCCGTGAGTATAAACAAGTTTGTTTGCGCGTGACGTCACCTGCGCTTTCCTTATTGAATGTGGATAGTCTTAAAAAAGTATTTTGGTAAAATGGTGTGAATCTTTTTTTCTTATTATAAGGGCTTTAAATAGAGCACATAATGAAACTGGGATGTGTTGTTGCTCTTCTGTTGTCGGGCCTATTTTTTTTTTTTTTTTTTTTTTTTCAGAATGAAAATTATAAAATATCGAAACACATTTGATTTATAAATAAAACTTTAAAATACATTTAAATGATAACGTTGTAATCTTCATGATCTAAACATTATTTTCAAGATTTATTGTTCACATTCCACAATTTTTGACGAGGTTATATACTAGTCTTAAAACTAATCACTATATCTACATACGAATAGTTTGGTTTGTACAATGAGACCGAGTGAAATCGGCCATCCAAGTACTTGTTTAAAAATCTAGTAAAATTATATAAGAAATAAAAGTTCTAGATAACAAATTAATAAATTTAAAGATCATAATACAATTCTTCATTATATAATAAAATTAAATTAAATTACTAATTCTAATAAATGTAACACTTTATTTTCATTACTTATAAATTTAAATACATTATATACAAAATTAAATAATATATATTTTTCCTCGTTATTACAATAAGCATGATCCGCAAGGGAAATAGGAAAATTCAATAAATTACTTTCTCCAAAAATAGGCATGATCCTCAAAGGAAATATGATATTTCTAAAAACTACATATAGAATTTTCTATGCACATTATTATTACAATAAGAATATTTCTATTAGGATAAGAACTCATATCAATGGCAAAATATAACAGCAAATATACATACATATACACACACACACATATATATATATATATATATATATATATATATATATACATGTATGTTTAAAATAATAAAATTATATTTTTAAAAAATTAAAGAACACGCTTTTATTGAAACGTGAACTAAAAAGCACAATATTTCTACCTATATAGTATTAAAATGCAGGGTAAGATAAATTCGTGTGAGTGACACACTATAATATTTACATCTTTCATAAAAAAAAAAGTAATTGATTAATTGTTGTCATTTAACGTTATACAAATACGGCCAAATCCTGTGCCACATACGATAGAGTTTTATACATATACTTTTTTTGTTTGCTCCTAGAACCTGCCCCTGATGGGATAGGAGCATGGAAACACTTGTATGTAGTACTGTCATCGACTATGAAGTCGTGTACAAATTTTCAGGCGAGTCGAACAAACAGAAGTGGTCGAAAATTGATTTACAATTTTCCGTTACATACATTAATAGTTACATCATATAAAGTTAATAAAAGCATGTTAAATAATTTAGAATTAAACAAAAACCATTTTTAAAAAATTTCTCCTGACTGGGCTCGAACGTTAGACCTTTAGGTTCGTAGCCCGGAGCTTTACCTCACAGCTACAGCGTTCACGTAGGGAAAGTCTTCTTTTACAATATAGATTTTTTGTTTGCTCGCAGAGCGGTTACAAGCATACATACAGGTGAAGCTAACAAAAGTGTGTTAAAAAAGAAATATATATATATATATATATATATAAAGAAACTTCATCCATGCAATGAGTTCGTTTTTACATTAACATTCTTTACAGAAGAATTTTATTTAAGATACACAGTTACTTAGAAAATAAGAAAGTAAATGTATATAAAAATGAATTAAAATTATCAATGAAAGTAGGAAATGAAAATTATATAAAATATAATGGCTTTGTCATTGCAACAACTGATGAAAAGCATGAAAATAATTGTTAAGGGAATATGATGAAAAATCAACTATCTTTTCTGTCATTTTTCAAAAGCGAAACGTCAGAGTCCTTGACAAGAGAATCCAATGTATCATTTATGAAGCGATTTGAAAGAAAGAATATTAATTCAGACTTTTTTTTTTTGTTGTTTGTTTGTTTCTGAGAGGAATCATTGCGTTATAGGTATACAGATTCTGTCAAACAATAAGCTGCGTTCTCTATTTGTAAAAAAATTAAAATATATTGGTTGAATTATAGTTTTATTTTAATTATAAATAGGTATTTTTATATATTTATTTTGTGTACTAAAACCTTTTAAGCGAAAGTTTTAGGACAAACTAATAAAACTGATTGATATGCATTAAATCTTTCTCTTCAACAATACATAGAAAACATAGAAATGTTATTAAAAATCATTTATACAGAAGGAAAATAAAAAACCCAATCTAAATGTTTAAAAATGAAATAAAAAATCAACGTTTTGTTTTTATAAGTAAAACTTATATTCGTATCCAAATTTCAAGCTTTTGTAGGTACGTGTACACAGTTTTTACACTGAAATTTTTTTATGGTTGTATCTATCTTGGCAAACCAATTTTAAAAGAATAAAATATTGGTAAAATAAAAAATGCTAATTTACATTTACTACAATGTTTAAAATATTGTATATATATTTACAAAAAAAAAAAAAAAAAACTGTCACATATGTCCAAGAGCAGTCTGAGCATTTTGCTTTCGAAGAATTCCTAGATCGAAATTGGAATAAATATTGTGGTATACCTACTAATGAATTTTCTGCATGTAGCAATATCTTCGTTTATTATTATTATTATTTCCTTGCTAATCATTGCTAATTTTTCGAATAGTATTTATCTTACTAATATACATGTTTATTTTTTGCGTCATGCCTTCGTAATTTATATATATATATATATATATGTAATTTATTATCAAATATATAGTTATCAAATTATGACCAATAATATATTACTTGAAGAATCTCAAATAAAAGAGAATTAGTTAACAGAATTCAGAATTAAAGATAAAAACCTTCAACTTAAAATTGAACTTACAAGAGAGAGTCACCAACTGTTCAAAAGGCATATTATAAATCATAAGAAAGGTTTTACTGAGCTGACAACGAAAATATCCATCTTATCGGCAAATGCGTCCGCTAGTGGGAGTTATTCCCAATTAAAATTTTTAAATTACGGATTCTTTAACAATGTACTTCGTATAGTTTCTATCATTATAATCAGTTTTGTAAAAGAATATCATTCTAAAAACCATTGCATACATTATTAGTAAAGGTCGACCGTACATTGTTGTGGTTAGCGTCCCTAACTCCCCCACAATACAGAAGTTTGGAATTCTTGAAAAAGCATGGATTTGTTATCCCTGTAAGTGGTGTCGATGGCCTCCCATTGGGTACTCCTTCACAAATGGTTATCATTTCAGCGACCGCACAGTCAATGCTCATTTGCAAGTACCGAGCCATTGAAAATAAATAAATATATATACATGTTATTAAATATATATATTATTACAATTAAAGTATTTTACTGTTCAATAATTACTTTCTGTCAATAATAAATTTATACATGCTAAACTGTATGAAAAGTATTTAAAAGAAAAAAAGTTAGAGTAAAAAAGAAGCTATTGCAATTTTTATAATAACGAAAAAAAACTATTACTTTATATATTCATTTTCATTAAAATATTATATTTTTGGTAATAATATAATTTTTTTTTAAGTGTATATTTATTTTTTCGCTTATGTCCCTCATCCATTACTATGTTAGTGCATTAAATTTCTTTTATTGTTCCCTAATGCAATGTCAATATCCAAAATATCGATTATGTCGATGCACAGGAAAATCTTTCTGGTTGTAAATATTTTGCACATGGCTATATGTATAAAGTATTGGACAAAGCTTTACAGAGTAAGCTCGTTCACATAATGTTAAAAAATGTCGCAAAGTAAAGTCGACGTTAGCGCTTCTCCTCGTGCAGTGGCTGCGGTACCCAAATAAAAGCTGTGAAAAAACCGCCCTATTATACTTTCTTTAAAAATGTTATCTCTTATGGTTTTAATATAAACAAGAATTAATTCTAGCCCTAAATGAACATTATAGATGTAATTATTAGCGTACATTTGAATTTAAATACAAAATATGTTAGATGTTAGCTAATAAACAATCACATTATTATTAGTTAACATCTAACATATTTTCTATTTAAAGTCAAATGTACGCTAATAACTTCAAGTAAATAATTACATCTACAATGTTCACTTAGAGCTAGAATTAATTAAAATACAATTTTATAAATCGATCTTCTAATGTTGTAAATTGTATTGTAAATGCGAAAAAATTCATGTATTAGTAATTTAAGAAGAAAATGTTAACGTGTGTAATTTTCAAAATTAAAATTTTGGTAAAAAAAGAATAAATTTTGGAAAAGAAATCGCTTATAAAAGATGACTTTATCATTATCTCTTTCATTAAAAAAAGCATTACGTCATGTTCCGTAAAATCAATCAGACACAGATGAAACCATTCGCAAAAATTTTATCTTCTAAACAAAATATATTTATAATCGCTTTATAACCAAATCTATATCTAAAATAACATTTAGGAATGAAAACTAACTTTTTCTAACCTCATAACAAATCAAACAACCGAATTCAAAATTCCATAGATTATCTCTTGATCCATAATGAATGACAATTCAAGTGGTTAAGATTTCAATAATTTTATAAATTATAAGAAGTATTAGAAAAATAATTTTTAAGAATTGATTTAAAATATATTACTTATCTTAAAATACGGGAAAACATGCGAAATATGAACATTCTAAAAATACATGAATTTTTCGTTTAGATGTACATTCGTTCAAACACAGTTCTATTTTAATTTTAAATATGGAGCATCGCGCGAGTAAACAAATTCTATTCGAGCATGCGCAGTTTCAGCCTGAGTAGTTCAGGTACCTCCAACACGAGATGGCTTTGTCATCGATCAGTGACGTAACCATGACGCAACCATGACATAGTACGCTACCCATAGCTCCATTATAATGGATACGCTTACTTTGTAAAGCTTTGGTATTGGATTTATAAATTTAATACTGTCACAAATTAATTATTAAACACATAATAAAATACTTTACTAACAATATAAATAGTCATAATTAGCACGAGAATCTATTAAAAAATTGATTCTAATGATAGAAATTCTTCAAAGTACATTACAGAAGAGCCTGCAATTTACAAACTTTAACTGAGAATAACTCACGCTAGGGGGCGCATTTGCCGATAAGATGGATATTTTTATTATCAGCTCAGTTAGAGCTTTAAGACGATAACATGTATAAATACCTTTAGAACAGTTTGTGACCCTCCCTTGTTAGTAATTTCAATTTCACTTTTATTTTTCTAATCCCCAAGTTTCTTAAAAATCCAATAAAATTTATATCTGTAATTTCTACTTACGAAACTAATAATGTTAATGCCAATAAAAAATTACAACTAGTTATTCAAAATGCACTTGACCAAAATAAAACTCTATGATTCTTAAAAAAAACTATGATTTGATTAATTTTATGAAAGGTGTGAATGTTAGTTATGTTCATACAGGGGACTTTGAATATTTATTTAATAATATTAGAATGAATGATTTGATGAATTCTTTTGAAAATTATTTTGCTGAAAGTAATCTAAAAAATATTATAGATTATAATAACTATAAAATATATTACAATTTGGTTTTGTAAGAGAATTGTATAAATTAAAAGAGAAAACTTTTATACGAAAAAGTAGCATTCTACAAGGATTAGTTTCTTGTAAATGTTTATTAAATATGTATTTGCATACCTATGAAAATAAATATAAATATAATGAGGGAACAATGATGTATAGATATATTGATGACCTGACTGCATTTATAACTAATAATAATGACACTAAAATAAAAGCTGATTTTTATCCTTTTTACTTAAAACTAACTAGAACCAATTTTAATCCTTTAAAAATTAATTTCTTGGATTGAGATAAAAATATTTTTGAAAATGAATTGATAACAACTATTTTTGATAAAAGAATTAATTTTGATTTTTATGTGATTAAATTAATACACTGGAACTCTAATATTAATGAATTGGTATAAAGAAATTACTATACACATCTTAATCGAAATAAAAGGTTAATTTTTGATTATCTTGATAAAAAGTAAAGTTATTCAAAGCTTCTTTAATATCGCGATTGATAATAAGTATCCTACGGATTTTTCATTTTTCACATAGTTATATTACAGAGAAATATTTAAAACTTATAAAAGATATATGGTATATACATATATATATATATATATATTCCATTTTTTCCATTAAATCTTGATAAAATAGCGATGTATGTTAGAATAGTTTTCTTATTTTAAGAGTAACTTAATTAATATCACGTTGTTATATTCCATTGTCTTGGATTGAAACTTGTGTTTTGAGATGAATTGAGACGATTTGGTGTGCTTCTAGAAACTACCCGGATATATTGGTGTTTTGAAACGGATTGAGTTTGTCAGTATAGTGGCTATAGATTTTACCTAGTTATTTAGCTAAAGATGAATAAATTTCATACTGTAGTTTGTGTAAACTTTGATCAATTCTTGCTTGTTCCATTTTATTTAATTCATTTTGATATTAGCCTTAATTGTGCTTTAAAAAAAAAAAAAAAAAAAAAAAAAAAAAAAAAAAAAACTTCCTGCTAAGGGGGGGAGTTTAAATGTTATAAAAGCATGCTGTAACCCCTCAAGCCGTACGGGGCATCTTCGACAGTTTAATTAATTTTTCTATGCTTTTGGATTAAGTTTTAATTCCGTTTTAGTTCTACAATTGTTGGCTTGCATGTAAGTTTATTATAAGTTATTTTTGTTTCATATTTTTATTATATTACATGATTAAAAACATATTTTGATATTATATATATATATATATATAATACCCTTTCAAAGGCCATCATTGTAGAAATGAGCAAACTGTATCGAAAAAGGTGTTTTCTTCAATCTACTGCTTCACGTACCAAACAAAACAAAATTATTAGCTCTACTTTGTGTATTATGTACATGTTATGTATATAATATTTTCAGTATAATATTATGTGTCTGTACAATATGTACAATAGAATCAATGAATATTCAAATTTTGGATATCTTTTTTATTTCTTAATAATAATTGAAATGCTACGACAACCTGTCATATAAACAAGCTGACCAAAAATCTGTAAATAGTTTTAAAGTTAATAAAAATTTAAAGTAATAGAAAGAGTCGCATCGTTACAAATTTTTTACATGTTTTTTATTATTTTGTCTTTTCTATTTGAAACAGTCAATTTTAAAACAATATTATTATTTTAAAACCTTCAAGAAATATTTCTTTTTGAAAATAGTGGTAACAAATTAAAAAAGCACATTAAAAATAGTGGTAACAATTTATTTTGAGGAAAGTTGTAATCCTTATAATTGGTATAATTTAATGCCATTTACAAAAAGTGATCCCGACAAAGGTTTTTCCACACTGTTTTCGAAAAATGAAGTTACTGCTGTTTGTATTATTATTATTATTATTATTATTGCCATTAATATTTCCTGACAAACGAGAGAGTCTCAAACATTGCTATAAAATAATGGTTTGTAAAATAATCAATGATACATGTTTAGCTTGATCTCTAATTCAATACACTTTCTTTAACGAAGATATCAAGTAAAGACGTCGCGCTACAAATTGTATTTCGTTGCTAGTTTTCAAAAAGTTTCCCTAAGATCATTGTTTTCCAGAACCATCGTTTGGATGCGTCGTTAGGTCTCTCTGGGAAACTCAAAAATATCCTTCATTTTAAAATCACACCCTACCTCTTTAAAAAGCATCAAATAATATACAGGCACCGCCGCTTATTAAATTCACTGGTTAGTAAAATCAGCAGCTTAATCGGATTAAATTGTCAGGAGCGGAGTCAAATATATACAAACAACTTTTAAAATCGCCGATTTATAAAACCACCTTTGCCAGTTAATAGACACAAGAAATCTTTTCAGCAGCAAAAATGTGCATTTATACACGCTGAACAAATTTTTACTTACACTGTATTTTTTATTTATTTATTTATTTATTTATTTATTATTATTATTATTATTATTATTATGGAAAATAATGTAAAATAGCAATCCTCCTTCCCGCTATCTTTTTGTGAAATTTTTACACATGCAGCGTAATAACAAAACAAACTCTCCCCCATCACTTATCTTAATAACAAAATCAATGAATGTATTCTTCAAAACGCAGTAATAAGTTAGAAATTTGCTTTGATACGCCAGTGATATATATATATATATATATATATATATATAATTCTTAATTACACTGCTTTGCAAAAAAAAAAAAAAAAAATCGAGGTCTGATATTATTTTTGCTGATTCTTATGTAAAATGACCTCCTGAATATGAATATGACTCCCATTTTCCCAGTCACCCGCTGTTTCCTAGAAAAACCACCCCTTCCTCATTTTCTTTCCCTGTTCGATAATTTTAGGACCATGAATTTGATTTGAAGAATGAAAAATAATTAATTTAACACCTAAAAACAAATATATATATATATATATATATATATATATATGAAGTTTAAAAAATAACATTAATAAAAGATTAAAAAAACATAAAATATGTAATGCATAATTTCAGTGGCAAATTCCCCAAAATTTTTTCCCTTGTCGCAAATGTACATGTTTTAGAATTTTCCAACTTTGTAGCCCCTCCGAAGATATTTAACGGAGAAATGAATCCCCCCCCCCCACCTCCTAAAAATCCAATTTATAGCCATAAAATCACCGAAAAATGATAAAAATAGGGGGCCATTCCTACA
The DNA here is from genome assembly GCA_963930645.1 of Salticus scenicus. Classification (NCBI taxonomy): domain Eukaryota; kingdom Metazoa; phylum Arthropoda; class Arachnida; order Araneae; family Salticidae; genus Salticus; species Salticus scenicus. The sequence continues at coordinate 59,227,223 of OZ005651.1, forward strand.
AAGGGTGGGTGATAGAGCAAAATGGGCATCATATTCGGATTCAGGAGGTCATTGTACATAAGAATATGCTGAAATGGTGTCAAAGGTAATTTTCATACCTAGCAGTATTATTAAATGGCAACAATTTTTATTTTTAAATTGAAATAACCATCAGCATGAGATTTAAACAGGAAGATTTTTAATTTAAAAGAAAAGTGGGAAATCTGGCAAAGTAATGATGCTTTTACTCAAATGGAGGGAAAGTAATGCACAACAGAAATTGGAATTCATTGATTTGCGTTATCCAGTTTGTTTAAGAATGTACATAATATTAATGCCGAAATTTGTAGCGCAAATGGACTCAAGTAGAAAAAACAGACGAAGTTGAGGCAGTAGATTGGTTTAAGAATGTCCAGATGAAAAAAATTCCCATCATTTGTACAATTTTGTCGAAAAAACTTAGTACTCCAGATTAATTCTGTAAACTTCAGTCCTACGAAAAGCTATTTCATACGCTGGAAGAGCAGAAAACATTATATCCCGCAAACTTCACGGAAAAAGCTGGAGTCGGATTTCACAATGATTATTGGAGAAACAGACGTTTGTTGAAACTACATTGTTTTATCGGGTTTTACCATAGCACTCTCATATGTCCCATTTCGAAAACAAAGACGGATATAAGAAAATTAAGCAATTGATCTTCTGACGTAAAATAAGACGGGAGCTATCAATAATTTTTTTTAGTTATTTGAAGGAAGGAAACAAGAAAGTTTGTTGCCTTAGAAAAATAAAAAAAATCCTCTTCTGACTAACACATTAATAAAAACTCACTGATGGCATTTGGAAGCTTCTGATTTTCTCGTAGAATGTGGGACAAAAAAACTAAACTAAAAATATATTTTGGATTAGTACAACTGCGCTGTTACATCCCACGGATTTGACGTCGAATCTCGTAAAATTAATATTTATTCCACTTAAAACAACCATTGCCATACAGTCACTTTTTTAAGGATCAGGCCGTAGAAATGTCATTACAGAAAAGAATTGGTCATAAAACCTGTAAGAGATCAATGTACGTGATTCATCTGCGTCTAGAAATATTTTAGCAAAATCCGTATGTAGTTTCTCTTGTGTGCAATGCATTACATAAAAACTCTTCTGACCACGTGTTGATATACATTATCCCAAAAGGATTCTTAGCGTGTCGTGTGTATTCACGTCAAAAGAAGTTTCGCAAGAAAAATGTTTCGTTTTTGAAAGTTAGAACAAATTTATTGAAGATTTCTCTCAAAATGTTGAGATTGACGAAACCTTTGGCTGAAACTGTTGAAGGCATAGGTTAGTGCAAGCTTCTAGCAGTTCAAGATTAAAAATTTTCAAGGGAGACTTCGAGTAAAGATGAAAAATCTGATTTAGACAAGGAGCTGCATCCTCCAACTGCAGCTGTTGATGCAAATAAAGCATTTCCTACACTTAGGACGACACTGGAGAATCGGGGTGGAAATTGCAAAAATGCGGCAAGTATTACGTTTTTCATAGAAACTAGGGGGCTCATCCCCCGACTCGCTTCACTTATTAACCCCTGCGAGGCTCTGCCTGCCTATACGCTACTTTGCCTTTCACGGAGTAGGAATATTAATAGTGCATAACACAAAACAAAAGCAGGAAATTTATAGAAACCCCATGTTCAATGTAAAATTGAAATACATAATATTTATTACCATACTTTTTTAATGAAATATTATGCTTAAAATCAGTTTTTTTTTTTTTTTTTTTTTTTTTTAGAATAGAGAGATATTTGCAATATCTTGACTATTTTTTGTTACAGCTTTAGTGTATGAACCCTTGGTAACTTTTCAATTTTTATCCCTATTTGGCGATGGATTTTTTGGTATAATTGCTTGTTAAAAAATTTAAAAAAAAAAAAACGGATAAAAAGATATAAGTGCTTGTTTAAAAAAAAAAAAAAAAAAAAAAAAAAAAAGATAAAAAGTAAAGCATAGCTGAAAATTTAGTACTTATTCTTTCTAATACCTATACTTTCTACTGTTGAACTTTTTGTTAATTTGGTACAATTGCTTGTTAAAAAGTTAAAAGAAAAAAAAAATGAAATAAAAGATAAAAAGTAAAACATAGCTGAAAATTTAGTACTTATTCTTTCTAATACCTATACTTTCTACTGTTGAACTTTTTGTTAATTTGGTACAATTGCTTGTTAAAAAGTTAAAAGAAAAAAAAAATGAAATAAAAGATAAAAAGTAAAACATAGCTGAAAATTTAGTACTTATTCTTTCTAATACCTATAATTTCTACCATTGAACTTTTTACTTAATTTAGGGCAGTATAATAATCGAATAATTTACGAAATTTTCCTATTAGAATATTTGTATTCAATCATGTTCAACAAAATAGCATAAATGTAATTTTGAAGTTGTTTAATGTATTTATGATCCTCAAAATGGAAGTTTATGCTCAATTTTGCCTTATTCTGGCATGTTAAGTAAATCGCAAATTCCAAATAACTTACGAATTTTTTAAATTGGAAAAATCATAGTCTATGATATTCATGCCAGTAACCTAAATAATATTTCGAAAGTGGTTTGACATCTTTACGATGAAAATATCCCTCAAAATTGACGTTTATGTTAAAATTTGCTCTATTCTGTCATGTTAAGAAATTCGTAAATTTCCAATAACTTACGAAATTTTTATATTTGAAAATTCATAGTTATTAATATTCATGCCAGTGTCCTAAATAATATTTCAAAAGTTGTCTGACATCCTTGCGATGAAAATATAGATCAAAATTGACGTTTATGTGAAATTTTGCCCTATACTGCCATGTTAACAAATTCGTAAATTTCCAATAACTTGCGAAATTTTCAAAGTAGCATATTTATAGTTACTGATGTTCATTCCGGCATCAAAACGGATATTTTAAAAGTGGTCTGACATTTTTAGAGTAAAAAGTTTCCATTTAATGCACGTTTAAGTGAATTTTTGTCCTATTCTCCCATGTTAAGAAATTCGTAAATTTCCAATAACTTACGAAATTTTTAGATTTGAAAATTGATAGTCATTAATATTCATGCCAGTGTCCCAAATAATATTTCAAAAGTAGTCTGACATCTTTACGATGAAAATATCGCTCAAAATTGACGTTTATGTGAAATTTTGCCTTATACTGCCATGTTAAGAAATTCGTAAATTTCCAATAACTTGCGAAATTTTCAAAGTAGCATATTTATAGTTACTGATGTTCATTCCGGCATCAAAACGGATATTTTAATAGTGGTCTGACATTTTTAGAGTAAAAAGTTTCCATTTAATGCACGTTTGAGTGAATTTTTGTCCTATTCTCCCATGTTAAGAAATTCGTAAATTTCCAATAACTTACGAAATTTTTAGATTTGAAAATTCATAGTCATTAATATTCATGCCAGTGTCCCAAATAATATTTCAAAAGTAGTCTGACATCTTTACGATGAAAATATCGCTCAAAATCGACGTTTATGTGAAATTTTGCCTTATACTGCTATGTTAAGAAATTCGTAAATTTCCAATAACTTGCGAAAATTTCAAAGTAGCATATTTATAGTTACTGATGTTCATTCCGACATCAAAACAGATATTTTAAAACTGGTCTGACATTTTTAGAGTAAAAAGTTTACATTTAATGCACGTTTAAGTTAATTTTTGTCCTATTCTCCCATGTTAAGAAAATCGTAAATTTCTAATAACTTACGAAGTTTTTAAAATCGAATGTTGCAAATAAATAGGGTTCTTGCCAGTGTCGAAAGTAATATTTTAAAACTGATCTGACCTCTCTGCGACAATTTCTTCTTGAGATATCGTGTACACAGACTAACAAACTAACGAACTAACGGACTAACGGACTAACAGACACCCTACAGACAGACACCATACAAATTTTGTCATTTTCGGATTCCTCACACCTGAAAACGTGTAGAAAAGTCAAAAAACCGAGGTCGAAAATTTTCACGATCACCTAAGTTCCCCATACCTATAGTATGATGGGGAACTAATAAATAAATAAATAAACGCTATTAAAATGTTTATGCCTTCAAAGAAAGAAATTCTCAAAGCTAATATTTATTATTATAATTATTATTATTGTTTTATGTATATAATGTGTTGTCGTCAATAAACTCTGCTTGGCGAAATTTGTAGCATCATTAACAGTTTTTTTTTTTTTTTTTTTTTTTAATGTATACTGTGTGTTGTCGCTAATAAAGTGTGCATGGCGAGATTTGCACCGGCAAAAGTGGAAAAATACCGTTTATTATTAATATTATTTTTATTCGGAAAAATCTCCAATTTTTTATTTTTTCTTTCCTGCAGCTTAAAATAAGGAAGTATAATATGTACCCTATAAGAGTTTTAGGTAATAATATTTTTTCTTGCCATAATTAGAAATATGAAATTTATCATAGACATGTTTAATTCTGTAATATTAAAAACTAACAGTGCTGAATTAGAAGATGCTGTAATTTTAAATGAGTTTGAATTTGAATCTAAAATATTTTTTGCTAAAATATATCCGAAGTATTTTAAAAGATGTTTATTAATAATTAAGAAACAAATAAATAAATAAATAAATGTACTTTAAATATAAAATGAAACGGCGCGCACAAGGACAATAATTTTAAAGTAGCATAAATAATTCGATTCATAAACAATGATATTTTGGAAATCAAATTTCCAAGCCTAAATTCAATTAATTTTATAAAAACTTGGTATAAAATTAAATTCATTTTCTCCATTGAAAATACCGAAAATAACAATTAATACCAACATTGATATTTTTTTTTCTGCACCGTGGATCATATTTTAATTTTCCCATGGAAAATAACACCAAGACCGGAAAACAACGTCATAAGAGAAACTTTTTCCCAGGTGGCAAATACAGTACCATTATAAACCCGATCTCTTTAGTTAATAATGAGGCCGCGGTAGCCCAGTCGGTAGAGTGCCGTCCTCGTAATTGGAAGACTGCGGGTTCGGTATTCGAGTCGGCCAAAGACCGTCGTGTACACTAATGGTGGCTGGTGCATGTAAAATCTGCCGTGGTCGCAATGTCCTCCATGTTCTCATCAAAAATTATACTTCTGGGTGTCACCTTAGCGGGAGAGCCATCCCTTCCGTGGAGGATCAAAATTGGATGTCATGTCTCCGAACCACCTCTAGGGCGTGTCCCAGACCTTCGCCAATTGCCTATCTGCGCAGCACTAGTGCGACGTAAAAACCCAAACATCCAACCTCTTTAGTTAATAAATTCGTGAATGATAGAAATTTTTAAGCAGCTGAAATGTATACCTTGGAGTATTCCGCAAACATTTATACTTGTCATGATTCTAAAGATACTGCGCACAGAGAGGAGATGCGGTCACAGACAAAAAAAAAATTACGTCAGCAATAGTAACTTTTTTTAATATATATATGTATATATACTGAATTGCTTCGTTATGACAAAGAACTATTAACCAGTATTTAACATTTTCAAAAAGTGTTAATGACTTCGATTTGTCTGTTTGTCTGTCCGCAATCTAACTCTCGTAATTGTTTATGCAGTTTCTTGAAACTGATATATGTTATTCAAGTTCACTATCGGATGTTCGCTATTGAAAATGGAGTCAATATCTCTACTGGTTTGTGTACAGGGACACCCGAAAGTATTCCAAAGCATTGTGTTCTGTGAGAGGTATTTCTATCAAACATATTTTAATACCTTTATCGTACACAAATCTTAATGAAATTGAAATATGTTATTTAAGTTCACTAGCGGACGTTTTATATATAAAATGGAATAAATAACACCTGTAGGTACGGAGTACAGGGGTACTCAAAAATATCCCAAAGTATTGCGTTCTATGAGAGGTATTTCTGTAAACCAAATTTTAATAACTTTACTTTACGCAAAGCATAATGAAATTGAAATTTATTAATCATATGCACAAAAGAATCCTTTCCATAGAATATAGTATGATCAGCATTATATTTACAGGTCCACACAAAAATATTCATTTACAAAAGAGCTATCAAAAAAATTTGGGGAATTGCACTTTTGTTTGCATTAAACATTTTTACATTTTCTAACAATTTTTAAGTGTGGATATGATATTAATTTCGGTATTTGTCTGTCTGTTCGTCTGCCCATCTGTCTGTCTGTCCGCGCTTTAGTAACTCCCGTAAATATTTATGAAATATCTTGAAACTGATATATGTTATTAAGGTTCACTATCGGATTTTCCCTATTGAAAATGGAGTGAATACCTATACTGGTTTGCGTACAGGGACACCCGAAAGTATTCCAAAGCATTATGTTTTATCAGATGTATTCCCGAAAACCGTGTTTTAATACCTTTACTGTATAGAAATCTTAATGAAATTTAATTATGTTATTTAGGTTCACTATCGTATGTTTACTATGTAAAATGGAGTGAATAATATAACTAGTTTGTGTACAGGGACACTTGAAAGTATTTCAAAGCATTGTGTACTATGATAGGTATTTCTGTAAACCAAATTTTAATAACTTTTCTCAGTACAAAGCTTAATGAAATTGAAACATGCTATTCATATGCACAAAAGAATGGTTTCTGTGGAATATAGCATGATTAGTATCAGTCTTATTGGGCCAGATAAAAATATTCTGTTACATTAAGCGCGTTTAATAAAAATTTGCTGGAATTGCATTTTCGTTTACATTAAACGTTTTTAACACTTTCTAACAATTTTTAAGTGTGAATAAGATTTTAATTTTTTATTTGACTGTTCGATTGTCTATCTTTCTATTTGTTTTCCTCCTGTCCCCAGCAACCGTAAATATTTTCAGAAATTTAAGAAATGATATATATTAATTTAGTTCACTATAGAATGTTCTCTATTCAAATTGACATTAATAGGTCCTGCACAAATAGTTTGTGTACAGGGAGAGCAAGGGAAAAAAAAGAAGCATTGCGTTTTAGGACAGACATTTTTAAAAAACTGATTTAAATAACTTTCTTCTGTAAAATTCATATAGAAAATGACATGTATTTTTAATATTCTAAAATAATGTTTTGTATAGAATATGATATGATTAACCCACAGGGCTGCAAAAAAACATTCAGATACATTACGGGCTGCAATCATATCTAACGGCTGTATTTTCTTTTGCGTTAAGTCTTTTTAACACTTTCCAACAATGTCTAAGAGTGTTTTTAAAATCAGTTAGTCAATCTGTGTATTTTTCAGGGCTTTTGTCTGCTGTGTGATAACGCAGGCAAAATATATTGAAATTTATACGATACAGCAAGTATATACAGTTGGAAAGCATTAATAATCAATGCTCACTGCATGATTTTTCGTTCTTGTTTAAAATAGTATTTAACTAATATAGAAATATTGGCTAACTTAATATGTAGTACGTGCCTGTTAATTTATATGGAGTATGTGTTTAATTAACTTATTTTGAAGGAACAGTTAATTCATTACCTGTCAATTAATTAATATTGTTTATTAATCCTATTAATCATCCCTTTTTTAAATTTCTTGCCAAATTCAAGTAAATAATATACTTTTCATGTATTCAGGCAAGTTCTCCGGATATAAAAATCAGCCACATAATAAATCTACTATAGCTCAGAAAGTATGTGATTTTATAAAGTTGCTGGTACTGTATACTACAAAAATCAGCCAATACTAGATCTACCTTCTTTGATGGCAAGTTTTTATAATTGCATTTTTATTAATTTGTTTTAATTTTTAGTGAACATGTTTGTATTTTTTTTAGTGTTTAATTTGAAGTATTTTATCATGTTTTTATTAACTTCGATTCTTGTTTGTTTGTTTGTTTGCATGTTTGTTTGTATGTAAGTTTTTTTTGCTTGTTTGTTTGCTTGTCCAGTACAAATCTTGCAATCGATTTTTAACTAACTTCCCGATTAGCTTGATACTTGAAACTTTCAGGACAGCTCAGAAGACAGTGACAATACGTTTTTTTAAAATAATTTTAGTCAACTGTTTCCGGTCCTGATGCCTTCGGCAGCGTTTATATGATTCTACAAAAAAATTATTTAGCTAACTTCCCGACTAGCTAGACATTTAAAATTTTCAGAATAGTTCAGAACACGGTGAAAATGCATTTTTTTTTAAAACCTTTAGCCAACTGTTTCGGGTCCCTGCTACCTTCGGCAGCGTTATCAGTACAAAGCTTGCAATCAATTTTTCGCTAAACTTCCGACTGTCTAGATATTTGAAACTTTTAGGCTATCTCAAAACACGGTGACAAGACATTTTTTTAATACTTTTAGTCAGCTGTTTCAGGTCCTTACTGCCTTCGGCAGCGTTTATATGATTCAACAGAAAATTTATTTAACTAACTTCCCGACTAGCTAGACATTCGAAGCTTTCAGAATAGTTCAGAACACGGTGAAAATGCATTTTTTAAATATTTTTAACCAACTGCTTCGGGTTCTTGCAGCCTTCGAAAGCGTTACCAGTATAAAGCTTGCAATCGATTTTTCACTAACTTCCCGACTAGCTAGACATTTGAAACTTTCAGGATAGTTAGAACACGGTGACAATACTTTTTCTTTAACACTTATAGTCAACTGTTTCATCTCCCTTTTGCCTTCGGCAGCCTTTATATGATTCAACAAAAAAATTATTTAACTAACTTCCCGACTAGCTAGACATTTGAAACTTTCAGAATAGTTCAGAACACGGCGAAAATGCATTTTTAAAAATCTTTAGCTAACTGCTCCAGGTTGCGTCGCTTCGATTTTTGTTTGTCCAGTAAAAATCTTGCAATCGATTTTTAACTAAATTCCCGACTAACTAGATATATGAAACTTTCAGGACAGCTCAAAACACGGTGACCATACAATTTTTTTATACTTTTAGTCAACTGTTTCAGGTCTCTACTGCCTTCGGCAGCGTTTATATGGTTCAACAGAAAATTTATTTAACTAACTTTCCGACTAGCTAGACATTTGAAACTTTCAGGATAGTCAGAACACGGTGACAATACTTTTTTTAACACTTTTAGTCAACTGTTTCAGGTCCCTACTGCCTTCGGCAGTGTTTATATGATTCAACAAAAAAATTATTTAACTAACTTCCCGACTAGCTAACATTTGAAACTTTCAGACTTTTTCAGAACACGGTGAAAATGCATTTTTTAAATATCTTTAACCAACTGCTCCAGGTTGCGTCGCTTCGATTTTTGTTTGTTTGTTTGTTTGTCCAGTACAAATCTTGCAATCGATTTTTAACTAAATTCCCGACTAGCTAGATATATGAAACTTTCAGGACAGCTCAAAACACGGTGACCATACATTTTCTTTATACTTTTAGTCAACTGTTTCAGGTCTCTACTGCCTTCGGCAGGGGTTATATGGTTCAACAGAAAATTTATTTAACTAACTTCCCGACTAGCTAGACATTTGAAACTTTCAGAATACTTCAGAACACAGTGAAAATGTATTTTTAAAATATTTTTAACGACCTGCTTTGAAACCCTGATGCCTTCGGCAGCGTTACCAGTATAAAGCTTGAAATTGATTTTTCACTAACTTCCCGACTAGCTACATTGAAACTTTCAGGATAGCTCAAAACACGGTGACAATACATTTTTTAAAATACCTTTAGTTAACTGTTTCAGGTCCCTACTGTATTCGGCAGCGTTTATATGATTCAACAGAAAATTTATTTAACTAACTTCCCGACTAGCTGTCATTTGAAACTTTCAAAATAGTTCAGAATACGGTGAAAAGGCATTTAACTAACTTCCCTGCTAGATAGACATTTGAAACTTTTGTAATAGCTCATACACGATAGCAATGAATTTTTATAATACTTTTATCCAATTGCTCCGGAATCCCACTGCCTTCGGTAGCGTTTATATGATTCAACATAAAATTTAAAAACATGGTATATAAAAAGTTCTTTTTATCTTGTAATTATTTTTTAACATCACTGTATCTGTAAGTAACGGTTCAAATTACTAGATTCAAAAGCTTACATTTTTCTCTCTTTAATAGTGATTAATTAATTCAGATTAATATAGTTTTTTTTTTTTCCCTTAACATATAAATTTTCACATAATTCAGCACAAATATTAAATACATTAAACACTCTTAAAACACACTTCTCAAAAATAAGTAGAATCTTCTCATTTTTCAGAAGTTTCATGTCTTATAATAGCTCTGTATAAGATCTTCTCATTTTTATGATTTTTTTAAATCATTTTCTAATAAAATATATTTTTAATTTTTACATAAAAAGATATATATATATTTCCCCTTATTTTTGAGGAAATATAAAATGTAAAATGAGATGGTAATACTGATATTTGTGAAGATATTTTAATAGATGAAAATATTATTTTTTTCATTTTTAAGTAAACATATGTATGTAATTGTGAGAATCAACGGTTTTGAATAAGAATAATACTGCGTTACTTTTGAGTAATTGTAAGTATTCCTTTATAAGAATATTACATCCAATTACGTTCAGTTTTCATTCATATGATTTTCTTCTCTTGGGGCTTCAAATATTTTTCTTTCATTTTTCTTGACAGAACATGTATATTTTTTATTTCTGCCATGCTGCACTATTAAGACACACTTCTAAAAAAATAAGCAGAATCTTCTCACTTTTGAGAAGTTTCATATCTTGTAATAGCTCCGAGTAGTAACTTCTCATTTTTAAGAATTTTATTTTTCACATTTTCAAATAAAATATCTTGGCAATTTTCACAAAAAGAGAAGATTTTTCCTCCTTTTTGAGAAAATGCAAGTTATAAAAATAGATTGTAATTTTGTAACACATCGTAAAATTTTTCATGAAATTAAATTAGTAATTATATTTATTTTTAATAATATTCTCCTTTTTGAGAAACCAACAGCTCATGAATTTAAGTGTGCATCTCTTCGTTTTTGAGAAAAATCTTCTTTAAAAAATATGACGAGGCTCATCTTCTCATTTTTAAGTAGTTAATTTTTAACAGTGAAAAATTAGATTTTAAATGACTTTTAGTAGTTATTTGTGTTGTTATCGAATTGAGTTACACTAATTTTCATGAAGTGTTTTCCAAAATTGGGCTTTTAAATACTTATTTCAACGGAAAACATTTTTTTTTTTTTTTTCAAAATATTGACAAAACACCTGAATTTGAAATTGTCTTGTCATTTATGGAAAGATAGAGTATTTTTATAATTTTGAAATTATTCACAAAAACTTAATCGCCGTCAAACGCAAAAAGAAAACAATAATTTGATCAAATTTATTTATTTATTTATTATTTATTTTTTGTGTCACCGTACATTCATATTTAGTAACACTTAAGTAGTTGAAAAAAATTATATAATTATATTTATTTAGATGCTATATTAATAATATTCTAATTATGATAAAATTTTAGTATAAAGAGTATAATACTATTTTTACTTTCTTCTACATGTAATATAGAGAAAGTATTGGATTCGCGAAAATTTTCGACCTCCGTTTTTTGATGGATTTACATGTTTTGGGATGTCTAGATTACGAATTAATAGTTTTTTAGAAAATGTCTGTCTGTCTGTCTGTATCATTTTTTTGTGGACGCTTTATCTCACGAACCAATGAATGAAATTTAACCAAACTTGGTATTTAGTTGCACCCTGACATGAACTGGTGCTGATTAAATTTTGGGATCAACAGCTCAACAGGTGGCGCTGTGATCGCATTTTATGCAAATTTTTAACTTGGCAGCATAGGACAAAATTCCGTATAAATGGGCATAATGAGAGTTATTTTACACTTGTGATTGTAAAAATAATATGAATTATTGATAATAGTAGTAGTTAACTAGGAAAAAAAATTTTGTGCATGTGGGGGCATCGGTTCCCCCGGGGAAGTAAATTTTCAAGATGGGTATCTTTCGAAAGGTCTCGTTGATAATAGTAATAGTTAACTGGGAAAAAAAATTTGCGCATGTGGGGGCATCGGTCCCCCCCCCCACCGGGGGGGGGAAGTACCCACCCGGCGGGGCAAAGTTTCAAGATGGGTATCTTTCGAAAGGTCTCGTCAATACCTTTAAAACGAATGGTTGAACCATACATCTGTGATAATTTAAAACAGAGATATCGATTTTTTTTACTTTTAATAAAAAAAAAAAACTATCGTAATTTTTTTTTTTTTTTTAAACGAAATTTTACCAAACTTGGTATTTAGTTGGTCCCCGACATAAACTGGTGCTGATTATATTTGGGGATCAATAGCTCAACTGGTGGCGCTGTGATAGCATTTTATCTAAATTTTTAACATGGCAGTATAGGACAAAAATTCGTATAAATGTGCATAATAAGAGTTATTTTAAACTTGTGATTGTAAAATTAATATGAATTATTGATAATAGTAGTATGTAACTAGGAAAAAAAATTTTGTGCATGGGGGGCATCGCTTCCCCCCCTAGGGGGAAGTGCCCCCCGGGGGGGGGGGCAAAGTTTCAAGATGGGTATCTTTCGAAAGGTCTTGTCAATACCTTTAAAACGAATGGTTGAACCATAAATCTGTGATAATTTAAAACAAAGTTATCGATTTTTTTTACTTTTAACAAAAAAAAATCTTAGAAAAAAAATCTTTTTTTTTTTTTTTTTTTTTTAACGAAATTTTACCAAACTTGGTATTTAGTTGGTCCCCGACATAAACTGGTGCTGATTATATTTGGGAAACAATAGCTCAACAGGTGGCGCTGTGATAGCATTTTATCTAAATTTTTATCATGGCAGTATAGGACAAAAATTCGTTTAAATGTGCATAATAAGAGTTATTTTAAACTTGTGATTGTAAAATTAATATGAATTATTAGTAGTACGTAACTAGGAAAAAAAATTTGTGCATGTGGGGGCATCGCTTCCCCCCCCCCTGATGGGGGAAGTACCCCCCGGGGGGGTAAATTTTAAAGATGGGTATCTTTCGAAAGATCTCGTCAATACCTTTAAAACGAATGGTTGAACTACAAATCTGTGACAATTTGAAACAAAGTTATCGATTTTTTTACTTTTAACGAAAAAAAAAAATCGTATATATTTTTTTTTTTTTTTTTTTAAATATTGTTACTGATTGAATATGTATATAGGAAAATATAGAAGAAAGTCTTGTGGTGGCCACAACATACTAGTTATTTATAGATATAAGGAGGCCGAAGCCCCCGGAAAATTTGAATTTGAGTTGGGAGTGGAGATGCAACCAATTGTTTATGCAATTTTAACAAAAAAATAGATTTTATTTTCGGAAAAAAATTGCCAACAGATGGCAAGTAAAGCAGTAATCTAAAGAGATTTACAAATAAGAGTTCTAAAAATGAAAGGTATACGATTCCGAATTGATTGCTTTTGGAAAACACATAAAATATGATCTATTATTATGTGCTTTTTGTTTATAAACATTAACCTGCATGAAAACCACTACAGTTTTCATAGATTTTTTTTTTTTACTTTTCTGGTTGGTATGTAGTGCTATCTATCTGTAAGTTTGAGACAATGGTAAGTCACCACAGTTTTTCAAATTGAGCTCGATCCAGCGACTCCCGGTGACGCAATAGATGTATGGGATAGTTCTTATGCTAGCCTGAGCTATAATTTGTGCTGTAGATGAGTTTAGATTATTATGTCGGTGTGGTGAAATTATAAGTTATTGGAGTTTGCTAGTCTAATGAGAATTGTGGAGTTATAAAATATAGAAAAGTAGTGTGCATAATTTGACGTGCCGTGGGAATCCAGCCGGCAAGTTTGTGTTCACATTGTTAGTGGTCAAAGAGAGCAGTCTCCAGCCTTCTATTATCTCCTCTGGGTGAGCGTGAATGTATTTTTGAATAAAATTCCCTTCTTTTCGCATTTTTTAAAGTGAAAGCACAAATCTTTTTTAAAGCAGTCAAATAAACTTTTTTTTTTTTCCTTACTTTTCTTATCCATATACAGTCAGCTGCAAAAATATCCGAGCACTAGCAAAACACGATTCGAGAATGATTTATTTAGCAAACAGTTATCAAGTGTACTTTTTTTTATATAGGAATTTTTGCTAGTGCTCGGATACTTTTGCTACCGACTGTACACTAAGGCACAAAAAAAAAAAAAAAAAAAAAAAAAAAAAAAAAACCGCACTGCAGAAAAATTCACTTATACCTTTTCCATTTGTAATAACTTCCAAACTAATGGTTGAAACAAATAAAACTGTCATATTTGCATAATATAAAAGAGATGAAATGATACATATGGACATTTTTGATTTAATAATTCGCTTTATTGCACTCTGCAAAGTAATTATTAAAAATCTACATAAAACATTCTTTTTAAACGTAATATAATAAACATTTACTTTGTACTGAATAAGGATTTAATGTATGATATAAACAAGTTATATTTTAATACATGAAATAAGCCTATTAGTTTGCTAGATCGAAGCAATTTTTAATAAAAATATGTATTCTGCATTGAGTTATTCCACCTTTATATGGAATTACTGCTTTAATGCGCAATGGCATAGTATTATGCTGCATTTTAATATAAATATCAGAAATTTCTCTGATCCAAATTTCATAAATAATTTTTTCTAGTCCTTACAGAGTTCTAGGCTGCAAATTTTTAATCATCGCCGCTTTCCAGCGCTTTTTTATAGACTAAACATTTTCGAGCGGATTGAAATTAGGGCTATTTCCAAGTCTGATGAAAAAGAAATTCTACGATATTTTTTTGTGGGATTTAGCTTAAAGTTATAAAAGCTTACAAAATTATAGTTGCTCATGGGTTAGGATAGGTAGTTTTAACAATTTGAATCGAATAAACGCACCACAGACGCCCTTCAGTATGGTGCAATTTCATCTTGAAATTCTATTTGCAGGAAGGTCAGCTATACATTCAAAATAGTCGGTCAAGCGCCTTTTTTATAATGGACGCGTTTTATTTCGAGTTAATTGAAACCTTGAGCATAAAAATTTGCCCGAATCATTGAAAATTTATGCTCCTCCGTACCATAATGTACGGAGAATGTGTCACTATTTTATGAATGCAATTTTCAATAATTCGGTCACATTTTTAACATATTACTAGTTTTTTTTTTATCAGCCCGAAATAAAATAAACTTGACTCATCAGAGAAAACCAGTTCGGCCTAATAATTAACTGATAATTTTATTAAATTTTTGGTCAACTGAAGTCTTGTTTTTTTTTTTTTTTTTTTTTTTTTTTTTTCTTTTTTAATTATTTTCCTTAGTAATGACTTTTTTTTGCAGATCTTCTGGTTTTTAACATACTTCGTTTAATTGTTCCCGCACCTTTTTTAAAGAAATTACTTTGCTATGCATTTTTTTTGTAATCTTTTCTAAGTTATGAGCATGTACAAATCGATTTTTTTAAACCTTTTTTTTCCTAACTTGCCATCATCTCGCTTGGATGGACAACATGGCCGCTTAAAAACACATTTTCCGTTCAAACAGCCAAAAAATTTTATATGTTCCTAAAAATCATCTCAGGAATATTTCGTTAACATTTAATTAATTTGCCATCTCACGTATTAAAATATTTTTGGACTTTCATTCTAAAATTAATACTTTTTGTGGCATCGCTAAATGCCTTATAATTGCCATTTTTGAAATACTTTCTAAAATTATAATTTTCTTGACAGTTGCATTTTATTTTTAACACTTGGCTCAATCCTAAAGTGTACGTGGAGGGCGACGTAATAAAATCTGTTCAAAAATTCGCTTTTTAAATGATAAAATTAGCGGTTGCAAAAATAAAAAAGGAAAATATCTAAGTGCGGCTTTTTTTATTATTATTATTTTTTTTTTTTTTTTTTTTTTTTTGGCGTTTAGTGTATATGATAGCGAAAATGTTGTTGTTGGACCAAATTTTCGAAATCGTGTTTTTGTTATTTTTAGACCTTTTGAGATCCCTTGAATCCGGAAAACACGTTTTTAGCGGTTGTTTTGTGTGGCTGTCTGTGTGTATCTATGTGTCTATTATCAACATATCTCAACAAAAAAGAATAGTAGGAAGTCCAAACTCGGTATTCTAAATTTGTATTATACACGAATCCTGCCTAAAATTTTCTTTGAGATCAAGCAGATAATTCGTGTACAGGGCATCCGAAAGGTTCAAATACATTACTTATATGTGCGAACTTTACGCTAGGTTCAGTTTAACATCTATGAGCTGAATTAAATAAAATGAAATAAGCATACAATTTTTTTATAAGTTTAAAAGTATGTTTCGTATATATTACTGTATGATAATCATTCACCATTTGTTTACATGGCTACCCAAAAGAACTAGGATATAATTAGAAAAGACTCGGGAATTATTGTAAACCCATTTCAGGTTTAGCTGTGTGTTGTTAATATAGGTCTGTTTTTAAGTACACAGTGTGGTATGTACATAATTCATAGAAGTTATACATTGCTACACATAAATAAACGAAAATATTCTTTTTTTTTTTTTTTTTTTTTTTTTTTTTTTTTTTTTTTTTAATGTAATTGGTGGAAGTGCGTTACAATGTTTTACTATGTTGAGGAAATCTGCTCATGAATGAAAATTAATTCCTTTTACTCTTAAAGTACGAATATTTTTTAATTTAATTTTCAGCGTTTGTTTCTTGTATAATTACTCATTTTGAGGTTCTCTGCATCCTGAAGTCGAATTTTTAACGGTTGCTCTTTGTGTACGTATGTTATCAACGTATTTAAAAATAAATAATTGAACTCAAATGTTATATTTTAAAGTTGATATAAGTTTGGTATTTGGATAGTTTGATCAATAGTGATAGGTATCAACGAGTGATGCAGAAGAATATAGCCAATAATTTGGAAAAATTAAATTTAACCTCACAGAGAATTATCTGTTAAATATTACTGGTCCTCAACCTAGTTTGAATTCGTTTTAATGTAGGCTTATATTCTGTTCTTGTGATCTAAGCCCGCAATATGCATTCTGTCAGTACGGAATTGAAAAGCAGGGTAAGAGAAAGTCGTGTTGATGCTACACCAGATTATATGAATTCCATTAAATTTCTTCTCTCACATCAAAACATTTTTCACATTCTGTTTTGTCTGTGGTTTTTTCATTATTACTTAAAAAACGCAAAATTAACTTGATAAATAATAGAAAACTGCTTAATCCTATTTTGAATTAATGTTTTTCAGAAATGTAGATTATTAAAATTATTGATTTCATTTCCTGTAAATAATTATATAATACTGAGTTCGTTGGTTGAGTTTCTTTTACGTCGCACTAGTGATACGCTACGGGCAATTGGCAACAGCCTGGTACTTGCCTCTGCGATTTTTTGGAGACATGTTATTTTTTGGAGAATTGTTATAAAACAATTCTGATCCTCCACGGAGGGGATTGTTTAAAGCTGAAGAGATTTACTTAAATGCATTTTGTAACACACAATTAACAATTTTGTCCATAGTCAAAATAATTTTACTATTTAGAAGTGCCGCATGAGTAATACCCTTTAAAATACCCTTTAAAATACTACTTATGCGATAAAAAGTTTTAAAATTACTATTTCACACGTCGAAATGGGAGAGAAATTTACTAAACTCTTCCATTAATCCGACCCACCAAATATTATTGCAGCTTTACCAATCCTTCACACACTCCTGTCAGACCACTATCAGACCCGCAGAATTTTTGTTTGTAATATAATCATAGGATATTACTTTATATTTAAAAAATCAGGTAAATATTTTCATAGGTATATTTAACAATTTAAAATTATATTGACGTTAGCTATACTATAAGTTTTTCATGCGTGCAAGTTTAATTTCTCGTTTTTATTTTTTTAGCTTTGGTTTACTTTTTTCTTATCTGCGCAAAAATAAATATATTGCTTTTTATGTAATAATAATAAAATTAAATAAAATTAAAAATAAGTAAATAAATAAAATACACATTTTGTTTTTATAGGAAACAGAATTGCTCTTGAAAACATGACTAAATTGTTTCAAGGTTCCAAATACACTACTGGCCATTAAAATTGCTACACCAAGAATGAATAATAATAACGAAATGAAATTTGTTGGACACATACATTCTAGTAGGAAGAACAATTGATTAAAATTTCAGAAAATTTGGAGTAATACGTACTGAGAAAACAGTGCAAAGATCAGCGACCTCTGTGAGAAGCTACTAGAAGTTTTTCATGCGTGCAAGTTTAATTTCTTGTTTTTATTTTTTTAGCTTTGGTTTACTTTTTTCTTATCTGCGCAAAAATAAATATATTGCTTTTTATGTAATAATAATAAAATTAAATAAAATTAAAAATAAGTAAATAAATAAAATACACATTTTGTTTTTATTGGAAACAGAATTGCTGTTGAAAACATGACTAAATTGTTTCAAGGTTCCAAATACACTACTGGCCATTAAAATTGCTACACCAAGAAGGAATAATAATAACGAAATGAAATTTGTTGGACACATACATTCTAGTAGGAAGAACAATTGATTAAAATTTCAGAAAATTTGGAGTAATATGTACTGAGAAAACAGTGCAAAGATCAGCGACCTCTGTGAGCAATAACAGCAATTATCTGCCTAGGCATTGAATCGAACAGCGATTGGATGACAGGTACGGGTAGAGCACTTCATGAAGTTTTAACACGATGCCACAATTCATCGATCGAAGTTATTGGTGAGTGGGTGGGGGCAGTCGTTTTTCAAAGATTAAACAGTCATTTTCATTGGTGCGAGATCAGGAGAACGCTCTGGCCAGAGCAACAGTCGAAAGCATTCTGTATCAAAGAAGGTCAGGACAATACAAAACACTTGATTTTCCTGCTTAAATGTTTCGCTTCGGAGGCTTTGAATATAGGGCAGAGCGATGGGCCAAAACTCGTGAGAAATGTAATGGCTGGTATTGAAAGTGGCGGGAATGGAAACAAGAGGTGACCGGGACGTGTATCCAATGGTACCACATACCATCAATCCAGGTGTTGACTCAGCATGGGGCTACCAAAATTCTGATTACCCTCAAAACTGCATAACTGATATGGGCGCCATTGATGTGTGATCAACAATGAACCTGGACTCAGTAATGGCGTGAAGTCACTTTTCAGACAAATCACAATCCCTAGATACCCTTATCCGTATTTCACGGCATTATGAACAATGCACATTGCCAGCTGGGATTCGACATCATCATACTGTCCAACATTCGCAATGATGTAATGGGTTCCCATTGGATAAACGTCTGGATTACTTCATGTTCGTATTCCTGGCACTCTGAACAGCGGCCATTAAATTTCTGATGAGTTAAGGCCCGTCACTCTGCCCTGTATTCTAGGCATCCGTAGCGCAAAATTTAAGCAAGATAATGCACGACCGCAAGTTTTTTGTATTGTCCGGACCTTCTTTGATACAGAATGTGTTTGACTGTTGCTCTGGTCAGCGCGTTTTCCTTATCTCGCACCAATGAAAATGACTGTTTAATTGTTGAAAAGCGACTGCCCCCCCCCCCCACCACTCACCAGTAACTTCAATCGATGAATTGTGGCATCGTGTTAAAACTTCGTGAAGTGCTCTACCCGTACATGTCATCCAATCGCTGTTCGATTCAATGCCTTGGCAGATATGTGCTGTTATTTCTCACAGAGGTCGCTGCGTTATGTTTTCTCAGTACATATTATTCCAAATTTCCTGAAATTTTAATCAATTGTTCTTCCTACTATAATGTATGTGTCCAACATCCGTTATTATTATTCCTTCTTGGTGTAGCAATTTTAATGTCCAGTAGTATAGTATCCGCATATTTTTCACACAACACTATTTTTAGAGTAATTTTTTTTTCCACTATGTAACTATGATTAAATAAATAGAAAAGTATTCTTCGAAAAGTGTTGTGTGAGTAAAAGGTAGGTACTAATAATCCTCCGGAATAAATTAGAAATGTCGACATGCAATCTTGTACTTGATCATTTTTAAGCTAGCAGAACATTTTCTGGCGCATTACTCTAATTTTGGTAAAGGTTAATTTTAGTTTTAATAACCACTTGAAAGCAGATGTATTCCTTTTTATGTGAAAAAATGATCTTTAAAATATTTATTTTTATTGATTTCAGCTTCGTACATTTAAAAATTTACCAAGGTATTATGAAGCCTCAATTAATATCTAATACTTTTAAAAAACTTATACATAGTATCTCACCCGTATGTACTCATAAATAGTATTATAATCGTAATAAGTTAAAGAGTTAAGGTTCATACGAGTGAAGATTAATGTCTCAAGAATTAACTATTACAGCACGTTCAGTTTCAACAACCATCATAAAACGTTATGAATAATGGGATAATAAGTTATTGATCACTCATAAAAAAGATGAAGATTTCAATTTATAATATTGGGCTACAAATTAACATTTTAAAGTAAAGATATTTAGAAATGCGACAAAGGCCGATTGACTTGCAGTTTTGCAAAAGATTGGTGAAGAAATTCATGCTAGTGTTAAAGTGATTGAGTAAAACATTTAACATTGAAATCTAAAGAATAAATTAAATAATTCGTTAGTGAATTTTTACAAACCACAGTTGCTGAAAGATTAGAGTCAGAAGAGATTAATTGTTAACATTTGTTAATTGTTTAAAACAAATTAATTAATTGTTTAAAACAAACCCTATGTGGTGATATGGTATATAATTATTTTTTTTCCCAATGACATGCCACTTTCTACAACAGGCATTTGGACGGGAGATCGCCAAACTGATGGCCATTTGTAAAGGAGCAACCAATGGGCGGTCAGCATTACCCTTTACGAGGACAACACAGGGTGAAGCATCCACGGCTTGTACAGGATTCAAACCAGGGTCCTAAGTGTTGAGTCAGGGACGCTAACCCCCACACGTAGGGTGTCATATCACATAATTCTAATAGTTCAGAAATATAAGTTTTTGAAAGCTATAGCAACATTAATATATGTGACTAAGAGAAATGTGTCGTGGAATCTATTTTTTGATTTTGTCAAAGAGCTTTTCTGCATAAATATATTCTTATAGAATACAAATATGAAATTTTACTAAAATTAATTGGCAAGAACATGTTCTTGCCGCAAATGTTCTTGCTTCTCGAAAAAGAACTAAAGGAGCATGGTGAAATTTAAACTTTGATTGTGACAGAATACGAACCATCCCCTTGTAATAGATTAGATAAATTTATAAAAACTACAATATTATCTGATGAAATACACCTACGATTTGCTTCTAATTTGAGATCAATTTGGCTCCATTATTGTAAGATTCGGAATGTTAATGTTGTTGATTCATTAATTAATTTGATTAATATCAATTAATTGCACTTGGGACAGATATTTTAGTAATTATTAAACATTACATAAAAGTAGATAATTACTTAACGATTACATGATCGTTATAGATAACATGAGGCTTCAAAAATTATTTATTCTATAGCATTCCCCACTTACATAAGCGAATTCATCGCTGCTGATCCCTTAACTGTCTCTAATTTGAGATCAATTTAGCTCCATTATTGTAAGATTCGGAATGTTAATGTTGTTGATTCATTAATTAATTTGATTAATATCAATTAATTGCACTTGGGACAGATATTTTAGTAATTATTAAACATTACATAAAAGTAGATAATTACTTAACGATTACATGATCGTTATAGATAACATGAGGCTTCAAAAATTATTTATTCTATAGCATTCCCCACTTACAGAAGCGAATTCATCGCTGCTGATCCCTTAACTGTCTCACAAAAACAGTATCAAAGCAATAACTAGTAAAATATGTATGTAAATTTTAAATTCTAAGCATTAAAATATTGCATAAAATCATTGTTTTTAAGTTTAAAAACAAGTTCAAAACATTAAGTTTAAAAATAAATGCATTTTAATATATTAAAGATATTAAAGATTATATTATTAAAGATATAACATTATCTTAAAATAAACACGCAATTGCACAGACTATATTTTAAAATATTTATTAATTTTAATCCGCATGCATATCAGTATTACCAGATAACATATTCATTTTAACTTATTATGAAGGAGAAAATCAGAAGAAATGAATTAAATACGTATATAGACTCAATCTTCACTGACAAGGTATAGGTAAAAAGAGGCATTTCTTCGTGAAATATATTATACGTAACCTATATCATATAATGGGTAACAAATGGAGTCTTTTGCTGTCTTTTTGAAAACTCAGACTCTATTTTATCATCTATCACTGGATAAAATGTTACAAAAATGACAGTTTTAAAAATTCCTTTTGCACTTAGTATATCTCAAGAAAATGATACTAAAACATAAAATAGTGTATATATACTTAAAGAGATATATATACATCTAAAAACCAGCAAGTAAAAATAAATTATTTTTCTAATTTTTGAATACTTTTGTTATTTTTGAATAGAAAATCATTTTAAAAAAAATTCTTTAAATTGTAAAATAAATTTTGGTAAGAAACTAACTTATAATAAAGCTTCTACGTTGAAAATTGTATCGTAAATATCCTTTTGCATTTATAGTCTATTTAACATATATTTTAATGCACTCTGATATGCAAAGTCATTTATTTTCAATATTATTAATTTTTAAATTATATCGGAAAGATCCAAGATCTTCAAGCTCAGAAGGATTATAAACAAACTTCCACTGTTACAGCAGATTGCAAATAAAATGTTGTTCCCACCAATAAATTTATATGAACATTTTATGACATGATCACGATTGGATATAATTTGAGGAGAAATTTGCTAAAAGATATACACTAAGTGGTATTTTACAGACGTAAATGAAAAATACTATGGTTAATAGAAATAAAGTTTACAAGCAGCAGCATTTAAACAATATCAACTGGGAGAACTATGTTTTTTTTTTTTTTTTAGTTGCAGAAAGATAATGCTAGTTTCCTTGGAGTGGATGTGTGGGTAAATAGTGTAATTTCACAGACGTGTTAGAGCAAATGAAACAGAAAATTGGTCTTGCTAGGATATGCGAGACGTGATTTGTTTCTTGTTGAGAGAGATTGCGTCCGCATGTGATATAACGGTGTCATCATTCTTCATCACAATATCAGGCTTCATATTTATCACCAAGCATACAAATGTTTAAAAAGTTCAAGAGGAAAATCTAATGATGCACCCCAATATTGCCCAGATTAGCGAGCTGATTTTTTTTTTTTTTTCGAAATCGTTTAACACTGATCTTGCAGAAGGGTCTCTTCAGACAGGAATATGAAAATATAATTGAAAACTGTCTCAATTGGCAAGGTTATGATTTGTTCCCAAGCCGAGTTAATCATACTTTGTTCTGTGCTGATATATACTTGAATAGGTTTACTGATTCTTTAGGAAAGTGATCAGAAAGTATGTCTCTTATTTTTCTCTGACACTTGTTAATAAATGTATTTTTTTTTTAAACCTTGTAATCTATTTTTTATATTCATCGACGTATATCAAAATTAATGACTGATACTGAATGCACCAATGAATTTAACATTTTCTAGCGGACTTTACCAGCTTCATTGTTCAATATACAGGGTGTTTATAAAGTCCCGGACCCATTTTGATGTTTAATAACTGCATAAAATAATAAAGATAGATTAAAATTAATAACATGAATGGTTAGATAGACTCAAAAAGTTTTATGACCCTTGTCAATGAACTTCCACGTGTGCCCCCTTCGTCGCACGGAGAATATCAAGTCGATAGTCAATTTCACGCCAAGTAGCGGCAAGCATGTCGGCATTCACAGAGGCTATTCCTGTTGTAATTCTGACTTTTAGGTCATCAATGTTCGACACTCCCCTCCTGTAAACATTGTCCTTTACAAATCCCCAAAGGAAAAAGTCCAGCGGTGTTATATCAGGTGATCTGGGTGCCCGTTGAATTGGACCTCCTCGCCCAATCCATCTTCCTGAAAAATGGCCATTCAAAGAACAACGAACGATGGTACCCCAATGAGGTGGTGCACCATCTTGTTGCAAAAAGACATGTGACTGAAGCTCTTCTAGTTGTGGAAATACGAAGTTTTCCAACATGTCTAAGTATACGTCTGATGAGACCGTCTTTTCTGTAAAAAAGAAAGGCCCAATGACTCGGTCGTGTATTAGTCCACACCACACATTAACCTTTGGGGAATCCCTTTGTGCCTAACGGTATTCATGGGGGTTTTCAAAAGAGTCGAAGAGTCAAAAAATGTCAAAAGAGAGAAAAATGCAATTAATAAGCAGACGATATTTAGAAAAGTACAGATATTTAGACTGGTAAACGAAATTATCTGAAATTAACCTCACGCGCAGACGATATTTACAAAAGTAAATATATTCAAACCTGAAAAGAAAATATATGAGTTATTCCATCAATAAATGCCATAAGTTTGTTTATGTCTTCATTATTTTATGAGTTATTAAACATCAAAATGGGTCCGGGACTTTATAAACACACTGTATTTAAATGAATTTTTAAAATTATATTTATTCGTATAAAATCTGAAATAATAAAAGTTTAAATATATATACAGGGTGTTCCAAAAGTCCCTCCCCCCTCCTAACACGAAAATGAGTCGGAATTTTGAAAATGGCGAAACACGTATTTAATAAATTCGAGGTGGACCTCTTTTGGTGAAAAAAGTTTGGGCCCGGGGGAAGATAGTGGGGTCCGCTAGGGATGACAACTTTAAAATTTCAAACAGGAAAGTATGTCTTGTGATACATCCCTGGAATCGACTCTTCAAGGCAATAAATTGGATATAAATAGTTTCGCCCTACGATGATAATTAAAGGTGATACACGAGTTTTTAGACTTTTGAAATGTGGAATTTATACTTACGTATTCCCTTTAATAATCACTGCAGGACAAAACTATTTATACCAAATTCATTGTCTTGAAGAGACGTTTCCGGGGATGTATCACAATACATACAGTCCTCTTAGAAATTTCAGTTTCAACCTCCAGCGGCACTTCTACCATCCCCTGGCCCGGACCCAAACATTTTTGTGCAAAGTATGTCTTGTGATACATCTGTGCAAACGTCTCTTCAAGACAATGAATTTAGAATAAATAGTTTTGTCTTGAAGTGATTATTAATGGGGATACATAAGTATAAAATCCACATTTCAAAAGTCTAAAAACTCATGTACCTACTTTAATAATCATCGCAGGGCGAAACTATTTATATCAAATAATTTCTTTTGAAGAGACGTTTCCAGGTATGTATAACAAGACATACCTTCCTATTTGAAATTTTAAAGTTACCCTTCCTATCGGCCCCTCTAGCCCAAAGATTTTCGACGATGCTAATCTTCGTTAGATAAACCTGAAATTAAGTGCTTAGTTATCGAAGTGGATATGGACTAAATCCCACTTAAGACGAGAAACAAAATTTTAAGGTCAAAAAAGAAAAAAAAAAAAACATTGTTTTACATGAAATTTCCTTCCTATCTTTAAAATATTGAAGAGAGTGCGAACCAGAAAAATGAAAATTGGGCAATTGTGCTCTTGTGGCTCACAGAGTCTAGGAGTCAGACCATTATTCTAACAGGGATGATTTTACAATAATCTTGTCATCATAAAAAGAGAAAAAAATGTCTGATTATGGGCAATTTTGCTGCCCTTGTAAAGCTTAAAGGTCTCAAAGCGATAAAGAGTAAGCTTTAGCTATCCCCCCCCCCCCCAACACTACAGTGAAAATTCAGCCTTGTGATCAAAGAATAATCAAATGTTTGAAAATGCACTATCATAAAGAAATGACTCGAAAAGACATTGAATATTTTGACAGTAAATGGGAATTTTCTATCAATATATTAGATGCCATGTGGTACTTATCAAGTGTATGGAGAAGGGTGAAACGTAATACAATACTAAATTGCTTTCGCCATGGAGGGTTTGAAGGGACAAAATATAGTGTCGAAGAAGAAAGAGCAAGATGAATAAACGACTTCTTCAGTTGTCGAAGAGGTCGTTAAAAGATGTATGGTTTCGGCAGCTTTTTTCGAAGAATATGTAGACATAGATGACGAAGCTTTAACGTCGGATGTAACGACAGATGAAGACATAGTGAGGGAATCAAAATAAAATTAAAATATTTCGAAACTGATGACGAACAAGATGCTGATCCTGAAGCCCAATAACTAATCACTGTAAGCGAAGTAGCTGCGGCATTAAAACCACTGCAACAATTCTTAATGCATCAGGAGAAAGCCTCGTGCGCGTTAAATAATTTAGAAGAGATAGATACATTTGTCAAAAATTGCAGCAGAAATGTATAACAGACATTTTAAAAAGTAACGTATACAGGTAAGTAAAGTTCATTTTTTCATTCTGATAAATTTTGTTTAGTACTAGTTTATTAAATTTAATAAAGTAAAAATTAAAGTATATGAATAAAAGTATATAAATGTAAGTGTTTGCATTTTTGTATAAAAATACTTCCTGTATTTTAAGAGCTACAGAAATAGGTCTTTCTGATTTTAAAAATGAATTTAGGTTAAGGCGAAGGATTCAGATATCCCCACCAAATTTCTGTTAACGAGGTTGAATCGTAGCGCAGTTCATCCATCTTCTAGCTTTGTTATAATAAATATGTAAAAAAAAAATAATTGTAATGTTATTAATTATTTGTCATATCAAAAATATAAATAAGCCTAAATGTTATGAATTTTTATTTAACTGTTTTTTAATACATGCAATCCTTTCTACAATATTATCATTTCATTTTGATACATATAAAAAATTAAATGATTAAAAAAAAAAAAAAAAAAAAAAAACATTTTGCACGTTCAAAAAAATATCTAACGATAGTATAGTACAATAAATCATATCAACAGATTAAAAAAAAAAAATCAATGGTAACTTTCCGATATCGAAAAAATCGAAACGATACTTTCAGAATTAAAATTGTAGTTATATAAAAAGTGTATTTAATCATTTGAGTACAATAATGAAGAGCAATTTTATCTAATAAAATAAAAGGACTTGACCAACTGATTCAAACTGTAGTAAGTGAATGACGCTACACCTGGAAATCGATTTCCTTCAATTTTCGTACCTTAGAACTCAAATTTCGGAAATCGGGAAAACTATCTTTTCTTAGAGTTACTACATGCCTCCCTACAAGCTTTTGACGATCTGTGATCGTTGGGGGGAAGTGCTAGATGATCGAATGTGAAATTTCTTTCTGCACCTAGAAAAGGAAATGGCGGAATTACTAAAAATCCCGTTTTAGAATGCACTTACAATATTTGTTCTGTGATTTTATTCTGTGATGTTTCGAAATAGCGTCCATTGTAGATATAGCTGTGCGTCCGTGAGTTAGAGGAATATATATGTATATATATATATATATATATAAATATATAAAAGAGTACTTCCACTCACTCACTCACTAACGGACTCATCAACGCACAGCAAAATCTACAGGGGCCACTGACTCGAAACTAGGTCGGATTATAGAACATATAGTGTAAGCACCCCCTATGACGCGATTTTGCGAAATTCGCCCCCCTCAAGGGGGTGTAGGGGGCGGAATGTGATTTCACAAAAACCTTATCTTAAAGAAAAAAAAACAGATATCCGTAAAATTTGAGTATCTTCTGAGCAAACCGGTTCTCGGGAAATCACGAAAAACGTGCGATAATGTTGAACTTTCGTCTGAAAGATCATTAAATGAAGAATATAATGCTCAGTGTTACAAGTTATTCACAACGATTAAAATACTTTCTAATTTTCAAAAGCTCGATCAACAGGGAAGTTCTAGAATATAGATGAAACTTTTAACATCATACAATCTTTTATCAGCCACTTGAATGTCTAAAAAAATTAGCTGATGTCAACAGAGCTAGTATTAAAATCTTCAATAAGACATACAAGGAATGAGATACATCACAGCCCTACTCGTTAAATGTTCGTAAGTTCGATCCTTGTTGCGTGCCATCATGTCAATCCGAGTTACTCCAGCACTCATTACGAACAAGATATATTGCATGCTTGTGGAGGAATGCACATAAACAGTATCGACATGTCACCAACAGATTACGGATGGAAGATGTAAAATGAAAATTAGAAATGACTTGATTCGTTGGTGATCAGTTACTAGAAGCGCATGAAGATGTAGTCATAACACCTGACATTCTAAAAGATACTCCAGATTCAGGTTATTTCCTTTTCAAAACTTTAATAACACACTTTTCATAAAATAAATAAAATATTGTTAAATATTAAAACGATTTCTGGTTTTTAGAGATGTGCAAGCTGAAGATGAAATTGATGACCAAATCGAACCAAACTTGCAGTAAGACGGTAATTCCACGGATGAAGATGAAGATTGAAAAAAAAAATATTTTTTTTTAAATTTTTATTTTATTTGTTATTTTTTTCTGAATGTATGTCAAAAATAAAAGAAATAGATTTTTTTCATTTCCATGCTATTTTCCGTACATATTATTTGTCACATTTAGTGATTTAAAAATAAAAATAATATATATATATATATATATATATTTTCAAACCGTCAGAATAAGAAAATCTCTCCAAATAATCGTCAGATTATGGGTCAGCACGCCTAGGAGATCAAGCTGAATCGTCTGTATTTGACGCGCTCGAGTATTTCAAAATGGCGATTTATTATTATTATTATTATTTTTTTTTTCATTTTAAAAAATTCCCCACGAGCTTGCGTCATGTCCGAATCGTCAGTCGTTTGAATGGGAGCTTCTTTCTGGTTTACTTAATATCCCCTCTGAATATCTGAGGCGCTCGAATATTTTTTTCTTCCGTTTTTTACCCTTCCGTACAGTCACCCCCATCATGCAAACTGGCACATTAGCATACCTCTAATATCAGAGACACGTGGGCATATATATTATCAATGTCTGACGCGCTCGAGTATTTCCATGTGGCTTTTTTTTTAATATATATACATATATATATATATATATATATATATACATATATATATGCATTTGTAAACATGTAGACTCTCCCCCACCAGGTAAAGGGTGTATACAATATAAAAAAAATTTCTACCATGTAATCTTCAAAATCCAATAGGTACCCACGGCGCTCGAGTAAATCACCATTTAGCATAGTGGGCTCCCCTACTATTTGATTTAAATCAAAATGGGGCTGTGAGGGCATAGATGTATCCTAAGAGAGTAAACTTGAAAATTTCAAAAGGGAGATGGATTGTTAGCTCTCAATTACCCTACAAAACAGCTTGAAATGTCGTAAGTTGGGGGTGGGCACCTTAACCGTGAATTTTAATCCGAATTAATTTTACAAAAAGATAAAGCATTTTTTGCAAAATTTTGTCTTGAAAAGACATTTTCACAGAACTAAGAAAAGAACACTTTTCTCATTTGAAATTTTAAAGTTTGCGACTCGCGTACCCTGAGCTTCAAAGACTTTATTATTATTATTATTATTATTATTATTATTAAACGAATTCCTCTTCAAATTGATAAAATGCATGCTGTACAGTTTTTCCGAAATTCCGATGAGTTATGAATTAAAAGGAGGCAGGGTAGGACTTTTGGATGACCTTGTATATATCTGTGTAGTCTGTATTTTCAGAAAGCAAAATAAACAAAAAACTGTTGTTCAATATTTAAGAAAAAATGTTTGTATTCACACCCAATTGTGGAAAATTTCTTTAGCATGTTTATAAAAATAACAATAAAGAAAGATTCAGAATAAAGTAACAACAATATCCATTTATGAAATATATATGATAAATACTATTACTTTACATACATATATATATATACAGTCAAACCTCGGTCGTTCGATTTTCACGGGAATCAAGGAAAAAAACAAACAAATCGGGAAAAACAATGTAAGCGGGATAAACGTTTTTTTCTGTAAAGTTACAGAAAATCTGTTATGCAGTAAAAGCACAGTGCAATTAAAGTTATAATAAATAGCTATTGTGATCAATATCTTTTAAAAAGAAATATAAAAGTCATAAAAGTTTAGTTTTGGATGTTTAATAAATACTGGTACTGGTAAATTGTACAATTACATATATACCTATAATTACATGAAGGAATTCGTAATGCGCGATTGTTTTGCATTTTTAGTGCGTATCATAAACATCGCATTTTCGATGACAGCAATATTTTTTTTAAATTAATCTTCTTGTAATTCATTACATAAAAAGAATCTCTTTACAGTTTCAAATCTTGTTAATGCTGATTGAAAGGATGCCATTGCTATTTGTTCTTACCCAGATCATTGCATTACTTTTTAATGGAGTCTCCCTTTTTTGAATTGTATTGCAGTGTTCTTACAAGAATTAAAAATTTTTTTGCTAATTCTGCTTTGCTTCCGTGAAAGCTATCCGATTCTTATAGAATAGCAAATTTTTCCCTCAACGTGAGAAAATTTCTTTTTGAACCGCTCGTGTAAGCGATCTGTTGAATAATCGGGGCTGAAAATTGTAAGTAAGAAAAATACTCACTTCTTTAACAATTTAACTAGCTTCGATCGGAGCACAATACAATTTCTCCGTCTTTTTTGCAGTTAAGAGAGTTTTGATGAAATAGTCCAATCACGTGGTGAGGCGCATTTTAGCAGTCTCCTCTTCTTTCGTCGCTCCAGATTATCTGTATATGTTGGCTGTCCTGTCTCCAACACCGTCCTACGTGAGATTAAAAAATAAATAAATAAATAAATAAATAAATAAAATAAATCAACTGATCGTAAGCGAATTCGTTACGAACTATGCGGGAAAGCGAACAACTAATAGGATGAAATATATGGGATTTTTTAACATTATGGTAATAAGGAACTTTAAGGAACTAAGTTTATAAAACGAAATACACGGGAAATGAGAAGTAAGCGGGGACGAACGAAAAATGTTCCACTGTATATATAAATATAGGAATAAATCATCAATGAATAAAATGAAATAAAACCCCACAAAACAATGAGGTCTTGATCAGGGAGGCCCCTCAGTGTAGGGCTGAAAGAGAAGTTTCTAAAAGGACAGTAGCAATTAGCTAATAACCATTCTTAGCCCTCAACTTCTAACCAAACATAAAGCCACCATTAACTGAGAAGAAGTCTGACACACATATAATTTAAAAATTCCAAAAACAATTATAAAATTAGCAAAATTACAAAAGTAGTACAATTACATGAATTTAATATATATAAAATATACAAGAATACAAGAAATTACTAAATGTAAACAAGAAAGAATATAAATGAAATACAATAAAATGATACCCTTACCTGATAAACTAAACCTCTTCGGCCGACGGAGCTACTCGTCGGTACTTAAATATCGCCCTTTATTGAGGAACTAGAACAAACCGAAAGAGGAAAAAAAGTGGAAACACTCAGTTAAAAACTGAGACGGGTAACAGTTAACTTGCAAAGTTTTTGTTTAATCTAAATACATAAATTCGTTACAATAGTTACCTATATATATATATATATGAATGAGACACATAAAAACTGGAGATTTCAGCAAAATGTATTTATATTTGTATTTGTATATTTCTATTTCTATTTCTATTTTTTTTATTTTATTTTATTTTATTTCATTTCTATGATAATTGTATTGTTTTTAGTGTCTAGTAAGTCACACTATGTCTAGTAAATCACACTAATATTTTTTTAAATAAATTATATCTTTCGAAAAAGGAATATTTTTAAAACAATAATGACGTCAATATTAATGTGCAAGTTTAATTTTTCACAAATCTTTTTACCAATTTTATTATTAATACGTATATATCTTTTCCTGTCAAATAAATAAATAAATAAATAAAAAGAAAATGAATGTGTAAAATTTTGCATTTAAGTGGCATCAGCTAGATTTTTAATATTTCGTATTTTTATGGCATTTATGGGGATTTTAATTCAATTATTGAAATTTTAAATTAATAATAAAAATCATTTTATTTAAATTAATTTTGCCTATAGCTCTCTGGGATAGTGTTGCTTTTGATTAGTGAAAAAATAAGTAAATAAATAAATAAATAAAAATAAAATAATAATCTGTTCAGTAGTTCCAGAGATTACCCTCCACATATAATCAAAGTTTTCCTCTTTATATATTAGTACAGATATAGGAATATATGATAGCTGTTTTTTATTTAATCTTCTCTATTAATTTTGAATATGTACTTTTAAAACCGAGAATTTGACCTGCGTAATGTCAGTTAAATTCAAAAGCTTCATTTGCTACATGATGGGCTGTTGCAGAAATAATAATGTTAACCTCGATTTATATATGACTTAGAACCATAGATATAAATAATTTTTTTTTTTTTTTTAACTACACAAACTTCAATATAAAGTTTTAAAATGTTTCAGTATTCAAAAATATGAAGAAAACTTTTATTTTATATGAGGGGAAGTTTTGTTATTCAAATTCAAACGAACATCAAGTACTTCAAGTTTTTATTATATAATTTAATGTTATTACAGTTTTCTTTTTAATCATTTTAATATCTGTTTTAACCTATTCCTCAAACAAACATTCCTGTAAAAACACTGGAAATAGGGCAGTTTGATTATAGGCTATAAGACTGGGATACATAAATTACAATGATGGAGATGGATTTTTCTATAATCCCCTGTTCTTCTGAATGGCATAAATGTTAACCAGAATTTCGTAGGATTGTATGTGCTGTAGGATATTTTTATTCTATTTCTAGATTTTTAGTAAGTGTTTAACACATTCATTTTTTTTTCTTTAAATCTCTTTTAAACTGTAAGTGTAAATATAAATAAATATAGATAGATACTAAAACTGAAATTGATATGTTTTGTAAGTTTCGCCCATTTTTAACGTTTTGAATAAATTTAAAAAAATGTATTTAAAAAAAAAAAAAAAAAAAAAAAAAAAAAATGCACATATATTTTTTAAACGTATAATATTAAAGGTTGATATTAATTTCGTATCTGAATTCATACTGATATTCGCCTGCAAATAGATTTTATACTTGTTTAATAAATGCATTTTTTAATATATATATATATATTTTTTTTTATATATTTTAACTAGTAAAATATTTACATTAATTAAATAGCTAAAATTTAACTGCTGAAGGCAATATCAATGTATTATTATTAAATATTCCTAAAACGCATAGTTTTTTCGCCGAAATATTATACATCCTATTAGATTAAAATGAATTTAATAATGAAACAATATTGTAGATGCCAAACTTCGAAGATTTTATTTTCTGCCAGAAGTTAAGTCATTATAATAAACATGGCGTGTAGCCTTTGGTTAATACTACACAGTTACAGAGGTTTATTTTAACCAATAAATATTTTTAGAGTGATATTTATTTTAATAGTCTAAATATTTTTTGAGTGATATTTATTTTCATAGTCTAAATATTTTTGAATTAGTAATATTGAAATATATATATATATATATAGATAGATAGATAGATATAGATATAGATATAGATATATACAAAAAGACTAGTTAAATTGCATCTAAATCGCCATGATAATGGAATTGAAGGGGGAAAAACCTCTTTCAGAAACTTATAGCTCAATTTTAAACATTATTTTAGTTTTAATCACAAATTAAATTCTTACAGCATTAAAAATAATCTGAGAAAAATGTATTAAGAGACACAAATGTAATTTCTTTTACAAATAATTAATGTAACAGACGCAATACTAACAAAAATTTATCATTAAAAAGAAATCTTTTCATATAAGTGAAACAAAAAAGAAAATGAAATAAAGAATATCAATCTCAACCTTAAAAAACATATATTAATGAAATTTCTTTTCCCTACTCAGAGGATGAACGAGAAAAAAAAAAAAAAAAAATACAACCTAGTTTATTGATTAGTGTCAGAGGAACCGAGTAGAGAGAGAGAGGAAAAAAAAAAATCACCCCACTGTAAATTCGAGTCATTTTCAGCATTGATACTTTTTATTTGATTTTAGCATCAATCAATTTAACGAACACCCGAAAGCATCTCGTACTGCCATTAGCAAGATTTTTTTTTTTTTTCAGGGTAGTATCAAATTATTATGTCAAAGACAAGGGTCAAGTATAAGGCTTTTCTTCTTCCTTTTATCTTTCGATTACATTTTTATGAAGAAATAACATTCGACGTTTAATATTACAGGGAATGATTTATGGGGATACTTCAAACTTTAGGCATTGATCCTGTTGAATGCTATATTCTATTGAAATATTGAGAATGTTTTTAAAGGTTGTCAAAAGTAGAAATTAAAAAAAAAAAAAAAAAAAAAAAAGATTAAAAGATATTTAAAAATTAATTTAATTTAAAATTCAGCAAAAATTTTAATAATTTTCATATAATAGTAATATATAGAATTAAATAATGCATTAAAATTGAAATTTTTGTGATCATTATTAAATTTAATATTTCTAAAACAGTAAATGATGTGTTTTTTTAACATTTAAATGACAAGAATGGGGAAAATTGTGCCATATTTTAAAATTAATATAAAATAAACCAAATGGCATATAAAAATGTGACTCGTTGTAAAATGTTTGATATGGTGGTAAATACTTTGCTTTAAATGGTTTAAAAATGGGTCAAAATTTTATATAAAGTTGACACTGTCCCATTCCACTTAAAATGATACTCATATTTTATTCTAGATATTTATATTTCATGCATTATTTTTTTTCTTAATTTTTCATCATTACAACCCTTTCATTTGAAGCCCTTTCTTAATATAATCTCTCTTCGATAAAAATTAAGCTTAAGTTTAATGCATTTGCTATCTTAGCGTTTGCTATGTTTGCTTTTTTATCTAATGCATTTGCTATTCTTGCGTTATTTCGTCGACAACTGTAAGATGAATACCGATATTTAAGCCAAAACTATAATGTTCAATTCAAATTTCAAATACACATTTCAACTTTGAGATAAATTAATGTTTTGTTTATTTCTAAGGAAAAGAAAAGCCAATAATAAATTTTATACTAATGTCATGTTATGGTTTTATAGTAATGTTACGTGTGTCGGTTGTTTACGTTAGGAATCTAGGCTTAAATTTTATACACAAGAGACGGCTGCAACCATGACATCGAAACCTACAGTTAGACGCAAATACTTATTGCACAAAAAAAAAAAAAAAAAAAAAAAAAAAAACTGTCTAGATGGTGTAAGTGAACTCATTCTAGTTCACCATCATATATTTTTTTTTATAATAAATTTATACTATAGAATTTACTTATTCATTAAAAATGGACCCTGCTGACAATTCGTCACGGTCGCAAATTGAAATGTCCCACCTCTTAGTCGAAGTTCTTTCTACTTTAAACCATTTACTTTTCCATATTTTGTTAAACAAATTTACTTTGGTATTTTTTTTAAATTTTAATTTTCATGCAGTTCTATATTTTTTGTAAAGCAAAAATGTCAATAATGCAAGTTTATGGTATTTAATCATTATCCTATTCCTATATTTTAAGAAAATGTTTAATTTCTGATGACTCAAGAAAATTTAAAATAGAATATTTTTATTTCATAATGTTCATAGCAATAAAATAAATGATATTTTAAAATATCTAACTTATTCACAATAAAACTAATCAAGATAAAATATTTAAGATAAAAACTTAAAATAATGCACGTTTGTACGAAATTTCTAACTTTTACTCGCACGTTAATAAAGAACAGCGATGAAAAACGACAGTCATATGTTAACTCTCTTTTTTCTCTCACTAAAAAGCACATAATAAAGCAATACAACTATTTTCGTAGCATAAAATGTTTTGAATCAGAAATTTTAATTAATAAACAGAAGTAACCATATATTTTTAAGTGTATTTTTATTTTATTTTTTAATAGATTTCGATGTGATGGATTTACGATGAAAAATTTTACAGTATTTTAAAGAATATTTATTATTTAGTTTAACTTTTAAACTGTAATCATGAGAAACATTACAACAGCGAAATCAGCTGTCATTAATCAATATTATTTTCGTTTGTCACATATACGTGTCATAACAAAATTAAAATTTTATTACATTACAAGATACAGAGCTAAGAACATTTTTAATTTGTTCCGTAACATTGTTAGAACCGTAATTTTCGGCGTTTATGATGCAGGTCTGATGCATCCGTTACAAACAAGAAATTTTATTTATTAAAATATAAAATTTTTGTTTTTGATAAAAACATAACTATAAATTTTAATTAGAATTTCTGATTTCAAACTCATATAACTGACCAGCGGCTTATATGATGGAAATTATGCTACCCGCAATTTTTTTATACCACTTTCTTTGTACTACAATCTTTTTCATTATGTAATTAAGGTAAAATGAAAGGATTTTTTTTTTCCAGAAAAAGTGGCGTGCAAAAAAAGTGGATACTAAAAATGCGACGGAATAAATTAAAAATATTGGCAGCTCTGATTAGAGAATTGCAGCATAAAACAAAATTATTAGTAATTAAAAATAACTTCTGCTTCAAATACAATTATGAAATGGGAATCATAAAAATATAAATGGCACTTAAACAGCTACTATTTTTTTTTCTTTACAACTCCTGCAAGAATTGCATTCATACATTTAAACATAATTAATGACAATGGTACTTTAAGATTAAGAATTAAATGGCAGCAGAATAATTATTAAAAATGTTTCTTTAAACTTTATTAAGGCATAAATTGATATGGTACAATTTTTATTTAATAATAAAAAATATCTGAGATCAAACTAATTGAATATTTTTTTTTTTTATAAAATGCATCATTTTCCAGAGTTTAATTGTATTTTATTGTTTTAATTTACTTTCCTACTATAGGTAAAATATACTAAACATAAAATCCATGTTGTTGGTATTCTCTGTAAAAATCAAGAACAGTCGTGTACATTAATATATTCGACACTAGAAACTTAGAAGTAAATCAAATGTCATCTAATTTTGTTAGTGGGTGTCCTTATGAATTTGCTACATAACATTTCGAATATTTCGGTAAAATTAATGTACATTTTAACATATCAAAACGAAACTTTTCTCTTTCAAATACCTTCTTTTGAGACATAATTATCGAAAAGGAAAAACAAAAATATCCTGTGTTTTGTATAGCACAACAACAAAATAAAATGTAACAGGAGCCTCTTCCTTGCATAGTAAAGTAAGAGTGTAATCACAAATAAAGCAATAAAATTTTTATGACTTTAAAATCGTTTAAAAATTTTCTCAAAGTATTACCATTCTGTATTTGACTAGTGTTCTTTTAAGATATTTGCCAATTTAAAAATTATATATAGATATTACACTTTAACGAAAAAAACAGAGGTATGGGAGCCCGGGGCTTGTTGTAGCATTTTTTAGAAAAATAAATATATTTAGAAATGTATTTACGTTTTCCTGTTTATAATTTCTGTTTCCCATAGCATACATATTCATCTATCATATTCATAAAAAAAAAAAAAAAAAAAAAAACTTACGTTAATTTTGCTAATTTTAACACAAAAAATATTTTTTCAAAATTATTTGCCTGTTACAATTTGCTATAGATTTGGGGCAAATTGTAACAGTTATGATGGCAATACTACTAATAACAAACAGCAATATTTCAAAATGTTTTTGCTATCAATCATTTAATAATTTAATAATAATATATATATATATATATATATATAAAGAAAAAAAACACTAAATAAGTAATATTAACTTATACCTTCTTGGTACAGTAACAATGAATTAGGTCAAATGGATTATAGTAAAATAAAGGGAAAATTAAATATATAATCAATATAGAAGTCACTCTTTGTCAGAACTGAAGTTAATACAAAACAAAGATATATTGTTCATTTTCCTAATTAAACATTATAGCCATTCTTCAGCCTCAGAGAAGCTGTAGCAGGATTCGTAGACCCGCCTTTTTTTTTTTTTTTTTTTCAGGACACTTTTAGGGATGAGAAAATTCCGCCTGTTTTGCACCATTTTTTTTTTTTTTTTTTTTTTTTTTTTTTTTTTTTTTAAGAAATTTTTAAAGTGGTATTTCGTGATTGAACAAGATAGAAATTATTGTATAAATATAGTGGTCGCAAAAAATACATAAATTTCTCATTTATGAAAGTGCCCTGAAAAAACAAAATCTGATGTGGGCACCACATGACTTCCTTATACACTTTTAGAAATATACATAATGTTAAAGAACATTGACATTGGACCCGAAACTTGGCTAAAAATATTTAAAAATATGAATTATCACCGTGTTCTGAGCTTTTCTGAAAGTTAGTTAAAAACCGATGCAAGATTTGTACTGGTAACGCTGACGAAGGCAGCAAGGACCCGAAAAAATTGGCTAAAAGTATTTTTAAAAATGCAGTTTCACCGTATTCTGAACTATTCCGAAAGTTTCAAATGTCTAGCTAGTCGGGAAGTTAGTTAAATAAATTTTCTGTTAAACCATATAAACGCTGTCGAAAGCAGCAGTGACCTAACACAATTGGCTAAAAATATTTTAAAAATGCATTGTCACCGTGTTCTGAGTTTTCCTGGAAGTTTTAAATGTGTAGTTAGTCGGGAAGTTAGTTAAAAATCGATTGCAAGATTTGTACTGGTAACGCTGCCGAAGACAGCAGGGACCCTAAGCAGTTGGCTAAAAATATTTAAAAAATGCATTTTCACCGTGTTCTGATCTAGTCTGAAAGTTCCAAATGTCTAGCTAGTCGAGAAGTTAGTTAAATAAATTTTCTGTTGAATCACATAAACGCTGCTGAAGACAGCAGGTATTAGAAACAGTTGACTAAAAGTATTAAAAAAAGGCATTGTTATTGTATTCTGAACTCTTCTGAAAGTTTTAAATCTCTAGCTAGTCGAGAAGTCAGTTAAATTGCAAGATTTGTCCAAACCATTTTTGAGTTATTACCGTTTTTTTATACATTTTGGCCATTATGAACCTAATTTTCCTAAATATCTCCAAAACGGAAAATCATACAAAGTCCAAAAAGGGAGGTGCACAACTAGATGTTATAACAAACATATGTACCAATTCGCAACTTTCTACGTCCAACCGTTTTTGAGTTATGCGACATACTCACACACACACACACACAGACACACATACATACAGACGTCACGAAAAATCGTGTAAAGACCCTTATATCTCTAAAACGAGAGCTCGTGTTAAGACGACACTTGCAAGTGTATAACTAGACATCATGACATTCACACGTATAAATTGGCAACATTCAGCGATCATTCGTTTTCGAGCAATGTGAAATGCAAAATCCATTTCGCAAATCGGGATTACTATACTTCCTTATTCTTTGTATAAGGAAGTAAAAAAAGGCGACGACTACGATGCTTGGCTGTAAGCATTTCCAGAATCTAAGTAAAACCACTCCTTTGATTCAGAATTTATATCCGGAGTTAAAATAATTTTATTTACATTTTTATTCTTTCGTTTCATTATTTATCTATTTATTCTTTTTCTTTCTTTTTATGTTTGTATTACTTTTTAATTACCTCTTCAAAATATTTTCGAAATGCTTTTTTTTTTTTTTTTTTTTTTTTTTTTTTTTTTTGGTGATGGTGTCTAATATTCGAAGTTTTCTCGAAGATTTCAGCTGTAGCCAAATTATATATGACTCTTTGAAGCTCTTTCAGATTTCTTTTTATAGTCCCTTATTATAAAACAAGAAAAAATAAATTCATAGAATAAATAATTTGCTTGTTGGCATTTAAACTAGAATGTCTCGTTACATGAATGTTACAACTTGCCCCAATATTTTCTTTCAACTTACCCGATCGAATGATGTTGAACATTTTGTTTATTTATGTATGTATATATATATATGTGTGTGTGTATGTATATATATATATATATATATATGTATGTATATATACATAACGATTTATACAAAAATTTAAACATGCATTTTATAACATAACACATAGACAAAATAAATAGCAATAAACATTTCTTTAAAATATAAATTAACATACCTTTAATCAAAATTTACGAAATATGCTTTCTTCCACTAACTAATTAAAATGAAACACGTGTACAGAACCACTCATTAACCATTATTTTTTCGGAACACTGATTGTCCTTACATAATAAAGCCCATCAAAAGAATAATGTTTATCGGAATATTTAATCAAAAATATTACAAACTATTTCGAAAATTGCGTGTTACTTCTTACCCCTGTTACAACTAGCCCCACGCTCCCCTATGTAATTAAGATTAACGTCAAGTGTCTGCGCTAAGAATTTAGACCTGGGGGAGATGCCCACCATTGGGTTATTTCTAAAAGAACCGAACCCACATTTTCGTTGGTTTCGAAGAAAACCACGGATAACTTCGAACGAATTAATTTCTGAATACAACTGCAAGAATGATATCTTATTGCGAATTTTTATCTAACCTTATATTTAATTTAAAGTATTTTTTAAATCTTTGCGTTCAGCCGATTAAAGCATTTCAAGGTAAGCACCGGCCTTTTACATTCCTTTAAAGGATTGTTCCTCGTTGCTGTATTTCACGAACGAATTTAATCGTTTAAAAAAACATTTAAATTTTACCGAGAGCAATCGATGCGGAAAATGTTCCTACCATACATACATACATGGTACGGATACATATGCTGCTTAAATATATTCTATGGACATCGATTGTTCGGAAACCGTCACTGCAGAATAACGTTATTTCTTTACGTAGAACTCCATGCATTAGTAATATTTTATATTTTACTAGTTATTTATTCCTGAAAATATTTAACGGCTTAAACGTTTCCTAGGCTTATTCCATCAATATGTATATTTTTTCAGATCATAGGTCTTTTTGCATTTTCCAATGTAATGCATGTTTATGAATGCTATGTAAAACATGTGAAATAAATAGAATCTTATAAATTCATAAATGACTGCTAGTGGAGTGAATCACGATTCTGATCCAGTCTGACGTCAAGACTAGAAACCATTCATCTTTCTCTCAGCAAATGCAATGAATAATGAAAGAGTGTATGCAAAATAACCCCTTGAATAATCAATTTTCCTGTTTTGAGATGAACTTTCCTGTTCTCGTACGTAAATGTCGAGCAATTTGTGTCCGATATGCATAAATCAGTGTATTGGGAACGATAATGAAGTAGTAAAAAAAAATATTTTTTTAAATGAATAAAATACACATATTTACCGTATTTTACTGCGTATAATCTGCAGGGGAGATAAATCGGTTTCGCACCAGAAATTAAAATTTAATTTACAAGTAAAAGTATATATTATCGAGACAAAACACAGTTTGAAAATAGATTTTTGTGTTATTTAAAATTTCCGGTTTGAAACTAATTTAGCAGACCTGCGGAATACAAGCAGGAAAATACGGTACTGTATTCAAGAGGCATTTTTATAGGGCATATTTTTTGTAATAATCTAAACATATATATATATAGTATATGTATATACAGTCGAACCTCGTTAACGTGAATCTCAAGGGGGATAAAAAAGTTTTTCATGTTATCAGTAGTTCATGCTATCAGTAACTAATCTTCATATAACTAAAGTAATCTTCATTTTGACGGGGATTCAGGAAACAGTTCATGTTCAATTCATTTATTATTTATTTTTACTCTACTCAAATAACACTGATGGAAAAAAAAATCCCAACACCAAGAAAAAATTATTGTACAGTAATGAAATTTCAGCAATACATTTGTCTAGGTAACATATTTAATTGATTAAAATTTCAAGATCACAGGTAGAGCCATTGGCGAGAAGAGCCATTTCAAATGTGAAATGTTG
Source organism: Salticus scenicus (assembly GCA_963930645.1). Classification (NCBI taxonomy): domain Eukaryota; kingdom Metazoa; phylum Arthropoda; class Arachnida; order Araneae; family Salticidae; genus Salticus; species Salticus scenicus. The sequence continues at coordinate 59,268,945 of OZ005651.1, forward strand.
GTACATTAGTAACCGGTGTAACCGCCAGAATTTTAAATGCAAGCATGCAAACGTGCATGCATTGTGTCGTACAGGTGTCGGATATCAGTTTGTGGGATGGAGTTTCATGACTGTTGCACTTGGGCGGTCAATGCAGGGACGGTTAATGCTGGTTGTGGATGACGCTGGAGTTGTCGTCCAATGATGTCCCATACGTGCTCGATTGGAGAAAGATCTGGTGATCTAGCAGGCCAAGGCAACATTTTGACACTCTGTAGAGGATGTTGAGTTACAACAGCGGTATGAGGGCGAACGTTCTCCTGTTGGAAAACACCCCCTTGAATGCTGTTCATGAATGGCAGCACAACAGGTTGTATCACTAGACTGACGTACAAATTTGCAGTCAGGGTGCGTGGGATAACCACGAGAGTGCTCCTGCTGTCATACGAAATTGCTCCCCAAACCATAACTCCAGGAGTAGGCCCTGTGTGTCTAGGCCGCAGACAGGTCGCTAGCAGGCGTTCACCTGGCCTCCTTCTAACCAACACACGGCTATCACTGCGACCAAGGCAGAACCGGCTTTTATCAGAAAACACAACAGATCTCCACTCCGTCCTCTAATGAGCTCTAGCTTGACACCACTCACGTCGCAAACGGCAGTGGTTTGGAGTCAGTGGAATGCACGCTACAGGGCGTCTGGCTCGGAGCTGTCCTTGAAGTAACCGATTTGTAACAGTTCGTTGTGTCACTGTGATGCCAACTGCCGCTCGAATTTCAGCTGCAGACGCAGTACGATTAGCCCCAGCCATACGCCGAACACGGCGGTCTTCCCTCTCAGTAGTGCCACGTGGCCGCCCGGAACCCGGTCTTCTTGAGGCAGTACCTTCCCTTGACCACTGCTGCCAACACCCATGCTTAGTGGATACATTCCTGCCAAGTCTTTCTGCAATATCGCGGAAAGAAAACCCACCTTCTCGTAGCCCTACTACACGACCTCGTTCAAACTCAGTGAGGTGTTGATAATGGCTTCTTCGTAATCTTAGAGGCATCCTTGACTAACATTAACCCACTACGTCAAATCTCAACTGTAAATAACGATCACGAACCTTACAGCGCTTATTTAAAGCAAACCTCATTTTCATGTTCATAGTGTCGCTACTAGCGCAACACTTATGCGCGTAGCTTGAAATTTGAATCGACGTCATCTTTCAGATGTATAAACACGCCTACCAAATTTCGTTTATCTAGCACAGCTCCTTCCTGGTGTTGGGATTTTTTTCCCATCAGTGTATTTAATAAGATACAATTTTTCTTCAAAATACAGATTACGTATCTTTGATTGTCTTTAAAATCAAGAAAAATGTTTATTTTCAATGAAGACTTATATTTCATTTATTTCATTTATCTTTTAGTAAATAATGAATACTTATTTATATATTTTCTAATTATCAATATTACACATTAAACATTTTTATAGATATTGAACTTGAAAATTATTAAAAATTACTTTGTATTTTAGTATTTTTTTCTTTTTCTTATATAGCAATGTTTCAGGTTTACACTTGAAATTAATGGAAAATTAATGGAACATAATATTTCTCAACGATATCTGTAAGAAAAGTTTCGAAATGAAAGGCATTTTTATACATAATTAACGGCTTTTTGTTACGAACAAACAATAAAAATTGCTTAGTTTTAAGATTCCCCTATAAAGAAGCACTATTTCTGAGTTAAAATATTTTGCAAACAATTTACACAGTAGTGATTTATTTTACTTATGTGTTACTTTTTTTTTTTTTTTTTTTTTTTTTTTAATATTTTAATTGCTTAATTATACGATTAAAATTTTAATATTATTTATTTAGTTAGAAATTATTTTTTCCCCTTTATATTTATTGCATGTTTCTTTGTGCATTTACCTGAAATTTCCACATTGTGGGGTCAAATTATAAGTTTTTTTTTTTTTTTTTTTTTTTTTTTTGATACTTTTTTAATTACTTAAAAAAAAAAAAAAATACTCGACGAAATTGCCTGAAACTCCAAATATGCAAAGAACATTTAAAAACTCACATTTTCCCCTATCGTTTTAGTCCAGAGTGCAATTAGAGGATCAACCACAAATTGAAGAAGAGCGAAAATACTTTGGACCACTCTGTATCACAAAAAGCAATAAATGACTTTAAACTTTAATACATTGTTGCTCATAATATGTACAATATTTCTATGTTTCACTGCGGGATTGCGCAATTCTTTAGGCAAATGTTTTTTTATTTTATTTATTTATTTATTTAAGAATTTCAAAAATTACGAATTTTTTGACAAGGTTTTTGCTTATAACTAGAACGGATTTCTATTAAACTTTACAAAACTTGCTAAAAAATCGACAAAATATAAGGAAATATTATTCTGAAACGCAAAATTCAAACGTGTAATATTCGTTGAGATATGACCACTTTTAGTAAATTCTGTTTTACTATGCATGCGCGAAAGGTAGAATTTTTTTATTCTGAAAGTTCAAAGCTAAATATATTGAGCAATGTTTATCAAAAATTCATTTGTATAGCAAAAAGAAAAAAAAAAAAAAAAAAACTTCTGAACTCACAATTTTTTGTAAATAAGTAAACAAAAATATTAAATTTAAGAGCCTATAAGGGGTTTATCACAAAAAAGAATATTTGCAATGTGGTTGAAATAATTGTTTCTTTAAATTAAATACGCAGCATGTGAAAAACCCCTTACGAAATTTCATCTCTGGAAAACAATTTATTTATATATCTTCTAATTAACAATATTACACATTAAACATTTTATATATATTGAACTTGAAAATGAATGAAAATTACTTTGTATTTTAGTATTTTTTTTTTCTTTTTCTTATATAACAATGTTTCAGTTTTACACTTAGTGCAAAAAATTAATGAAAAATAATATTTCTAAACGATATCTGAAAGATAAGTTTCACAATGTCAGGTCATTTTATACATACCTAACGGCTTTTTGTTTCGAACCAACAATAAAAATTGCTTAGTTTTAAGATTCGCCTATAACGAAGCACTGAGTGATAATATTTTGCAAACAATTTAAACAGTAGTGATTTATTTTACTTATGTGTTACTTATTATTATTTTTTTTTAATTTTATCTGTTATATTTTAGTTGCTTAATTATACGATTAAAAATTTAATATTATTTATTTAGTTAGAATATTTTTAAGCTATTGTATAGCTTTTATCGCGGGCTTTGAGCGCGGCGACCGAATCGAAAAATTCCGTAACGAAAAAAAAACCTAACACAGTTCGGTAGACTTCGGCTGTACGAAGCTCGCACAGATCGAGACGAGCTGCTCCGAAATCGGACGAATACATAAGCAGCTGTTTGTGAGAAAGTATATAGGTGTATAGGTATCTATCATCTATGTACAACAGTGAATAGCTATACGCGTAAAATTTGTGTATAAAGTAGATCAGATAAAACTTGAATATCTCCATTCGACTTGCAGGCCTTTAAAACCTATTAAATACCTTTTCTCTATTAAAATTTGTTTTCTTATCATTATTGTTATCTTATCATTATTGTTATCTTATTCATTAATATCAAAGAAAAACCTTGAATATCCCCATTCGACTTGCAGGCCTTTAAAACCTATTAAATGCCTTTTCTCTATTAAAATTTGTTTTATATCGGTCACCACGCTCAAAAAGTGTAACTTGAAATAATATCAAAGAAAAAATTTGAATATCCCCATTCGACTTGCAGGCCTTTAAAACATATTAAATACCTTTTCTCTATTAAAATTTGTTTTCTTATCGGTCACCACGCTCAAAAGTGTAACTTGAATTAATATCAAAGAAAAAACTTGAATATCCCCATTCGAATTGCAGGCCTTTAAAACCTATTAAAATACCTTTTCTCTATTAAAATTTCTTTTCTTATCATTATTGTTATCTTATTCATTAATATCAAAGAAAAAACTTGAATATCCCCATTCGACTTGCAGGCCTTTAAAACCTATTAAATACCTTTTCTCTACTAAAATTCGTTTTCTTATCGATCACCACGCTCAAAAAGTGTAACTTGAATTAATATCAAAGAAAAAACTTGAATATCCCCATTCGACTTGCAGGCCTTTGAAACCTATTTAAATACCTTTTCTCTATTAAAATTTGTTTTCTTATCATTATTGTTATCTTATTCATTAATATCAAAGAAAAAACTTGAATATCCCCATTCGACTTGCAGGCCTTTAAAGCCTATTAAATACCTTTTCTCTATTAAAATTCGTTTTCTTATCGATCACCACGCTCAAAAAGTGTAACTTGAATTAATATCAAAGAAAAAACTTGAATATCCCCATTCGACTTGCAGGCCTTTGAAACCTATTAAAATACCTTTTCTCTATTAAAATTTGTTTTCTTATCATTATTGTTATCTTATTCATTAATATCAAAGAAAAAACTTGAATATCCCCTTTCGACTTGCAGGCCTTTAAAGCCTATTAAATACGTTTTCTCTATTAAAATTTGTTTTCTTATCGGTCACCACGCTCAAAAAGTGTAACTTGAATTAATATCAAAGAAAAAACTTTAATATCCCCATTCGACTTGCAGGCCTTTAAAACCTATTAAATACCTTTTCTCTATTAAAATTTGTTTTCTTATCGGTCACCACGCTCAAAAAGTGCAACTTGAATTAATATCAAAGAAAAAAATTGTATATCCCCATTCGACTTGCAGGCTTTTAAAACCTATTAAAATACCTTTTCTCTATAAAAATTTGTTTTCTTATCATTATTGTTATCTTATCATTACTGTTATCTTATTCATTAATATCAAAGAAAAACCTTGAATATCCCCATTCGACTTGCAGGCCTTTAAAACCTATTAAATACCTTTTCTCTATTAAAATTTGTTTTCTTATCGGTCACCACGCTCAAAAAGTGCAACTTGAATTAATATCAAAGAAAAACCTTGAATATCCCCATTCGACTTGCAGGCCTTTAAAACCTATTAAATACCTTTTCTCTATTAAAATTTGTTTTATATCGGTCACCACGCTCAAAAAGTGTAACTTGAATTAATATCAAAGAAAAAACTTGAATATCCCCATTCGACTTGCAGACCTTTAAAACCTATTAAATACCTTTTCTCTATTTAAAATTTGTTTTCTTATGGGTCACCACGCTCAAAAAGTGTAACTTGAATTAATATCAAAGAAAAAACTTGAATATCCCCATTCGACTTGCAGGCCTTTAAAACCTATTAAATACCTTTTCTCTATTAAAATTTGTTTTCTTATCGGTCACCACGCTCAAAAAGTGTAACTTGAATTAATATCAAAGAAAAAAATTGAATATCCCCATTCGACTTGCAGGCCTTTAAAACCTATTAAAATACCTTTTCTCTATTAAAATTTGTTTTCTTATCATTATTGTTATCTTATTCATTAATATCAAAGAAAAAACTTGAATGGCCCCATTTGACTTGCAGGCCTTTAAAACCTATTAAATATCTTTTCTCTATTAAAATTTGTTTTATATCGGTCACCACGCTCAAAAAGTGTAACTTGAATTAATATCAAAGAAAAAACTTGAATATCCCCATTCGACTTGCAGGCCTTTAAAAACCTATTAAAATACCTTTTCTCAAAAAATAGAGTTAGATCATTCAAATTTGGTACATCGAGGTTTTCGATACCTACAAATCGATTGCGGATATTTTTGATATATTCTCATTGCGGATATATTCTCATTTATTCAATAAAAGAAAAAAATTGGTTTTCTTATCGGTCACCACGCTCAAAAAGTGTAACTTGAATTAATATCAAAGAAAAAACTTGAATTAATATCAAAGAAAAAAAAATACTGCATAAATAAAATAAATAAATAATTATAATTGCATAAGTTGATAAAAAATGCTATGCAATAGCTTTACCGCGGCAGTCCTCGAGTGCCACACGTATTTTTTTTTTTATATTTATTTACTGCATGACTCTTTTGTGCGTTCACTACAAATTTCTGCATTGGGTGGTCAAATTATAAGATATATATATATATATATTTAATTATTTAAAAAAATACTCGACGAAATTGCCTGAAACTCCATATATGTAAAGAACATTTAAAAACTCATATTTTCCCCCTATCGTTTTAGTCCAGAGTGCAATTAGAGGACCAATCAGAAATTGAAGAAAAGCGAAAATACTTTGGACCACCCTGTATCACAAAAAGCAATAAATGACTTCAAACTTTAATACATTGTTGCGCATAATATGTACAATTTTTCTATTTTTTAGTGCGAGGATTGCGCATTTTTCTAGGCAAACGTTTTTTATTTTTATTTTTATTTATTTATTTTTATTTTCATAAATTACTAATCTTTTTGACAAGGTTTTTGCTTATAACTAGAACGGATTTCCATTAAATTTTACAAAATTTGCTAACAAATCGAAAAAATTATAGAGAAATATTATTCTTAAACACAAAATTCACACGTGTGATATTTGTTGAGATATGACCACTTTTAGTAAATACTAATTTACTGCGCATGCACGAAAGATAGAATTTTTTTATTGTAAAAGTTCAAAGCTAAATATATTGAGCAACATTTATCAAAAGTTCATTTGTATAGCAAAAAAAAAAAAAAAAAAAAAAAAAGAAAACTTATGAACTTACAATTTTTTAAAATAAGTAAACAAAACTGTTAAATTTAAAATCCTACACTGTAAATAGAAGCGTCTTAAATTCAGACAGAAGTGTGTCTGAGATGTCAATTCAGACACATAAATGTCTGAAACACTTACGCATGCAAAATTTCAGACGCATGTGCTGTCTTAAATTAAGACACGTAAGTGTCTTTTTAGTTATTAGAAGGTTTTTAATTGAAATTGACTTTGTCATCGTGTCTTCGTGTCACGCTAGTAAACAATGCGCCTTCATTTTAAAGTAAATATAAGCTATTTCGCTTGTCGCACTGTGGCTCGGTTGGTAAGAGCGTTCTGTTAATAACGCGGTGGTTGTGAGTTCGGTCCCTGGAAGGTCCAGCGTGTTAGTTTTTGCAGATAATTAGTAGAAAAGGTGTTAATTGAAACAAGAAAACTTTTCGTTGCTTGCACTAAGAATTTTTTGAGGAGTTTTTTTAAGAAGCATTTTTTTTAGTTAGATAGTGGAAAACACAAAACATTTTAGATATTAAAAAAGCACAAAATAAAATGTTTTAAGTAAAAAATATATTAAAAAATATTTTTAGAAGCTTCATATATATGTATATATAAACATTATATATTACTATTATATGAAATTGGATTTGTCATCGGCTTTTTGTCACGTTAAAAAACCAAGACGCTTCCATTATATATATATATATATATATATATATATATATATAAAAAAAATACGTGTGGCACTCGAGGACTGCCGCGGTAAAGCTATTGCATAGCATTTTTTATCAACTTATGCAATTATAATTATTTATTTATTTTATTTATGCAGTATTTTTTTTTCTTTGATATTAATTCAAGTTTTTTCTTTGATATTAATTCAAGTTTTTTCTTTGATATTAATTCATGTTACACTTTTTGAGCGTGGTGACCGATAAGAAAACAAATTTTAATAGAGAAAAGGTATTTAATAGGTTTTAAAGGCCTGCAAGTCGAATGGGGATATTCAAGTTTTTTCTTTGATATGATTTCAAGTTACACTTTTTGAGCGTGGTGACCGATACGAAAACAAATTTTAATAGAGAAAAGGTATTTAATAGGTTTTAAAGGTCTGCAAGTCGAATGGGGATATTCAAGTTTTTTCTTTGATATTAATTCAAGTTACACTTTTTGAGCGTGTTGACCGATAAGAAAACAAATTGTAATAGAGAAAAGGTATTTTAATAGGTTTTAAAGGCCTGCAAGTCGTATGGGGATATTCAAGTTTTTTCTTTGATATTAATGAATAAGATAACAATAATGATAAGAAAACAAATTTTAATAGAGAAAAGGTATTTTAATAGGTTTTAAAGGCCTGCAAGTCGAATGGGGATATTCAAGTTTTTTCTTTGATATTAATTCAAGTTACACTTTTTGAGCGTGGTGACCGATAAGAAAACAAATTTTAATAGAGAAAAGGTATTTAATAGGTTTTAAAGGCCTGCAAGTCGAATGGGGATATTCAAGTTTTTTCTTTGATATTAATTCAAGTTACACTTTTTGAGCGTGGTGGCCGATAAGAAAACAAATTTTAATAGAGAAAAGGTATTTAATAGGTTTTAAAGGCCTGCAAGTCGAATGGGGATATTCAAGGATTTTCTTTGATATTAATGAATAAGATAACAATAATGATAAGATAACAATAATGATAAGAAAACAAATTTTAATAGAGAAAAGGTAGTTAATAGGTTTTAAAGGCCTGCAAGTCGAATGGGGATATTCAAGTTTTATCTCTGATATTAATTCAAGTTACACTTTTTGAGCGTGGTGACCGATAAGAAAACAAATTTTAATAGAGAAAAGGTATTTAATAGGTTTTAAAGGCCTGCAAGTCGAATGGGGATATTCAAGCTTTTTCTTTGATATTAATTCAAGTTACATTTTTTGAGCGTGGTGACCGATAAGAAAACAAATTTTAATAGAGAAAAGGTATTTAATAGGTTTTAAAGGCCTGCAAGTCGAATGGGGATATTCAAGGATTAACTTTGATATTAATGAATAAGATAAAAATAATGATAAGAAAACAAATTTTAATAGAGAAAAGGTATTTTAATAGGTTTTAAAGGCCTGCAAGTCGAATGGGGATATTCAAGTTTTTTCTTTGATATTAATTCAAGTTGCACTTTTTGAACGTGGTGACCGATAAGAAAACAAATTTTAATAGAGAAAAGGTATTTAATAGGTTTTAAAGGCCTGCAAGTCGAATGGGGATATTCAAGTTTTTTCTTTGATATTATTTCAAGTTACTTTTTTTGAGCGTGGTGACCGATAAGAAAACGAATTTTAATAGAGAAAAGGTATTTAATAGGTTTTAAAGGCCTGCAAGTCGAATGGGGATATTCAAGTTTTTTCTGATCTACTTTATACACAAATTTTACGCGTACAGCTATTCACTGTTGTACATATATGATAGATACCTATACACCTATATACTTTCTCACAAACAGCTGCTTACGTATTCGTCCGATTTCGGAGCAGCTCGTCTCGATTCGTGCGAGCTTCGTATAGCCGAAGTCTACCGAAGTTTGCCGAACTGTGTTAGGTTTTTTTTTTCGTTACGGAATTTTTCGATTCGGTCGCCACGCTCAAAGCCCGCGATAAAAGCTATACAATAGCTTAAAAAAAATGTAAGCAACTCATTGTATTTCTTAATGAATCAGCTGGTTACAGCGTCATGTTGATAATGCGAGAGTCGTGTGTTCGATCCTCGCCAGGCCGAGGTGTTTTTTGCAAATAATTAATAGAAAAAGTGTCAATTAATAAAAGAAAATATTTCGTTGTGTACACAGTATCCTAATAATTTTTCAAAAGTTTTTAAACGGCTTTTTATCTAGTTACAAAAAGCACAAAATTAAAATGTAAGTAAAAATAAATAAATAAAAAAAAATTTAGAAGCTTTTTATTAGTTAGAAGCTTTTTATATGAAATTAACTTGGTCATCGTGTCTTCCTATCACGCTAGTAAACAATTAAAGTAAATATAAGCCGTTCCGTTTGTGGCTACGTGGCTCAGTTGGTCAGAGCGTCAGTTTAAAAACGCCGTGGTCGCGAGTTCGGTCCCCGGGAGCGTATCTCCGAACTGTTGGCGCACGCAGAACAAATTCACAATTTTTCGCCAGAGAATGCGATTTTCGCCAAATCTGGAAGTGCAAAGAGAAACTTCACGCCGCTTAACCTGTATAAATAAACATCCGGCGTTTTTCTTTCTTTCTTTTTTTGTTATTAATTTTTTTCTTTTGATTATTAATGTAGGATTTAAATCGCAAAACGAAACATATCTTGAAATTAAGAAATAGTTATCCGAATAGAGAAGTAGATAATAATAATGGTAATATATTAGCATTGAGATCCGATTTCATGTATAAGGCCAAAAAGTTTGTAAAAATTGTTCAAACAAATTACAAATTCTTAGTAAAATGCATGAAAAATGTTCATAAGTCCAAATCAGTAGTACGCCATTTTACATTTCAACTATTTTTATTGTCATTTTGTATTTAAATTTTTAAAATGTATGACTTTATAAAATATCTCTCTTACGATGCAGTGCTTGAATTTTCATAAATTATCACCTTATATTTATCTATTATGTATTTTTAAAGAGCATCTTAATCATAATAAAATAGATATTTCGTGTTAAATTTTATGGTTGAAATTCATAAAATTTTCTAACTATAATTTCCTCCTCGGACATGTCCATTCCTCATTCTTTACCCACCCCCCCACCCCAACCCCAACATACAAAGTTATAAAATAAAACGTTAAACATTTTATTAATGCTATTCTATTTGTTTTTCAGTAATCATAAACAATCTAACTTAATATGTTATACAAATCAAAGTAATAATGATGCGCATAACCATTTTCATCCTATATTTATTGTTACTAATTTCTATTGAGAGCGAAATGTATTCATATTAAAAGGAATGAGTATGATAGAACACTCAACACAGTCGCAGACTGAAATGCCGCACCTCATAGGCTACCCTCTATCCGATTCGATAAATTTGATTTATCGTAATTAAATGACTAATTTTATTAGGATTGTTTTCGTACATTAATTTCCAACACAACTGATCCCCATATTGCAAGTTCGTGGGAAGTATTGGCCTAATATGTCAAATGAAGGAAACACAATATTTAATTACTAAAGTTTCAAATTAAAATGTTCATATTTAATGAAGTGTATTAAAAAATATATTTTAAAATATTAGTCTGACATGTTTACGACAAAATATTGGCATAATGGACGTTTAAACGAAATTTTGCTCTATTTTGCCATGTTAAAAAGAAAACGTAAATTTTGAATAACATGTGAAGTTTACAACTTACATTCCCAAGTAGCACAACAATAATGGCCGAAGTCGGAAATAAGACTATTTCAATATCGGCCAACATCGGACTCTGCTGGACTGGCCAGTGCAAAAATGTCAAGGTTTTTTACAATACTGGCCAATATTGATAATCTGTATTGGTCAATATTGTATGTAATACTGGCCAATATCGTTTAAAGTTGGACTGGCCAATATAAAACACTTAATTTTTCCAATATAGGCCAATGTTGGTATCCCATACCGGACAATATTGTGTACAACACTGGCCAATATAAAATTGCAAATCACAACAGTAATGGGCAATATTGATATTCGACATTGGCTAGTGTTGTAATGCAATACAGGTCCGTATTAACTACAAATCTTGTCTATTTGCAAAAAAAAAAAAAAAAAAAAAAAAACTACAGATGGCAGACAAATTATTTGAGTGCGAGCAATAATTCCTATATAAAAAAGTACACAACAAAATAGTATTAATTGTACATTTTTTTTTAAATATAAGAATTATTGCTAGCGCTCAAATAATTTTGCTACCAACTGTATGCCATGTACAATTATTATTATTATTTTTTTTTTTTTTGCAGATAAAAGAATGCATGTACAGTCAGCTGCAAAATTATTCGAGCACTAGCCAATAATTCCTATATTTAAAAAGTACACTTAAGTAAATCCTTGTCGAATCATGTTCTCAGACTGATTAAGAACATGACTCGACAAGGATTTATTTAACAAAGCTGTATTAAGTGTACTTTTTTTGGCAAGGATTATTGCTAGTGCTCGAATAATTTTGCAGCCGACTGTAATTTTACAACATCCTTTTAAACTTTTGATATTTGTATTAGATTTTTCAAAATTTTTTGTTTTATGTGATTTTTTTTTTAGTTTTTATGTGAAAACAGACACCTTTATATTAGCTTTAAACATATATTAGGCTGATTCCAAAAAAGTTCACACATTCATTTTTTTTTATTCTTTTACATAAGAAGAATTGTATTTATTTACAACATATAAAAAAAATTAATAATAATAAAAAAAAAAAAAAAAAGATAAAAATTTTGTTTCACATGTTATGGTTTAACTGCACTAAATAATAATAAAAAAAAAAAAAATCCAAAAGCTGAACTTAAGTTGATCTTGAAATCAGAACTTGATGGTATAGGCGTCATTATCATAACAAATAAAATAATAATCTTTCAAGATGTCACAACAGAAATTGTGTAAGACAAACAAACTCATTACATTTTGAGGATAGTTGGAAAACTGATATATCCAGAATGTATGAAATAATTTTCATCAGTCACAAATGTAGATGTTATGGATTTTTAAGTATTTTTATTTATTTTTTAAGTTGTATCAATATAAAATGAATGAATCGTAATAAAACAAAAGGTTATATTATTTTTTTCTTACTATAAATAAATCATCCCAGAAGAAGTTAATGAACTGTCAGGGGTTTTCTTTGCAATATAAAATTTTCTTAACACCAAATCCAAATACCTTGAGTTCTTTTCACAAACTTTTTTGCTGAGTACCCAGTTTTCATCAATTTTTCTGACAATCTGATCGTTTCTTCTGTTGTAATTGCAGAATGTCACCTTAGTCCACATTTCGCATTAGTTCGATGTTATTACATGATTTACAGTTTACACTCAACTACATGGTTTACCACATCGTTTACACACAGCCTTCATTAAATGCACGAATGAATTGACTGTTTCTTCTCTTCTGTTGTAATTTCAAAACATCACCTTGTGTCCAGATTTCACATCAGAATCACATCTCTACATGCATGTACCTGTTAAGATATCGACAGTTATGCGGTAGGTAGTATAATTTTGATGTAGCAAGGCTATAACCATAGTGGGGGGGGGGGGGGGAAGAAAATTTCAATTCCCCCTCAAAATGTTGCAAATTTGTAGAAATTTTTAGAGTAATACATCATTTTTAACACAATAATATGCACTAATACTTGTACACTGTAAATTTTCTGGCTATGGCCTTTGATATTGGTATTAGTACTACCCTGATAAAGACTAACCAAAAAATCTTCCAGAACAATCCGAAATGATAAAGACCCAATTAACCCCTTAGAAAAAGCTGTAATCTACATATAGAATTTTATGAAATAAGAACCTATACTGGCATGAATAAAAAATCTTAGCCTAGCTGAAGAAAAAGTTTGTCCCATACCAAGCGAAAACAAAGAACGCTTTTTTTTGTTTCCAAATAACCGTAGTTATTAAAATCCATTCTTTAAATTACATCTGATTTTATTTTCAGATTTTCCATTCAAACTACATATTTTTACTTTAAATGCACATTATTTTTGGCAAAAACATGAAAAATGCATACCTCAAAATAATAATAATGATCCATACTGAGAAATTCACAAATTAAAACTTCTGTTTATAAATTAATATCTGATTATTTTATCTTTTTGCATTTTATTTTATACCTAAAAAAGTTTGAATTTTATAAATATAAATAATGTAGAAGGAAATTTCACAATCATTTTCAGCTACTAATGTTGATTATTTTAATACAGAATATCCTTAACAAAAAAATTTATTCAGAAAGCATCTTTTTTTTTTTTTTTTTTTTTTTTTTTTTAAGCATAAAAATGCTTACTGATAAGGAAAATAATTTAAACTTTTTTACTTCACATGCTTTACATGCATTTCAACTAATTTCCTCTATTTTGTGTTCATTTGTTTGCTTATTTTTGATTAACACTAATATATGCGATTAAATTCTTTAATTATATTTTATTAAAATGTCTGAAATTTAATAGCATTATTACATAAATTAATATAAAAATTTTTATTATTCAAAACTGAAAACTAAATAAAATAAGTAAAAATTAAGATAAACCTATTTGAAGTTTAACTTAAACTTCAAGTAGGTTTATTTTTAAATATCTTTACTGAGTATAGAAAAAAATTCATTAAAAATTAAAATAAAAAAAAAAAGACTTTTTTTTCCACAAAACAATTTATTAAATTTATTTGCATGATTTTACATTATGTTTTTGAAAATTACAAAAATTCTGTATTTTCAGATATTTTTACATCTGATTTCCGTTTTATTTTAACCTACTTTCTATCACAATCTGGAGCTCTTGCAAAGACTTCTAATATAGTTGTTAATGCAGAGTTTCTCACAGGTTTAAAAATGAAAGGATGCTGCTAGTAAAATAAATCACATTTTAGATTTTTGAAGTCAGTTTTGGATCCTTAACGACACACTTGATATGAGAAAAAATTTACTAATGTATGAACAAATGTTGATAATCATGCACAGTAGTTTTATCAGGGATGCCACTCTAAAAATTCGAAGAAAGAGGAAATCATGCCTGAAGTAAAATTTATGATAATTATTGTGTAATTTTATATGTGAATTATGTAAATTAATATATAACAAAATAATACATAAAAAATAATTTGAATATAATAATTTAAAAATAGTTACTTTGCAGTCAAATGGTTATATTTATTTTATAAAAGAATGATGCTTTATCAATAATAAAAAAATATTTTAGAAGTTTCTAAATAAACCATAGTCTGTAGATCAGCAATAATATTAATTTAACATAATTTAAAACAAAATAATTACACATAAGGAAATTTTTCTACCTCTTTATAAGTTCTGGAATCTAATAAAACAAGTTTATCATGAATGCTGACACTTATGTTATGAATGGAAAAAGAATGAACATTGCAGAGCTTCGTCAGGTTGTTTAATGGCTGATTGTTACTTTTAGGGGGGTGAGGGACCTCATAGTAGAAAATGCAAGACGCGAGACGTACGTCAAAGATTTTTTTTTTTTTTCAGCCTGCAGATTATTTTCAACACAGTAATGTGTAGAAATTTCAAGTCTCCCAATTTTGATCGGAAATATTGCAATTTCCAATCTTTTCTCCATCCACATCATAAATGGCAACGTTCATTTTAAGCACACTTTATCAGATTTTAGAAGCTACAAAGAGGTAGAATTATTCAATATTTTTCACTTACGTAATTATTTAACACCGCCTTTCCTCTTCGCTAACAATCAGCGATAGACATCTCACAGAATCATTGTGATTTCCCGTCTGTTTTCATCCACAACATAAAAGTCAATATTTTCTTAAAATCTTATTTAATTAGATTCCAGAGCTTATAAAGAAGTAAAATTGTCCAATATCTCTCACTTTTTTTTTGCTGCTTCCCCCCCTCCCCCTCCCACCATTTTCCCTCTCTCCTGCTAATGAAAAGCAAACAATTGCTCCGCAGAAGTATTGCAATTTCCAATTTTTCTCCATCCATAACTCTTTCAATTTACTATATTAGATTCTAAAACATGTAATGAAGTAGAATTGTTCAATATCTTCCCACTCATATATTTTTTTTTGTGATCCCCCTCCCTCCTTCCCCACACTAATGAGGGTAATTAATTTTTTATACCAACTATAAACAAAGCATTTTTTAGCTTTGTTTTAAATTCTGGTTTTTTGTATAGTATCCGTTTTGAGGTGTCTTGAATGTGAAAGTCTAACTTTTAGCAGTTGATCTCTATATCTGTTATCAGCATAATTTAAAAACAAATGATTACAGGAAATTAAAATTTGGTATTTGGAGATTCATATTAAGTTGCTACTTGAAAAGTTTGATTAAGATTGGTAAGTTTTAATGCAAATTAATTACGGCCTTAAGGGTTTTTTTTTTTTTTCAATGTAGGCATTATAGTTGAACAGGGGGATGGGTGAATGAGGGATTCAGAATTATATGTGAAATAAAACTGTTCCTAAACCTATTTTACATTATTTTTAAAATAGACTGATCTTTATTACTTTATTGATCTTACAAGCTTACACCTTAATCTGCAAAATATCTTTTTAGTATTAAAATGCAGGGAGAGAAAGTCGTGTGAGTGGCACACCAGATTATTTTTCATTTAATTAATTAATTTGAAAAGGAAAAAAATTTTTTTTAATGTATTTATTGAAAAAACTGCTAATATAGTAGAAAGGGTTAAACAGATTAAAATGTGTTTAATTAAAATTCATTTTATTATTATTATTTTGTTTATATAATTAATTCATTTGAAAGGAATATTTTCTCTTTCTTTTATTTATTGTATTAGTCGGAATCAAATGGCAATATAATAGAAAGAGCGAGAGCTATAAAATACATGGTGCCAAAATTGAAATGTTTAATAAATGCTGAGGTAGAGCCACCTTGATAGTCGCATTTTTAAATAAAAACAGCTTTTGTCGTCTAATAAATACCCAAATTGAAGTGCCCAAGAAAGATGCTACGGTTAGCCACGAGTATGTGAAGTGAGGTTAAGAATGATTTAAAAGGATTTTTTAATTATTTTTTTTAATACAATAAAAATTAAAATAGTGATTAAAATGTTTTGAAGATTCAATTAATTCCTGCGACCAGCGAAGCAGGCGAAACTTGCTAGTATTAAATAAATGCAAACTTATGACAGAAATACACTTACTGATTCTCGCAAGCCTTTTTTGTGTTACTTATAGCGCTGCAGATTATTTTCTAATGCCTAAATAGTTGTCGCAGATTGACAGAAAAAATTCTGCTACTGGGTGAAGGAGGACAATATAACTATGTATATGAGAAATATTGAGCAATCCTACCTTTTTAAAGGTTCTAGAATCCAGTAAATTAAGTTTAATGTGCACATTGATATTTATGTTATTGATGGAGAAAGATTGGAAATTGTATGATGGATCGGCGATTATTAGTTTGAGAAGGAGGCAGACAGAATAAATTTATAAAAAGCGGAAATCTGCCGCTCAGTAGAAGTGTGGAAAAGCAGCATCCCTGTTTTATTTATATTTCTAGCATTTATGTTCGATTTAAAGTCTATTTTC
Organism: Salticus scenicus; assembly: GCA_963930645.1. Taxonomy (NCBI): domain Eukaryota; kingdom Metazoa; phylum Arthropoda; class Arachnida; order Araneae; family Salticidae; genus Salticus; species Salticus scenicus. Next base: position 59,285,822 of record OZ005651.1, read on the forward strand.
TACAAAAGGCAGTAAAAGTACAATTTTTTATAACGGACAAGAAAGGTGAAATTTTTTTGTATGAAGAGTAAGAAGGGAAGAATTTTTCCAATCAAAGGGCAGGCAGGAGGCAGCACCCTCTCAAAACTGTCTGGGGGAAACTCTGTTAAAGATAACAGTTTGAACTTTTTAACAATTTCTTCTCACACTTCCTAAAAAGAAAGAATGAAAAATAATTATAAATAAAATATACATGAACATAAAATCATATCAATTTTCTTTCTCTAGATAGGACGCAGGGTTTCAAGTACCATTGGCCAAGAACTCTTACATTGGCCATTATGGGATTACTTTGGACAGCAATAAAATAAAGATGTTTCCTTTAGAGATGCAACGATTATTCAGCTGAGGCCGAATATCAGGTCCATTATTCGGCCCGAATAATTCTGTAAGAAATGTTTTTATTTATAGTTACTCAATATAAATAAAAACATTATATTACACAAAACATTTTTTTAGTTTTATAATTTATATTTGTCATGTTTTGTGAAAATTTTATTATCCCCCCCCCCCAAAAAAAAAAAAAAAACTTTCATACCTTGAATGAATTTTATCGTACCATTTTAATGTAAGGATCATGTAAAAACTTTTATGCTATATCAATAAGTGCAAAACATATATCTGTAGTAAGCTAACATAATCTGTTAAATTTAAAATTAATCTATACAAAATTGTCCCAACTGAACCATACAAGCAAATTCTGATTTTTTTTTCAAAGCATAATGAAAAAAATTAATATTTATCCTTCGTTATTTAATAATAATAAAAAAAATCCTTCCAGTGATATTTTTAATTATTTGGGGCGGGGAACGAAAAATTAGAAATTGAGTTAGACTGTGCAAAATTGGTATACATAGGTTTTGGAAGCCTAAAAGTCTAATGAGGATATTTTCAAAAGTGTAAAATTATTAAAGGGGGGCAGGGTTTAAGCTGAGTAAAAATTTTCTTTAGCAAAAAAGCTAAAATCAGAAGAAAAGCTTTAGCAAAATGCTAAAATGCCAGAAATAGTAGTAAAAGATGAATATCAGTTTACACATTATTCTAAACACCTCGATATGTTTGATTTCCATTTGTCATTTAAACTTAAAAGTTTTTAATCAGGTCTTTAAAGAGTTATACACAGAGGGTAATTTCTTTTAAATTTGAAATGAAAAACAAAAAAGTAAGACTGTAACCAGATCAATTTGAATATTGTACAAGCATATATTTTAACTCATTTATTGGCAGACATGAAAAACACATTAAACTTTTTAGATTATTACTTTATATTGTAAACTTTTTTTAAGCAATATGAACGTCTTAGATACGACTTATATTCTTTTTCTGGAGATATAATTATCACTATAGCATGTAAAACTACATTTAAGCTTATACTGTATCTGAAAATAAAAACATAACTTACCAAAATAAAAAATAAGGTAAGTAATATAAGTGAAATTTGTTTATTACTATTCAAAGCTTTTTGGTTTACAATTTATAATTTTTCTTTCATTCATATTAGACCACTTTACAAATGCCTCATGTTTATTTACAAGTTGATTTCCTGTATACGATTCTTATGTGTAGTTCAGTGTTTGATTTCCCTTATATGCATGAACCAATGCATTTTTCTTGATCAATGTTGCGATTTTTTTTTCCCATGAAAGATTCATTATAATATTTTCGCTGAAGATTTTTTTTTTTTTTTTTTTTTTTTTTTTTTTTGTGTGTTTAGTAAGATGCTTTAGCAAAAAAGCGAAAACATGTTATTTCTTTAGCGCATTTTGGATAAGTCTTTTAGCATTTCGCGAAAAATGCTACTGTAGCAGAAACACTGAAGGGGGTGGGGGGTGGCAAAAAATTAGAATAAACCATTCTAAATTGGCATTTATAGGTTTTAGTGGCCAACAAGTCGAATAAGGATATTTTGGAAAGTGTAAAATTATAAGGGGGGCAGGATGAGCAAAATATTAGAAATTGAGTCAGACCGTTCAAAATTGGTATGTATAGATTTTGGGGGCCTAAGAGTCGAATGAAGATATTTTAGAAAGTGTAATTAATTATTAGGGAGCAGGGGGGCGGACATAGAAATTGAGTTAGGGTGGGGAATAAATATGCGTATCCCAGGAATGAAACTTTTCAGGGCTTACCCCTGAATTCAGGGTTTTTGAAATTTTTCCTGTTTCTGATTTTCATGTAAATTATTTTGTTTTTACAGAAATTTCTTATTTTGAATGTTTAATTTGCCTTATAATGCATTAAGAACTCTCCAAATATCATTTAATACAGGTAGCCATATGATATTTCATTATTAAATCTTGCCTATGAGCATGTAAAGATCAGTTTTCAGGTTTTTTGCATGCTAGGTAGTTTCACCCCTGGTATCCCTTAATCTGTGCGTGCACAGTGCGCACGGGTCTACGCTGCCGACGGCAGTGAGGACCCGATGTAAGTTTTTACTCGATCAAATTTTTTATTTTTTTTTTTCAATGAGCGAGAATATGGATTTTTGAGGATTCATTCATTATAGTGATTCATTTAAAAATAGTGACCCGCTAGCGGGCGAAGCTTACAAGTATCTATTAAAATATGACTAGACAATACCTCATAAGAAACTTGCAAAGAATTATTATTATTAGAGATTTTATACCCTGTTCTAGTGAATAAACAAGAGATATTATTAACGCTATATAACAATACAAACATTAAACTATACAATTTGTTAAAAAATAAATAAATAAATAAAGTGTAAAAATAGTGTTATTAAAATAGTATTTATTTTGTTTTTACAGAAATTTCTTATTTTGAATGTTTAATTTGCCTTATAATGCATTAAGAACTCTCCAAATATCATTTAATACAGGTAGCCATATGATATTTCATTATTAAATCTTCCCTGTCTGCATGCAAATATCAGTTTTCAGGGTTTTTGCATGCTAGGTAGTATCACCCCTGGTATCTAAAGGTAGAAATTAAGAAATTTGGTTGGTGGCCATTGGCTTTCATTTTTTTAGTGGCCACTTTAAAAAAGTTAGTGGCCACTGGCCACTCGCTGATAAAAGTAAAAGTAAAATAAAATTTTCTTTTCTTTAATTTTTTCAATGTTCAGTCTCGACAAATCATTAAGAAAATAATTAAGGTAGTCAACTTTTTGAAACTCATCCACAATAAATACATTTCTGATAAATTTTAATAAATGAAATAGGAATAGATTTACATAATTTATACTATGAATGTAAGAAAATACTATTCAATACAAAATTCATATGTTTAAAATGCTATTTTGGTTATATTATTTTATAACAGAAAATTCTGATTATATTGCCCCTTCACTATCCTGAATGGTGTCGATTTTCTACTTTTTCAAAAAAAAAAAAAAAAAATCTTTGATTCATGAAAATATATTAGTATATGAAAAATAAAAAAAATATATTTTTTTAATAATACTTTTTTATTTTGCAAGTTTCTTTTTCTTTTTTTTTTTCTTGTTACAAATGAATTATAAATTAATTTTTCTTTAATAATAATGAATTTTTAATAATTTGCAATTATAATCCCCCTCTCTAACTGAATTTAGAGAGTGTGGCTGTAGTCGAGATTTCACAATGAAATTGTAGCTGTCACTTTTTAAAAAGTTAATTTTGACATATTTTAAAATTAGCAGCACTAATTCATCTTAAGGGGATATTCTGGTCTAGAAATTTAAAAAAATTGATTTTTTTTTTTGCATATTTTGAAAGTTTAGACTTTCAAAAATATGATCCTAAAAGGATTTTTCAAAATTCGAATTATTTTCGGAGATACAGCCGATTTTGTGACGTGGCGTTCGAGCCGGTCGTTTGGGATGTAATAGTTTATGTTAAGTAATATAGTTGGGATGTAAAAGTTTCGGATGTAATAAAGCCTATTTATACCAGCTTATCATCTGATGATTTATTACATCGATGTTTGGGGTTCGAAACACAAAATAATAATGAATCACTGAATTGTTTCCTAAACTTTAAAGGCGTTTTTCTCGAAACTGCTTTTTTTGAGGTGGTTGACATGATATTTCAAGTTCTACTGAACCGATTGCTTTGAAATTTGGTATATATCTTGTTTATACAACTCTCTATCGCGTCTGCCTTGGATTTTAAAAAATTTTGATTTTCAATATTTTAAAAAAATTCGAAAATGTCGAAAAAAGTCGGGTAAAAAAAATTTTTTTTTCAAGTCGACGCCATTTTGTCATTTTTTTTTTTAAATGGTCAACCCGATAGCGACATCTTTATTAATGAAGAATTTGTTTGATTTTTTTGTTTTAGATCACTACAAGGGTTGAAATCATGTCAACCAGGACGCACCGTTTTTTTTTTAAGCCCCCACTCCATCGGCCTGTATCTCGGCGAATTTTGTTTTGTTTTTTTTTGTGATTTTTTTTTTACATTCTCAAAATGTCAATAAAAAACATATAAAAAAATGGATAGTAAAAATGTTTTTCATTTTTTTTTTTATCTTACTTTAAAAAATGCCTAAAATTCAGGCTTCTAGACCAGAATACCCCCTTAAGGATAAACAAGATCTTAAGCTCAATCATTAAATGATAATTCAATATAGAAAAAAAAAAAAAAAAGAAAGAAATCAATTTTAAGATATTATCAAATTTGTAATTTAATGGTCTGTAGTATGTAGTACATCAGTGTAACTCAGATTAGGCATAACAAATTACATATAACTGAAAAATAAAATAGTAAAAGAACAGAATGCCTTCAAATTTCTTTCCCTTTCGTATAAAAAAAAAAAAAAAAAAAAAAAAAAAAAGGCTTTAAATGTGCGTTCCAACTTTCTTTTGAAGGACTTTTTCACTTTTTTTGGACGAATGTGAATTAATTTTGGACATTTGGAGATGGGGCTATTGAAGTGAAAATGCGTCGAATGACGTTTTTAATTTTTCTGCGAACGTAATACAATCAGAGTTTCAGCCAATTGATTATCTCACAAGCTTCCTTTTCATCTCTTTCTCCCGAAAGTCGGCCGAAACTCTCATTTTGACATTTTTTAAAAATCAAAATCTAATACTTTTATAGAAAAATGGGAAAAAGTCATACGTTTTTTTAGTATATGAATAAGACTACCTGCCAATTTCCAGTGTTTACTGTTAAAATTGAAATCCGAAAATGCCTGTAAGTGGCGATGTTAGATTTGAGAAAGCCTGAATTCGAGGAGCACGGCGCGTTTACTGCGAAAACGCTGCCGTGCGATCCAAGTTTGCACTGGAATGGGGTATTCTATAAAGAATGGGTAGAAGAATTTTAAGTGTTTACTATTAAAATAGACTCCCGAAATATGTTTGCAAGTGGCGAGGTTAGATTTTAGAACAGCCTGAATTCTTTGCGCGGCGCGTTTACTGCGAAAAAGCCGCCGCGGAATCCAAGTTTGCCTTGGAATGGGGTATATTTTATAAAGAATGGGTAGAAGAGAAGTGGCCACTGCAGTGGCGGCCAAAGGCAATTTCTTTAGTTGTCACTTTTAAAAATCTAGTCGCCATGTGGCGAGTGGCGACCGGTAATTTCTAGCTTTACTGGTATCCCTTAATCTGTGCGTGCGCAATGCTCACGGGTCTATGCTGCCGACGGCAGTGGGGACCCGGTGTAAGTTTTTTTCGATGAAAAAGTTTTTTTTTTTTTTTTTTTAATGAGCGAGAATATGGAATTTTGAGGATTCATTCATAATAGTGATTCATTTAAAAATAGTGACCCACTAGCGGGCGAAGCTTACTAGTATCTATTAAAATATGACTAGACAGGGTTCATACTAAAATATGGGAAAAAAATTCCCTGAGTTCCCAGACAAGTTTCAAGAAAATATTAGCGACATATTACAAGAAACACTCTTCTAGACATGACAAAATACAGCTATTTTCACTCTATGATGTCATATTACTGCCGATCATGATAGAAATCATTATTTACATGCATATTTTCACAATACTTAATCATTTAAATTTTGATACGAAGCTAAACAAGAAAAACATAACTTGATAGAAAAGGAAAAATTTGTTTTTCCAGGTTTTATATCTGATTTTCCCTGAGTTTTAATGAAAATTTTAATTTTCCCTGACTTTTTTTAACAAATTCCAAATTCCCTGAGTATTCCCTGAGGAGTATGAACCATGCTAGACAATACCTCATAAGAAACTTGCAAAGAATTATTATTATTACATATTTTATACACTGTTTTAGTGAATAAACAAGAGATATTATTAACACTCTATATAACAATACAAACATTAAACTATACAATTTGTTAAAAAATAAATAAATAAATAAAGTGTCAAAATAGTGTTATTAAAATAGTATTTATTAGTAACAAGCTACCTTCAGTGACCAGCTGGTTTCAGTTCCTTTAAAAGCCATACCATATTAAATCACTGCTCGGTGGCGCCAGCTCTCCAATTCAGAACCTACAACAGTTTTACAAGAAAACATGACATGTATTTTCCTACTAAAATTAAGTGGCATAGCATAAAAATGATTTTAAAACAAAGCAGATATATATATATATAAATTAAGTTCTAATGATAATTAAATTCAGTTAACTCTTGGTTAACCAGTATTCAACAAACCTGAAAAATTCAGAAAACCCTTTTTTCTCTTTTCCAATAAATTGTTTTAAAATATTTGCTGCTATTTTAGGAAGCTTATGGTTTTCATATTTTCATATAATTAGTGTCCAAGTTAATATAATGCAAATCAATGTTTATACAAAGGCGAATGTCCCAGAAATTCACAATATTTTTGTAGCCGATTACTGAAATCTGCTATTATTTTGCCTTAATCGATAAATTCGCATTTTTTACAAAATTGAATCTCTAAATATTCAATTATTTTGCTACTAATCGATGATTAGGTAACAGTTCTTTAATTCAAGGATGAGATTGAGTAAAGTGTAAAAAATAAATAAATAAAACTTTATGAAAAAGATAAACATTAAAGCAAAATATAAGAAATCTCAGAACTGTTAAATCGCTTTCTAAAAATTGATTACTTAATTTCTAATATTTTATTTTTAAAAGAAAGAACACAAAATTTCACATCGTGAAAATTCACATTTCAATACTTTAAAATAAAATGCTTAATAGAAAAATAAATATTTTTTTTAGAAATTGATTTCCTAATTTTTATTTTTAATATTTCATTTTTAAGTAAAAAAAAAAATGCAAAATTATACATTGTGAAAATTTACATTTTATAACTTAAAAAAAAAAAAATAATAATAATAATAATAAATATAATAATTTTTAGAAAGGGATAACCTTATTAACAATTGTGAAGTTTCTGAATGTGAAAATGGAAATAAAAAATATGCATTAATTGATGAGTTATGATGGAGCAAAATTCTCCATAGAATAACATTGGCTTTGGCTTCCGGCGACAATAAGTAGAAAGTGATTGCTTAACTGATTGCCTGCATGCACATACTTTTCAGGCTTTAATTTTATTTGTCTAGAAACTTATAAGGCTAGTAGTATTGCAAAAATACTGGATTTAAAAAAAAAAAAAAATAGATCTGATACAATGCACATGAACAAATACATTCATATATATATGTGTTACATATTAATTTATGTGATGCATTATTATCTATGCATTAAGTTATTAAGTAATGTTAATTTGAACTGAATTCAAAAATAATTTTAACTATTATATTGTTTTATCTGTAATTTTTTGCCATTAATAAAATCATAAATATTCATATTTTACATCAACTAATAAATTTAGAAAAAATGTCATTAAATAAAGAAATTAAAAATAGTAATTCATCATTTTAGGATATTTACATATTCAACATATTTACATAGTATTGTGTGCAACTAAACTAAATATTAAACTCAAAAGCAAAGTAGACTGAATGTGAATACTCAAAATAAATATGAAATAATTGGTGCATGTCCAGAAAGCATTTAAATTTTTGCTATTATGTTAATAGTGAAATAAAAAAAAAAAAAAAAAAAAAAAAAAAAAAGCATGTGTGTGGTCTATTTAAAAAAAAAAAATATCTCAACAAATACGAAGGGCGAACTCGACATCAGGTCAATTTTTTTTTTTTTTTTTTTTTCACCATCTGATTCTAGATCCTTCAGAGAATCGACACAGGTATAGCTTTCATGTTGAGATCACCCTTGTTTCCGTCTCAAAATATGCATGGACGATGCATATTTTGATATGCATATGCATATGACGCAAAAAAAAAAATTATTTTCAAATGTGTTTTTCTCAAAATCTCCTTTTGTTGAGTTTGCCCTTCGTATTTGCAACACCTCATATGTACTAGCTTGGTTATAAATAAATTTCTTAGTAATAAATAACAAACATATACTATATTAAACTTGATTATAGTAAATTACTTAATATAACAAACTTATAGTACAATAAATTTCTTAGAAATAATTTTATATCAATGCATAATTTAAATACATAGGTATAACAATTATACAACAGTTTTTTTTTTATATATAATATGTTTAAAAAGAATATCTTTCATTAAATTCAAGCAAATACTTATCAATTATGAACATAAATGTGTTTTTTTGATGACTATGTAAACTGTAAAAAAATGCCACATGCTAAAAACCTAACCGCAATCAAATGTAATATAATTTATTCTGCAAGCTTTTATTTCTATTTTAGTGAATGACACGAATAAAGTCTTTGAATTTTCAGGGCTCTTGTTATTGTTTTAAAAAACTGTTAAATCAAACAACAATTCTGACAAGAATTCCATTTTCAAAAAGCATTGTATAATTTAGCAGACATTGTTTACTTTCAAGTAAATGCATACACATTAAAAAATTCTTTTTTCCTCCTAAGAAAAAACTTTAAATTTTAAGTAATGAATAAAAAAATAAACCAAGTATCAAACAGCAAAATGAGAAAATAAAGCTTTTAACCATTACAAAAATATATATGAAATATAATTAAAGAGGATATTTCGATTGAGATAAATTGTAAAAATGTTTTTAATTTCTAAACTAAGAGAAAATAAAATTTGAATAATCAAACATATTACTTGATTATCCTATCTGAAAAAATAAAATAAATAAAAAGTAGGTTAAAAAGAACACTACTTTTAGTGAAGATTTCCCGGTACATAAAATTATTCGTCACTAACTGAAATATGCAATAATATTTGTTTATATTTTACAACGCTAAGACTAAT